>JAPDVR010000002.1:17762528-18337528 GCA_026230005.1 Gila orcuttii | reverse complement strand
GCATACAAGCACAAACACAACTCAGCCCTAAACTGAACTTAAGGTAACCCACAACTTCACACACCTATACAAACACACAGGATGTGTGAGATTCTACGTGGAAAGTTTTCTTGGCCAACAGATGCGGAGGAAAAGCAGCACTACTAGTGTACGCCAAATACTGTAAATGTTATGAATGGCTGTAACCATAACATCTGTATCAGACCATACACACTCTGACAGACACGAGCGCAGTGATGAGCAGGTTTTCGGGTGAGAGATCACTTCCTCCCCTGAGGGCTTGGTGATGGCCTGCTTCTGTTTTGACCAATCACACGCGAGCATTGGCTCACCCCCCCTGCCCATTGGTCATGGGTAATTAATTACCAAGCTGTTCCTTGTTTAGGCCAAATGAATATCAGCACATGGTTACCATGAAACAATGAGCCCCATCCCAAATCACTCAATCGTCCACTCCTCGGTGCTTTGTAACACATCATGTAGCATTCGCTAATGGACACCAAAGGGAGGAGGAAGTAGTTTGAGATACGAACATGAGCTGTGATGTGGGGTAGTACATCCTTTACTAGGGCACAGATCGTGTTTTAAATCACTTCGACTTCCACTAGTGGTATTCAACCACTATGAGCAGGTCACTTTTTCCTAGTCCAAAACATCATTTGCAAAGGTCAAACATTTTCAGGCCACAGATGCTCAATGAACATTTTCTGTTATTAACAGTTCGTTGAGTTGGCATGATTCCTCTTTTTTCAATGCCTGATTAGAAACCCTCCAAATGATTAGAATCTTACAAAATCACTATAGCCTATGTTTTATGACCATTCATGTCTTTATATAATGCTGCACATAACCTTATATAACTGAAGATGAAGAGTGTGAAATTAAACATTTCTTGCGCTTTGTATTTTTTTATGATCAGTAAACTAGCTTTGCATATCGCTAGGCGATTAGCCTGCTAGCTTATACAATTGCTACATTTTGTACATATGTTTTTGATTAATCAAGCATAACAAATTACTACTGCCTGAGGTTCTAGGTGGACTCAACTTAACACCTGACCGATACACGATACATATATATATATGAAAGTATACTTTTATTAAATGTGAATGTTTGCAATCTTTCCAGATCTTTCCTATATCCTGAGACGTGACATGAATGGTAGAATAAGGCCAGTGAAGAATAAGTCAATTTCACACTTTTAAAAGGCCTCCATATGCAAAAAAAAAAAAGAATGTAAAATGTGATTTATATGACATTTGGGAAAAAAAATAATTCACAATGCACGTCTACTTTTGAACGGCCGTCAATTTGTGCCCCAAGATGGCACAATTACGGCATCTACCAGCAGGGCTTAACTGGACCATACTAACCAGCCAAACCTTGACCCCTTGGCATATAAGATCATTATTAGCTATTAATACGTGTTTGATTGAGTTTTATAGTAAAATCTAGAGGACGGTAAATGTCCAGGAATAGGATTGAGCATCCCTGCAGTAAAAGCAGACAGCAAGAAAATGCAGACCAAACGTTTCTTAGGTGACAGCTAATCTGATATATCCAGTATTTCACACTTCAAAAAAAAAAAAGAACAGCAAAGCAAAATATGGTATTGAACTGCAGTGTCTGGTATAATGATATTTTGACTGTTGTCTGCCGTACATATCCGCTTACTCGCAACTTTCTCGCCCATATCCTCCATTCCAAAGAAACAGAATGTCATTAAACGACATAATGAATGACATAATGAAATTACACCATTAAATATGCATATCACTCATCTCAGAGACTTATGACACTGTGCATGACTGGACAAGAGCTCATTAAGTCACTGTAACTCTATCCGTAATGAAGTCATGCGCTGTGATTAAGGCTAAGCTTTAACCAGCATAGTGAACGAGGGACGAGAGCCAAATTCACTCCGATGGAGGTGTGAATTACAACAGGTGCACATTAATAAACTGGCAATTGATCCCCATGAGGGGGAGGGGGGTCAAAACACACACACATGCAAACTCAGCGGTAGCTTGCCTGTTAGCAAATTGACCTGTCCCATAAGGTATTCCTTTTGACCTGATTACACAGATGAACTCTGTGTTAAATGCGCCCATTACACATACACACAAATACACACATTGGAACCAAATCCCGTTAATTTGTTAGTCAATACTGTTAAAGCCCATGAGAAAAGACCAGTGCAGGATAATGACCTCCGTGTCATGTCAATCCATCTCTCCTGCTGCCACAAACACTTTCAAACGTTTGAACTCAGTACCCTGCTTTTACTTTTCAGTTTTATCTGACCGTTTACTGCTGTACAGTAAAGTGTACAGAGTAAAGTGCACTTTTTCTTTATATGTCTGTTTTTTCTTCATTTTATTGGAAGGTTTGTGCATTTACCTATTAGAGCTGCACGATTCTGGATCAATTGAGAATCACAATTTTTTTTCTTTCAAACTGAGATCACGATTCTTCCTTGATTCTGTACAGACAATTAAACAAAATAACATGTAATTTACTAGAGATTCTGACAAAACGTTAACTTCTGCAGTCTATCTAAAATGTTTAAATCGGTTTGAATGAATGATTAAATGACTCACTCATACATACTTCACTTGTTTTATTACTGGATGAATCAGCGTTTTTGAACAAATCTTTTGAATAAATGATTCAATGACAGATATAGTTTTTAACAGTCACTTGGATGTAATTGATAAAAAAAAAAAAATTGTTTATATACGATCTATAAACTTTTATCCCAGTACTTCTGTGATAATTTGAATATTTGTATCACAGAAATTACTGATACTGTGTGGTTGAAAAGATTGTTTGTGACACTGTTTCATATCTATACATGACAACTGGTTTCTCTGGCTCAGATACAGGGCGAACAAAGATTAGATTGTTCGATGTGTTAGTACTTGTCAAAGTGTTTAAGAGACACAGCCGAATCGCTGTCGTTTAAGAATGAGATTGTGTCAGTGTTTGAATCGAGATCATGATCTTTAACGATTAATCATGCAGCTATTAATGCCTATTACAACTACTTTCTTTGCAAAGTTTGTCCTATTTTAAAAAAAGAATCCTGTAAACGAATAAAAAAAAATCCTACTAGAATATAAGTTATCCTAATGGTAAATGTTGTCCTATTAAGACAAGTGGAATCATATTGGAATCTAATTAGGATGCTTCCATATTATTGTAGAAATTCTTAATTTTTTTTTTTTTACAAAAAAACAACAATAATAAAATAAAATGTATTAATAAAGTATTATTCATAATTATCATTTATATTATATTATATTAAACAGTTTAAAAAAATCAAAAGAACACCAATGTCTAGGCTTTATAACACACTGTCCTGTTTCTGTGACTAGAAAGTACACAACATTCTAGCTCTCTATATCCTTCACAACAAAGCTACAAAACAAATGAGCACCAACAAACCCACACTACACATTCCCCTAACATGCTTCATCATCCATCCCTGAGAGACTTTTATTGACTATCATCTTTGTTGTTTGAAAACTAACATTTATAAGTCAAATTTCCCCAGTTTTCAGGATGATATATTAAGGCTTGTTGTTTTCTAAGTCGGTACACAGAGACACAAGTTCAATGTAGAGCAGTACATTGTCAGACAATTTGTGTACACAAGCAAGGTGTCTACCGCCTAAGTATCATTATTTCTGAAACAACGGCTGACACAAAATCAGATTGGCACCATCTCTGTGTAGCAGTTATATCATTGAAAGTCTAGAATGCCCTCGTGTCCCTATGTTCCGTTGCCATGCCAACAGAGGCTCCGTTACCACACCAACAGAATCTCTGAGTGATGCTTCACTCTGAAAGACATTCCACACTGTCCTCATCCCTCTGGTCCCTGTCAATCAGTGTCAAGCTTGATTGACAGCTGCTTCGACCCCCCTGAAGTGGGTAAAAAACGCTGTCACCTCACGTTAATCATCAGCGGCACATCTTAAAGGGGTGGTTCGGAATTTTGGACATCGGGCCTCATTTACAAGTGAGCCTTAGTGTTATTTATCAGTAGAGACATTTTTTTTTTAAATCATCCAGTCGTCCCAGTTGCGTAGTTGGCCGGTGCTAGGCTAGCGCGAATCAATGGTACCAGTTTTAGCCTGCCATTAAAACAGTTTTACCCACTCCACAGTACACTAAAAGCACATCAGTTATAACGCCAGACTATCGATGTAAATGTCTGTTGAGAGAATAATGTTAGAAATCAAACTACTCAATGTAGTTTGACATATCAAAATATATTCCAATGATCGCATTACATTTACAGGAACCAGTTTCTCAGCAGCGGCGGAATTTTACTTTGCTCCGGGAGTAGTACTGTGCCGGAAGGTAAACACAACAGAATCGCACTACGGTACAGTCGGAATGCCAAGTTAGCTAGTAGTAGCCTCGATTTTGAAACATTCGATCAGAATTGAAAGAATTGGCAAAATGGTTATTCACTGTATTTTTAAAAATTGTACAAATAAAAAAAAAAAGATGGTCAACAAAAAGTTTCCACAGATTTTCAGTAAGAGATCCAGAAAGGAACCAACTGTGGCTTCTTGCTGCTGGCTTGGATAAGGTGACACCGACAGAGACACTACTAAAGGCCCGAATTTGTAGCGATCATTTTAGATCAGACGACTTTGTACAAAGTGATCGAAACAATAAAAAGTCACTGAGTTTGAATGCAGTTCCAGCCGTCTTTCCCGATGCACCAACAGCTACAGATGAACAGGTAAGTTAATAACTTTTGTTAGGCTACTCTAACCTCTAGCTAATGAAGCTAGTCTTTCATAACTGATAGATCGACACTGACAACGTTAGTGGAGATAACATTACAGTTCAATGCATTGTGGAGAGTGACACTATAGTGTAACTAACGGTATAACGTTAGTTATTTTATGAATTGGTCCAACAGTCTGTCAAACATAACTAAGTCCCACTCCCTGCAGCAAAAACACTCATCTTCCGTCGGCATTTGTATACATTTTCTGCACTGACACCACCAGTCTCCCGATGTTCTGTCCCGGTTTTCTACGGCATCTCCAGGGGCTGCTGCCTCTACAGTTTTTTTTCTCTTTCTGACCTTTTAGCATCCATCTCGATTACTTCTTCATCTGTGTATTCCGGCTCATACATGTATGGTTCGTTGAATAACACACATTCCTCATCTTCATCGTCTTCAAAGTCCGAAACATTGTCATGGCTTTCAAACGTGGCCATAATTATATGTCTTGTTGCTTTATTCTTGAAAAAAACTCTGTTTCTGTAGTGATGACGAGTGTAAGCGGCAGGTAAATACACTTGCGTGATTGTCATGTGGACCGGCTCTCTCGGTTGCCTAGGTAACATATCACTCCTCCGCTGCTGTAGACTATGCTGATAAATACAGGGAACAAAGTATAACTATTGCAATGCGATGAAAGGGTAGTTTCTAACATTATTCTCTCAACAGACATTTACATCGATAGTCTGGCGTTATAACTGATGTGCTTTTAGTGTACTGTGGAGTGGGTAAAACTGTTTTAATGGCAGGATAAAACTGGTACCATTGATTCGCGCTAGCCTAGCACCGGCCAACTACGCAACTGGGACGACTGGATGATTTTAAAAAAAAAATGTCTCTACTAATAAATAACACTAAGGCTCACTTGTAAATGAGGCCCGATGTCCAAAATTCCGAACCACCCCTTTAAGAGGGCGATACATCATCAGACGTTTTCAGATCGACTAACGACTTTCCTGTTTTCCCAGGATTGAGTCTAACGTCTATCAGGAGCGCCTGTAGAGCAGCTTGAGAAAAGAGAGCAAGAGAGTAAAAGGCAGCTCGACCCTCTCCGTCTGTTTCTCACCCTATTTTCTTACCCTCTATCTCTTTCTCAGTATTTATCGCTCTTGCTCTCTCTTTCATTAACCCACTTAGCTGCAATGTCTGACCCAGACCACAGGCACATTACTCAAACAGGATCGAAGGCAGCACGACCAAGTGCAATTTGGGCAAAAGCCTGCATGAAAACAAGACAATGGCAAGCTGAGTACCAGAAACGCACACATTCATTGGGACAACAGAAAATTAGAGCCCTGAAAGAAAAAAATAGACATGTCATTTAGGCCTTCGAGTAAGTGGGAGAAGAAGGTAAAATGGCGATGAGAGAAAGCAAAAGAGAGCATGTCAACTATTCAAGCTATTCAGAATACTATATTACCATACTACTTTTGATATTGTTGCAGCACATAGTTTGTAGGCTATTAGGGCTGGGACTGGGTATTGACACAAATTTCACAATTCAATTAAATTTCGATTCACATGCTTGCGATTCGATTCAATTCCGATTTTAATACAAATTCATTTGGATGTACTGTAAACGAGGTACAACATGGCAAATTTTCTCAAGGGAAAAAATATCTCTCAAATGCTGTAAACTAGGAACCCTTCCAGTAAATCATAAAACCATTTCAATTTTCATGATGGATTTATTCAAACATGCATGAAATTTTAAAGAACATGTGAAGTAAAAATATGAATATGAAATCTAGGGCATATATTTAGCAAAATGTTCCTCTCTATAGTTAATTTAACTATCTAGCTAACTATCGAGCCATGTGCACTGAATGTACAGTAGCATTAAGTCACACTGTTTACAAACTGTTTCATTGACGTCTTTTCTTGATTGAAACACTTTTTGAAAGTTTACATGAGACATGATATTGACACAATTTGAAAGCTGAGAGTTTGTTTCATATAAAAAGTAACATTCATCAACTGAAAACATCATAGACTAAAAGAATGGATGTGTGTAGAATAGAATAGATATCGGTTCATCAAAATGAGAAGTGATAAATGAACGTAAAATTAGCTATGATTTTTGACTCTTCAATTTTATGACTCATTATTTAAGTGAACCGCCAAATTGTGTAACATTTTTCACATATCTGATTTTGAAAAAACAATAAAACAAGGTATCCAAGGATTGGCAGGTTAGCATGGTTAATTTAGGCCCTTGGTAGATGTCCTAACTACACCATTCGGTGGGCAAAAAAAAAGCATCTTTCTTCATTGATAGTGATTCAATGATGGTGAAGACTACATTTATTTGATCAAAAATACAGTGAAAACAGTAATAATATTAAATATTATTGCAATTTAAAATATCACTTATCTATTAATATATTATTTATTCCTGTGATGTCAAAGCTGAATTTTCAGCATCATTACTCCAGTCTTCAGTGTGACATGATCTTTCAGAAATAATTCTAATATGATGATTTGCTGCTGAAAAATATTTATTATCAATGCAATGTTGAAAACAGTTGTGCTCCTTAATGTTTTCATAGAAACCATGATATATTTTTTTCAGGATTCTTTGATTAATAAAAAACCTTCAAACGAACTAATTTTATTTGAAATAGACATTTTTAACAATGTCCATTTCTAAAAGTCTTTACTGACACTTTTTAAAAATAAATACATAAACAATGCATCCTTTAATGCACACACAGACCAGCCACTGAAAATTGAGACCCACACAGCAGATCACTGGATTTACAGAAATCTTTAGTGTTTTCTCAACATTGCAACATTGCATATCTAATCAACTCCTGGCAAACACATTCATTATTATTTGAATTATCACTCAGTGTGAAATGTACAAATTCACATCATTTCATAATTACATGCAATGCATGAATTCCCCAACTTTTTTGTCAGCTGAACCTCTTTGACTATATTAACTTGAAGTACCACTGAGAATGTATAATACAATTGGTTACACTTTAGTTTTGGGTCCAATTCTCACTATTAGTATGCCTATTACTAGGATATTGGCTGTTTATTACTACTTATAAAGCACATACTAATGCCTTATTCTGCATGACCATATTCTATTTCCCTTAATCCTACCCAATACCTAAACTTAACAACTACCATACTAACTATTAATAAGCAGTAATTAGGAGTTTACTGAAAAGTCATAGTTAATATATTAAAAATTGGGCCCTGATTTAAAGTGTGGCCATGAAATTAAATCAATAATAATAATAATCAATAATAAAATTAAGTTCATACCTCTGATGTCGGTTAGTTTTCACATGACATACAGATAAACAAATGAAATATTTCATCTTTTAAGAAAGTGTTTTATTTTGATACACTCATGAACCCTCTGCAGTTCCCTGGGAAACCCTGACGTATTGTAATGAGAATAGATTTTCTCTCTCTCTTTTTATTTTTATATCAATATGGCACAAGATTATTCTATTCACGTCAATGTGATAAACGAGTTAGGCCAAAAGTAATCAAAAGGTAGTCAGATTACATTACCTTAAATGTATAACTACATTTTTTTAATGTAATTTAGAATCAGTAACTGGTAGTTAGCTAGTATTCCATTACGAACATAGCCAGAAATAGCGAGGATAAACATTAGAGAATAAAAGGTTTATCCCTTACCTTGAACATTGCCAGCCCAACTCCCATTCTCTCTCCTCAACTCCTGCATGATGATGTGAGCTGGGTCTTGTCTCTTCCTCTCATAGCCCTGGATGGAGGAGTGACTGACCGTTGAAGTAGTTTGAGGGATTGGTAAGAAAAAGTAGGACTGGTGTAGAGACTGTTGGTCCCTACTGTAAATCCAGGCTGGATGACTGAGCACAGGCAATTGTATATCAAATCAAAACTATTAAGAAAAGTCACTCAAGAAAAGTAAGAATGATGCCTGGCTCACAAATGAAGACAAAATCAAAGACAAGTAAAACTTTAAATGCTTCAGCTATGCGAATGATGTTCAGTCACTCAAGAAAAGTTCAAAGTCTTATATCAAACCTAAGAAATGTACGTAAAATTTGAAATGAACCAGGACAAAGTCAGGCCTACAAAATGTGATATAAAATGAAAAAGGTGAAAAGAAGAAGATAAAATGTTTTTAAAAGTTCATTTTCATCTGTGAACAAGTCCACAAGTTCTGGAGTTGCTTGACGCCCAGCAGAGTCCAGTAGTGAGAGGGCCGGAGAAGCAACGTCTGGTCTTAAATTCTCATTGGTTCAAGTATCCATGAACGTCCTTCACTGGGTCCTTCTCATGACACTATTGGAAGGGAAAAGAAGAGAACAGTATATTAAGAACAGGTTTTCTGGCTCATGATGTTGAATAAAGATAAAACTTGATGATGATTTTGGAAAATTGAGTGACATTTTTCTTTTTTTCCCTTTTGTTATTTCTTTCAATTGATCTAATATACAGTGCTCAATACTTATTGGTTAACTGATATGTAAAAAGATACACTTTAGTCAACTTCGAGCCATAGAAAGGACGGGCATGTTTCACAAACACACACAGTAACACACTTACAAATGCATACAAATACTTATGTGTGACATTTTTACCGTGTTACTTACCAGTCTAACGGTCCTGTGGCATTTCATCATTATTATTTGGGTAATGTTTACAAAAATGTGATACACAAGACAAGAGGGCGAGTGCAAGCATTCAAAAATGTAAGACAAGGTGGTAGCCTTCCACTGATTTGTCCATTTCGCCCAATAATAGGCAAGTGAGATGCTTTTTTTCCTCTTTTTGATTGTTTGTTTTTCAAACAGTCCATATATAAGAAAAAAATGTGAGGGAAATGATGAATTTGAGATGTCTAAAGGATGTCTAATAAAATTAATAAAATTAATAAAAAAGCTGAAACTGAACTTTGAGATTTTAAACTAGTCACTGAGAGGAAAGCATAAGCATAGAAATAAAATATCAACATGAATGGAAAAAGGAGATGTTCAGATTTCCTTCCATCTTAAGTTATGACACAACGTCACTTCTTGGATCACCATCCCTTTCTCAGATTAATTTAAAATGAAAAAAAAAAAACAAGTAAAATAAAAACAACCCTGTTTGACTTCTGTTTGTAATATTTAGAGGTAAATATATAGTATATTACAAACAACAAAATCAAAATAATAGTCAAGAATATCAATCAGTCAATCAAAAAAAGTAGTTCTGAATTAAAATGTATTAAATGAAGTGCAAAATGATCATTCAAGGAGGATTGGGGTATAAATAACTTACAGTGGGGAGTGAGAATTTGCATTCTCTATTGAGATTACAGTCATACAGTGGTCATGCACGACACCTAAAAACAGGGACCCTAAATGAATAGAGAAAATCAAGAAGCGGTGATAAGAAAAGAAGTGGAGGTGACAGCCTGTCCAAAAGGTGTTTGATGAACGGATAAAATGAGAGAAAAAGATGGCGAGTGACAGCAGAAAATTAAACACTCAATAAAACGAAGGAGTGACCATAACAGCGCAAATGGACTCGGGCTCAAAGGCAGGTGAAACGACTGCTGTACTGAACCCTAATCAACTTTTTGAGCAAATGGCAATTTATTGTTTACAATTCAGGTTTCATTTTTCAACAGCTCATCAGGAGGCTGTCGACAACACAAATCACAAGTTCAAAATGTGTCCAAGAAGCACAAATTAAGTCACGCTAACCTCACCCATCTCTGTCAAAGAATGGAAGCAGAACCTCATCTCAGAAATGTGTCTGCAATGATTTCTCAAAGAAAATAGAAGACACTGATGCTTGCACTGGACACTGGAGATGAATGGAGGATGTTTTTAGACCGGGTAGCCCAAGACCAGATGTGTGTGAGTGTTTTAAGTGGGTGTATGTGTGAGAGTGTGTTACAAAAGAAAGAATGGTAGGAAACAAATGTCTTTCTGTTCATAAGTGAGAGTGGAAGATGGACAGAGTTGGAGAGGAGTAAAAAATGGGCATGGAGAAGTGAGATTTCATTTTTGACACCTAGCTGTCCATTAGTTTAATGCATGTGTGCATGTGTGTGTCGATGTGTGTTTTATGTACATGTAAAAAAAGAACACACAAGTACACACACACAGACAAACAGACCGGACAGACACTAAACGAGCCGTTAAACCTACCTAGAAGAATATTAAAGCATCCAGGGAAAAAAAGAGTGATACGTGAGGGTAGATGGTGGAGGACAAAAGAACTCTTTAAAAAAAGAGATAAAGAAAAAGAAGAATTAAAAAAACTGATAAGGAGATGTGGAGATGGTTTTTTGAGTCTCTTTCGCAATTCTAACCAACTTTCATTCAGGGAGCGTCACACTTTTGAGATGAAGGGAGGGATGGAAGGAAGAGGGGATGATGGAAAGGAGGGACAGGTGAAGGAACGAAGGGGGACATAAATAGTCAAAAATTTGTGAAAGCGTAAAAAAAAACTTGCCCCTTCTTTCTCTTCTCGCCTGTCTCGTCATAAATAGACAAAATTATACACCATATAGATGGAGAAATAGATCAGGAGGCAAATGATGGAGAGAGCGAACAAATGAAAAGATGATGTGCCTCCCAGCACCACGATGAGAAAGAAGAAGAAAACAAAACGAAAGAAAAAAACAAATACTCCAGTGGCTTCCGTTTTCCTTCCTTTCTTTTAAACAGGAAAGGCAGTCAGTTTGCTCCTGCTGTCCAGTTGTTGCTTTAGTTCATCTTTTTCTTTCTCTTTCCCTCTTTTTTCCTCTCTTTCTCTCCCTTTCTTTTGGCTTCTGAAGGAGTCCTCCGTTTGCAGTAAGTAATAGCCCTTTTCCACAGACAGCGACTGAGGCAGAACAGTAGGAAGAGGTGTAACGGTTGCGATGTCTGCCCAAGAATTCCACACAACGAGACTGCACTCTCTCTCTCTCTCTCTCTCTCTCTCTCTCTCTCTCTCTCCTCCCTTACGGACAGAACACTGTTGAGTAGGAGTGAGGCAGAAGAAGTAGAATGAGAGGGGTCCCTCTACAGGATTACTGCACAACTGAGAGAGAGGGAGAAACAGATGAAAAGCTAAGAATGTCTTCTCTATTCCCGTTCAAAGTAATAGAATTTAGTAGTAAAATTATTCAGTATAAATAAGCAAAAATTGTATTAAATACACAACATGGGGTATTTTGCAAAGCATGACAATAGATGATACTAATAATCATAATGATGGTAACAATAAAAGTTTGAAACAAATTTACTAATATATATAAAACATTTTTAATGCACTACAGTTAAAAAGTTTGGGGTTGGTAAGATTTTTTTATTGTTTTTAATGTCTCTTCTCACCAAGACTGCATTTATTTGATCAAAAACACAGTAATACTGTGAAATAACGTTTTTCTATTGTAATTTTTTTTGTAATTTATTCCTGTAATCAAAGCTGAATTTTCAGCATCATTACTCCAGTCTTCAGTGTCACATGATCCTTCAGAAATCAGTCTAATATGCTGATTTGCTGTTCAAGAAACATTTCTTATTAATTATCATCCACGTTGAAAACAGTTGTTCTACTTAATATTTTTGTTGAAACGGTGATACATTTTTTTCAGGATTCTTTGATGAATGCGTTATTATCGCGTTAACGCATTTATTAATTAATGCCGACAATTTTTTTATCGCATGTTAACACAGTTTTTTTTATTATTATTATTTTGAAAGTCCGTTGCTCACTGGCTCTGAATACACATAGGCCTACAGTCAAACCATGATCACAGGAGGGGTGGGATGTTGGTCAGCCAGCAAATAACCCACCCAAACAAGCAGTGGAGAGAGGCAGGTTCTCTCTGGTGAACAGTTAAAGGGTTGCGCTCCGCGAGTGAATGACAGGCGCTCTATGGATAGTAGCCTACCTATAAAACCTATAGATAATAACTATTTAGATCCTGGAAACTCACTAACAGCGAGCCGAGGATCAGTCTCTCTTCTAATGATTTGTGCTGCGCGTCCTTTACAAAAAGTTATAGACAATTCAACTTCGGCAATGAGCGGGCGCGTGCTTGAGGCGAGCATGACCGCAACAGTTTCACAGGAACGCACCCGCTTGTCGCTGCACCTTGTGCTCGACCACTTCACCTCACTCTTGGCTGATTTATACTTCTGCGTCGGACTTACGCCGAAGACAATACGCTATAGACTACGCGTTGGTTTTCATTTATATCTCTGCGTCGTTGTCCGCGTTGACGCGCAATTACACATGCAGAGGGAGCATGTGAAACCCGGGGAGCGGTTGTAGCAATCATAGCGCTTGCGGTACGCGTAGAATTGACGTTACATTTTTGGAGAGGTGCACGTCAGGGTACGCCGAAGTGTACGCGCGCTACACAGCAACAGCGTGAGTATAAAGTATAAATTGTTTTTTTTACTCTGTTTAATGTAATCTTAAACCATGGCATGACCAAACCTAAGCTACTATAAGTAACGTTGGTCGACTTATATAGTAGTGATCATGACCTCTGACTACTACATAGACTGTTTCTGCTGCTCCCTGATTAAAGATACCTGTTGATACCTGTTCAGAAAAAAAACAAGAAAACTGGACTTGTTTTAACAAACTAGATAAAAGGTGATGCCCTGGCAGTGGCAAATAGCTTTGTTTAAATATTTGATTTGATTACATTAATGTTTAAGTTGAGATTTGAAATTACTGTGTAAAGGGAATACTGCTGGTATAAAAGCACCTTATTTGTTTAAAGTTATTGCACTTTTGTGTATATAGTACATTTAAATCAAAAGTGCCCAATACACTACTTTAGAAGTCATTATTCAATTTTTCATAACAATAGCGCATAACAAGGCGATTAATCGCGATTAATCGCAAGAAAACCATGCGATTAATCGCGATTAAAAATTGTAATCGTTGCCCAGCACTAATATATATATATATATATATAGATATATATATATATATTGTCACTGATACACCACACTCCGCCCACTCGTTCCGCATCCCCTGAATACTAATCATCTGCACCTGTCATCATCACCTGCCGGCAATCTGCACTCATTCACCCACACCTTAAATTCACCACCAGTTCCCTCAGTTCTCTGTCTAGTCTCGTCGATACGCCATCGACTTCCTGACTCACTGCATTAAAGACGATCTCCAAGTCTGCATCTAAACCTTCCTGCTTCGTCACCTACCTGCTATCCTGAGTTTCCCGTTCCGCTGATTCCGGTCCATCTGTCTGCAATCCAGTCTGCCATCTTCTGCTCAGATCACCGCCACTTCATCCTGTGACAGATAAGAGACCCGGTTACATACAATCTTCCTGTTCCACTTCTATTTATACCATCATCACTTCAACTCACCTGCCGTGACGGTTCCTGAGTGCATTTAATAAAACCTGTCGAACTTTACCTGTTTGTGTCCTTCTGATTTATGACAGAAGACCAGACCAACATCACGAACCCACCGTTCACGGCGAAGAGGAAGTTTCACCCCCGGTCACTGTCGCTGACGTCTTACGAGACATTCAGCGCACTATTCCACCACCCGCCATCTGTCCTTCTACATCTGCCTCTGTCAGTCCCATGGCCCGACCAGCGCCCTACTCAGGCGAGGAGGGGGAGTGCGGCGGTTTTCTCTTGCAGTGCGAGCTGTACATGGAGAAGCATGCTTCACAGTTCCCTACAGAAAGAGCTAAGGTTGCTTTTATCATCTCACTCCTCACTGGACGAGCCCTTCTTTGGCCTCGGGCGTTATGGGACGCGAATGGTACTGTCACTCAATCCCTCGTTAACTTCGTTGGCCATTTCCGTGAAGTGTTTTCACAAGCCTCAAACTCTCTCTCTGTTCACGATCAGTTATTTCGTTTATGTCAAGGACAAACTTCTGTGTCAACTTATGCATTGCAGTTTTGCATCTTGCGGCTTCCAGCGGATGGAATGAGTCGGCACTTATCACCGCTTTTCGTCAAGGCTTTAACCATGAGATTCGTTTACAGCTCGCCATCTACGATGACGTCATCGGTCTCGAAAGCCTTATCCAACGCTCCATCCGTGTAGACCAAAGTCGCACCGCCTGCCAGCTCAATAGCCCTGCACTGCCTCCTCCTCGCCCTTCATTGTCTGCCAGCCCTTCAGCACCAGAGCCCATGGATGTTAGCTCCACTCATTTATCAGCAACCAAACGACAACGCAGTATACATAACAATCTCTGCCTCTACTGTGGAACTGCTGGTCATCTTCTCACCACCTGTCCAGTCCGTCCCCCACGACCAGCGGTGAGTATGGTACAACTTCCTTCAGCTATTTCCGACATGAAATGCACTCCAGTTCTGGTAACTTACCTCAAAGATCTCTCCCAGCGAAAGCATTAATCGACTCCAGTTCCGGAGGCAATTTCATCTCACTCTCCACTCTGCAGAAACTTCAAGCCCGCAAAAGAACTATTCCTCAGACTCTACATATCCAGTCCATCCTGGGAAAACCGCTCGGTCGTGAGCAAATGACGGCACTGCAGTCCCACCATCACTCTAAAAATTGTCTGTCTTCATCAAGAGGAACTCTCATTTCTGGTGCTGGAGGGCTCTACAGCGTATATCATCCTGGGACGCCCGTGGCTGGAACTTCACTCGCCTAACATCTGTTGGACATCCGGTGAGATATGTCAATGGGGAGATATCTGCTTTTCACGCTGTTAATATTCTGTCAAGAAAGTCCATCGCTCACCATCCATTCCGGTCCACGAAGTCTCAGTCTGCTCCACCTCAGTCGAGAGTCCAGCCACCAGTGAACATCATGAAATTCCGACCACCTATCGGGCGTTCCAGGATGTTTTCAACAAGCAACTTGTTACAAAACTTCCTCCTCATCGGCCATGGGACTGTGCGATCGACCTGCTGCCTGGGGCTGTTCTACCTCGCGGTAAGATCTACCCGCTGTCCATCCCGGAACAGACGGCCATGGAGGAGTACATTGAGGAGGCTCTTCATCAAGACTACATCCGTCCATCTACGTCCCCTGCCGCTTCCAGCTTCTTTTTTGTCGGCAAGAAGGACGGAGGCTTGTGCCCCTGTATCGACTACCGAACCCTCAATAACTCCACAGTCAAGTTCCGGTATCCCCTTCCTCTGGTCCCAGCCGCCCTGGAACAACTACGTGGTGCTCAGATATTCATGAAGTTGGACCTGCGTAGTGCCTACAATCTGGTACGAATTCGGAAGGGAGACGAATGGAAGACGGCATTCATCACCCCTGCTGGCCACTACGAATACAAGGTTATGCCCTTCGGATTGTCCAACGCTCCCGCCGTCTTCCAGGGATTTATGAATGAGATCTTCCTAGACTTCCTTCAACGGTTTGTCTTCATTTACATCGACGATATCCTTATATATTCTTCCAGTTTATCCGAGCACCACCACCATGTCAAGCAAGTCCTCCAACGTCTGCGCGAGCATCAACTCTTCCTGAAGTTAGAAAAATGTGAGTTTCATCAAGAGACTATCCAGTTCCTGGGCTATGTGATCTCTCCTCATGGAATCACCATGGACCAGAGGAAGGTGGAGGCTGTCTCCAACTGGCCATTACCCACCAACATTAAGGAACTTCAACGCTTCCTGGGCTTCGCAAACTTCTATCGAAGATTCATCAAAGGATTCAGTCAAATCAGCGCACCCATCACCTCTCTGCTGGGTAAAGGGCCAAGTCTCTGTCCTGGACCACCGAAGCCACCAATGCTTTCGAGAAGCTCAAGGCGTCCTTCAGCTCTGCTCCTACCCTCGTCCATCCTAATCCAGATCTTCCATTTCTTGTTGAGGTGGACGCCTCAACCACAGGGGTAGGAGTGGTCCTTTCACAGCGGCAGGGGAAGCCTCCCAGATTCCATCCATGTGCCTTCTTCTCCAAGAAACTGTCACCGGCGGAGCAGAATTATGATATCGGCAACCGGAAACTTCTGGCTATTAAACTTGCCCTGAAAGAATGGAGACACTGGCTGGAGGGAGCTAAACACCGCTTTGATGTCATCACTGATCACCACAATCTGGAATACCTTCGAGATGCTGTAGTGTTACAAATTTATTAAATGTTTAATTGAGGTTCCAATACAATAGTATATAAACTGAGACAGTTTTGTATACTGAATTTAGCATTTAAGTTTATGATGGTGATGATATTTGCTGTGAAACAGTTTTCAAGCAAGAGAGTCCGGCAAATCTTGTTTTCTGTATCTGCCAGATTACTGCTCTCTATCGAGCCTGCTAATCCTGTTTCTCTCTATTGTAAGTTAAATGAATCAGATTACTGAAACTCTTGGTGGCTCTTGGGAGCCTTTGTCTCAGCGGGAGAGTCCTGCCATTCCTGTTCTCTAGTCTGATTGGATTGGAAATGGTAACACTCTCAGTATAGGGCAGGTTCCTAGACCTGTACACATCATTTACATGCTTTGTTCATCACAATGTTAAGCCCTGCCCCTAAATGTATATAAATTGCAAGGGAACGTTTCCCTTAGTTAGACTCGAGACGAGCTTGGAAGACTACAGCGACTCACAGCTCGTGTTCTCAATAAAGAAACCATCTTAAGATACAAACCCGAGTCTCCTGGTCTTCGCTTCTGAGTTTTCTACACTTTAGAAGAAAAAAAGTTTGCAACAGTTTTGGTGCCGTGACCCGGATAGAGCTAATCACTTGAATCCAGATTGAAACTTCAAGCTCAACAAAGATCTCAACAAAGAATGAAATTTTCAAGACTGAATCTTGAAACTTCAAGCTCAACAAAGATCTCAACAAAGAATTAACTTTTCTGACTGAGTTTCCAGACGGAATCTTTCCGTACAACCAATGATTTGATGAGTTTCACTCAATTCAAAGAACCGCTGAAGATCAGTACAATTTTGTTATTCCTCTGCGCCGCCAGAGAAAAGTTAACAGACAGCTGTAGAGTTTGGTTAACCCTCTGGGCACCAAGGGGTTTTTGGGGCCCTTGGGATGTTTTGACATGCACTGACATTTGTGCTTTTTTCAGTTATGTATAAACATGTTAATGGCAAAGGTGTAAATTCACTCTATATAGCACAAACGGGGCTACCATAATATGTGAGCAACATGTATGTACATGTTTGTATTTTTGAGAGAATATTATTTATGCATGGTTATTGAAAAAACTAAAAATAAAAGTTTCTGAAATAAGGCCACAAAACACATATTATTTCTTCACAAGACTTTTGAAAATTGTATCACATAGTCTAGAATATTTGCTCCAAAACTATGTGAGAATCATCCTGACTACTCATTCAGATAAGTCAATAAAGTCTTTTAGAATGTGTATGACGTGTTTTGTTTGAGAAAGCTTTATGCGAAGGGGCGTGATCTCTCATTAATATGTGTGGCATTTCACACCTAAGAAAGACAAAGACCCTCCCATAATGGCCCTATTAGGTGTGCTATCAGGCCATATCATTATGAGGAGCCTTGCACAAAGAATGAGGAGATTTAAGAAAGAATGGCTTTTAGATTGTTTGGATTTATTTACAACACACACACACACACACACACACACACACACACACACACACACACACACACACACACTGCTTAGAATAAGTGAACACACTCATGCTAAAGTTGACTAAAAAGAAGAATAAAAAATCTTAAAATACAGGGTGCATACGTCTGGACACTTCTATCACACACCCTTCACCATATAGACATGGTTTTATTTCAGTTCAAAGTTCAAAGTTAGAGTTGGAAACATCTTGAAAAGAAAATTGTCTTTTTCCATAAATGTCTTAGTTTGATCATACATATTTCAAAGTTGAGGATTCATTATTTTGATATAGCTTGCATTGGAACAAACACTATAACATCTTAGTTGATTAGTTTATTGACAAAACATACTATATATTTAACATATGAGCAGAAACTCCAAACAAAAGTTTATTTGATGTCTATTTTAGACTAGTCAACGAAATGTTGTCTTTTATTTCGTCTGTAACAGTGTGTATCTGTGTGTTCATTCATTCATTTATTCATTCACACACACACACACACAAACACACACACACACAGAAACATGATTCACATTTAAACAGTATGCTATTTTTCCGTTTACAGACACTAACGTTATTCTATATCGCGATTAGAACAAAGCACAAGCATAAAACACTTACTTCTCAGCTGAATCTGTTGCTCCTCCTCGTGGTGAAAATAAACCAGCACTTGTTCTGAGGTAGGTAAATGTCCCAGGATTGTTCCTCATATAGCCGCGCAAGACGACAGTAGATTAATCTGACTAAAAAATATAGTGTGTTTTCAGAGTTTGTGGGCGTTAACGCGTCTCGCGCGCGCTCTCCGTGGGCGTGTCACATTACCAGAATAATGAGCTGAGAGGAAGATAATTAGACCGGCTGACACGTCTCTCTTTTTATATAGATGACATAAACGGAGAATATTTATTTTAGTTTTGAATCGGATCATTTAAAAGTACAAACTCAAATGATTTAAAAGATATATTGCTTATGGCTGTGTGAATAGTATTTGCTGAGTTTTGTTGAAGATTAGAGGCGTGCTCCAGAAAAAAAGTTCACGGTGACTGAGAGGCAGAACGCACACCCCGTTTATTTTCTTTATTTTACAAAAGCACAATATTTTATTTCGATTTTATGTGGGCACATAAAAAAGTAGACATTTAACAGATTATTTCCTCATATTTCTTAACTCTATATGAACAGAAATTATGGTAGTACTTTAAAGGTAATGATACACAGGGCAACTTTTTGAGCAATGTTGCTGGGCAATCTTGCCGAGAGATTGTTGCTTGGGCACTTTCCCATTGAAAATGGGCAATAAATGTCTATCTTGATAATTTAGATTGGTCGTGGGCCCTGTGTCTCACCTGGTTGCCCGTTGATGGCAACATTGCCCAGCGATATTGCCCAAAAAGTTGCCCTGTGTATCATCACCTTAAGTCTACTTTTCTGCTATGTGAAAAAAAACAAGCAAAACGCGCGGGCGCGTTTCTGGTCCCCAGAGGGTTAACTAAGTTTATCCTCTAAGGTTTCCTGTTAGAGATGAAAGTTATCCTCTGTCCAGGCAGGGAAGATTAGCATTACGTGTTAATATTGTTTATCCTCTGTTTCGGCAGGGAAGATTAGCATTACGTGTTAATATTGTTTATCCTCTGTTTCGGCAGGGAATAAAGATATCCTCTGATTCAGGCAGGAAAGTTTAGCATTACTTGCTAATATTGTTACCCTCTGTGCAGGCAGGGAAGAGTAGCCTTACAGGCTAGTTATATTGTTTATCCTCTGATTCAGGCAGGGAAGATTAGCATTACTTGCTAATATTGTTATCCTCTGTTTTCAGCAGAGAAGAATTGTTTATCTTCTGTTCTTGTAGGCAAGAAAGATTAGCGTAAAGTGCTAGTAATTTGAAGGAAAGGTTAACGATAGTTGATCAGTTTTGAGTGTACCCTCTGTTGATCACAGAAGTTTTTTTAGTGTTTGATTGTGGGGTAACAAAGAAACTCACAAAATGTTCAGAAAAAATGCTAGACTAATCCCCACAACTGAAAAGGGTGGTCTTGCTACTCCTTTGTGGTCAGATAGTGAATTTAAAACACTGTTAGGAGAACAAATGAACCTAATAGTCACTGATAAAGTTAGACAAGAACTAACGCAGAAATATGAGATTCATCCAGACAAGACTTGTTCGGTAGATGAGTGTAAAAAGGTACTAGGTGCAAGTGTTCGCAAGAACAATGTGGAAGAAATTATCTGTTGTCATAGAGAATTTGGTTTAGCACTAGCTGCACAAGTCTCAGCATAACTCAGAAATAGAGAAAGAGAACAAAGAGCTACGTGCTAGGATTTCTTCTTTGACCAAGAAATTGAACCGCAACAAACCTATAGGAAAAACTGATGTAGAAGAAGTTAGTCAGCCGGATAACATTTACCCTGACTTACAAGCGTTCTTTGAAACAGATGCAGCTCTCCGTTCAGTAACTGATGTGCCTGTAGATTCAGTCAATGTGTGTGGTGCTAGGAAAAGATCGCAGGGAATCGAGGGAACGGAAAGTGTTCCTCCCTACTCTTCTGTTGTCCAAATCCAAACTGTTGCAAAAGCGCTTGGACCTAAAGATATAGAGAGACTGTCCCAGAGCTTACCCTCAGCACGCAAACAGTTTTCTGAATTTAGAAGAACATTAATCAGCAAAATGCGTCTATATGATATGTCGTTAAAAGAGGTCACACAGTTAATGTCACAAATTTTAACTGAAACTGAATTCAACAGTTTTGAATCTGCCGTGCAGGGGCGTCGGACTGGGGGTAAAACCAGTTTTGATTACCAGGGCCCCAAGGGGAGAGAGGGCCCTTGAAAAGTCTGGAATATATTTTATTTGGAACATGGGGGCCCATCAGGACTGGCTATACATAGGGCCCGGGATCTTGTGCTACCCCCCTGCTGCCGTGACTTCTGAACTACAACATGCCAGTAGAAGCGATATGAGAGGGAGTTCTGAAAGCGTTAAAGAACATTGTTGGACCAAACATGGACTGGTCAAAGATCACTAGTTGTGTACAGAAGAAGGATGAAAATGTTAGTGAGTACACTGAAAGATTTTGTCAGTCAGCTGCAGCATACAGTGGGATAGCTGACACTTCAGAGAAGGTGCTAAATGATAATGGCCCCCTAGTTCGCACATGGTTTGATGGTCTGTTGTCAGAACATAGAAAAGCATTGCCTTTCTTAGACTTCACATGGTCCACTAGAACCATACAAAACTATTTGGAGATGTTAGCTGCATGGGAAAGAGACTCGGATGTCAAGGCAAGAGTACAAATTGCAGCAGCATCCTTTAAGGTCAACACAGAGAATCAACAGAAAAGCAAATGTCCTAAGAGAGAGGGCAGTTGTTATTACTATGGTAAACATGGACATTGGGGAAAAGAGTGTAGGAAAAGCAAAAAGAACTTTAGAGAAGTTAACAATGTTGCTCAGCTCCTACTCAGTCTGCTTGCTACAGTCATTAAACTCGCGGGGCAGCTTGTTGATGTGTTAACCATTTGGGCTGTGAATGCTTAATTTCCCCAGTAACTTACAACAAAGATGAAAGACGTATTTTTGTTTAATAGAACAAAAGGAAAGTGACCGTCTCAGCCTTCCTTTGGGGGACACTGGTTAAGTAAACTCACAGCCTTAAATGTTATCCTACAACACAGGCCCTTCATCAGTAATGATGTTAGGTCAGACTGTAAATTTAAAATGCCCTCATGCAGTGTCCACACTGATGAATCAAGCAAAAGAAACTTCTGTCACCTCCTCCCTATGGGGAAATTGGTTAACTACCCCCACAGCCCCGAACATTGTTTTACAGCTTGCATCAGTCACGAACCCATCCTCATGTATGATGTCTGCAATGACTGAAGATTTGTTAGAGTATGAAGGAGAAATGACTCACGATCGTGTTACGCTTACATATACACCTACGAGTGAAGTAAAAGAAACTCCCATAGAGAATTCAGAATTTGAGTTGTTTGTTGATGGTTCAGCTCAAGTAATTGAAGGAAACAGACGAGCAGGTTATGCAGTAACGTCCACTACTGAAGTGTTAGCTTCAGGACGTCTTCCAGATCATTTTTCAGCTCAAGTTGCAGAACTAGTAGCCCTAACAAGAGCATGCAGGCTAGCTTCAGGATCGGTTGCAAATATCTATACAGATTCCAGGTATGCTTTTGGGGTATTTCATGATTTTGGTGGCAAACCAGACAGTTTCTAACTTCTGCTGGATTCCCCATTAAGCATGCTGGATTAGTGAAAGATCTAATGTTTGCCATGAAACTTCCAAAGAAATTAGCAGTGATCAAAGTGAAAGCACATCTCACAACTAATACTACAGAAGCTAAAGGTAACTCTCTTGCTGATGTAGCGGCTAAACAGGCTTGTTTCTATGCAACTATACAAGTGTAATCAGGTAGTACAGCACAGAAGACAATTCTGCCTCCTGAATCAATAATTGATCTGTACAACGACGTTCCTCTGTATGAAGCATGGACATGGTTAGACAAAGGAGCCACAGTGGATTCATCTGGTTGCTGGACCAAAGGGGGAAAGTATGTCGCTCCCGAATCACTGTTGCCATATTTGGCTCAACAAATACACAATTTGGGTCACAGTGGTCCAGCAACGATGAATCACAGGTTCTCAAATCAGTGGTGGAATTCAAAATTCAGAAATGTAGCCACAGAAACAGCCAAGAGGTGTGTTACATGTCAGAAAAATAATGATGTACCAGCAGCCACTACACCAGCAGCACACACCCCAGCCCCACCAGGACTATTTCGTCACCTGCAAGTTGATTACATATCATTGCCTCGTTGTAAGGGAAAAACTGATGTTTTGGTAGTCATAGATAAGTTCTCAAGATGGGTAGAAGCTTATCCAACAGGGCGTGCTACAGCTGCACATACTGCTAAATGTCTTGTCACTGATTTCATTCCCAGATGGGGATTACCAGATTGCATTGACTTAGATCAAGGTACACACTTCACAGGACAGGTAGTCAAGGAAGTGGAATTTTGAAGATTAAGTGGAATCTTCACTGCCCATACAGGCCACAAGCATCAGGACAGGTTGAACGATCGAACAGAACAATCAAAACCAGACTAAGCAAAATACATCAGGAAGGAGTACCATGGGTCGAAGCGCTGCCAGCAGTACTGTGTAGTATGAGAGCATCACCTAACAGAACAGTAGCCCTCATGAGATTATTACTGGACGCCCCATGCAGATGCCAGGTGTGATTGATCTTAGAAATGCTGATGTACACATTGCCTCAGATGCCCTTATTGCTTACTATGAAAACCTAACAAAGGCGGTACAAAGTGCCAAAGAGAGTTGAGTCATGTTGGCAGACTCCACCAGAAGGTGGACACACAATCATCCCAGGTCAATGGGTCATGATAAAGTCATTCAGAAACAAGCCATTAGAGCCTAAGTGGCATGGACCACATCAAGTGATGTTGATTACAGGAGCTGCAGTATTGTGTCAGGGAAGGAAAACCTGGACTCACGTGTCAGACTGTAAAATTGTTCCCCCACCTACAGGGATAGGTTAGGACACGGAACCAGTGAGGAGCCCCGGGAAGAACCGAACGCAACAGGTTTCGGGGTCAACCCTGGGGTGAAGACTCCCTCATAGGTTTTCCCCATCCACTAGTCCATCCTTACCTCACTGTTCCTTAGGTGTCAAAGGGTTTAAGAAATAGGGAAAGAGGGAACAACAATAGCAGACTCGGAAAATTTTTCAACCCTAGTGTTTGAACAAATACTGCTCTACTATCTAGCAGACTCAGAAAAAGTTCACAATCCTAGTGTTTGAACAAATACTGCTCTACTGTCTTTTGTTTTTCTTTCTTACTCTGTGCAGATACCACTTGATGACCTTCAGTCATCCATCAACATGATCAAGATCGTCGTACTACTAAGCATCATGGACATCGCACAAAGTGTGGACTCCAGAAACAACATATTCTTAGAGCTAATGAATATGTCAAGAAAGGCCTTGTTTGCTGGAAAGAACGTTTGCATGCCACACGCACCATCATTAGGAGCAGGAATCCCCTGGGTGGCACACCCTATCTCCAAATGTGACACGTGTACCTTATTCAATCATCATACCAGTGGATTATACAACTAGGATACATGTCACAACACAACAATTCCTCCAGCTTCTCCGTGTTGCATTCCAGGACTACCATCCTGCAACCTAACTTCAGCTACTCCCATCATGACAGATCTACTCCTGCCAATGATGTTCTATTGGTGCATGGAAAATTATGCTCCAGCATCGACTCCACTGGTTGAAATTCCTCGTGAACGTTGCAGCTTTGTGATTGAAAGAGGAACAGAATCCCATGTGTACGTTACTACAACAGATAAGAAAGAGGAAAATGACTTAACAGAGTGTTTCTCCAGAAACCCATCCCTACCAATTTTTTTTTTGCAATAAATCAGTTGTGTATGATCTCTCCACCAACTGACACTTTTTGGTTATTTGGAACTTCTGTCTACAGCATCCTCCCCAGCCAATTCAACGGAAGGTGCACCCTGGTTTATGTTCTACCAGCTATCAGAGAAAATAAACACTCCACCCCAAGCTCCCCACAGCTACAAAATTCAGCTCCTACCACAAACAAAGAAGATGGCTGCATTCCAGGACTCACTTGTGCACAAACATGGTGGTCAAGAACTCTTGGAGCATTAATACCATCTTATGGTGTCATGCAGGCCCTTGATCAAGTCAGAAGCTTATCGAATTCTGTACAGACATTCTAGCAACGCAAGGAGGAGCCTGCACTATCATCGGACCTGAATGCTGCACCGGGTTAATGGATCCAACAGAGAACTTGAACAAAATCCAACAAGACATTCTTGATCTTTCAGCAAAAGTGCACCAGATGACTGAAGGTAATTCTTCATGGTTCGGAAACTTGATTGGTAAACCCGAGCTGTGGATAAAGGAAATAGCAATTATGTTGTTGTTTGTTCTACTGGGGTACTATGCGTCTATGCGTCCACAGTATCAAGTGTTTCATTCAACAAATGAATCACGCCTCTCACGAGAAAATGACAGTTCCAACCAGAAAAGACTATTATCGGTAAGAACTTCACGGACCCTAATTCCATGTTTGTTTCTGTGTCAGCATGCAATTACAGAAAAGCAAACACAGAACATGCGTTATGTGCCTGTAACGATCACAAGTTACAAGAATGAACTTTTAAGTGTTTAAATTTGTATATAATGTGAGAGTTATTAGAACTCTCAAAGGGAGAAATGTAGTGTTACAAATTTATTAAATGTTTAAAATACATTAGTATATAAACTGAGACAGTTTCGTATACTGAATTGAGCATTTATGATGGTTTATGATGGTGATGATATTTGCTGTGAAACAGTTTTCAAGCAAGAGAGTCCGGCAAATCCTGTTTTCTGTATCTGTCAGATTACTGCTCTCTATCGAGCCTGCTAATCCTGTTTCTCTCTATTGTAAGTTAAATGAATCAGATTACTGAAACTCTTGGTGGCTCTTGGGAGCCTTTGTCTCAGCGGGAGAGTCCTGCCATTCCTGTTCTCTAGTCTGATTGGATTGGAATTGGTAACACTCTCAGTATAGTGCAGGTTCCTAAACCTGTACACATCATTTACATGCTTTGTTCATCACAATGTTAAGCCCTGCCCCTAAATGTATATAAATTGCAAGGGAACGTTTCCCTTAGTTAGACTCGAGATGAGCATGGAAGACTACAGCGACGCACAGCTCGTGTTCTCAATAAAGAAACCATCTTAAGATACAAACCCGAGTCTCCTGGTCTTCGCTTCTGAGTTTTCTACACTTCAGAAGAAAAAAGTTCACAACAATCCCAAACGACTCAACACCCGTCAAGCCCGCTGGTCACTCTTCTTCACCCGGTTCAACTTCAAAGTAACTTATCGTCCTGGAGACAAAAATATCAAAGCTGATTCCCTTTCCCGTCTGTACCAACCTGAGTGTTTTAGAAAGGATAGAATTACAGGTAAGGGAGGAGGAGTATTAATATACATTAAAGACAAATTAAAATGTCACTTAATTGAATTGAACACCCCCCTGGAATGTCTAGCATTAAATGTAACTCTATTACCTACTATGAATTTTAATATTGCTGTCCTCTATAATCCCCCTTCTTATAAGGTCAAGTTTTATGATGACCTAAATGTTGTAGTTAAACAACTGGACTCTTATAGAGAGACAACATGGTATGGAGACTACAATATTTGTTGGTCTGATAAAAAATGTAAACATAAACTCAAAGCACTTATGACAAAATTTAACTATAGACAAATGATTGAAGGACCTACAAGAATAACAAGACAGACTAAGACCCTCATTGATTTGGCATTTACTAATAGACCAGAACGAATTACAAGGACTTATAATTTGATTACCGGACTCTCCGACCATAACATGACTTTGACTGTTAGGAAACTGACGAAGAAGCGCCTACAGTACTTTGGTAAATCTGATCATGAAAAAACACACTTCATTCTTCCTAAATGTAAAACTGCACAATTTGAAAGAGAACTTAAAAATATAAACTGGGGACAAATTTTGACACTAGATGATGTAGAGGAATGTTGTAATTCCTTGACTACAGCTATTACATGTCTGATGGAAAAATGTATAAAGCAAATCAAATTGAAAAAAAAGGATTATACGGTGCCTTGGATAAATAATGAATTACGGATTCTCATGAAGAAGCGAGATTTAGCCTTGAAAACATCTTTAAGATCTAAACTCAATACAGATTTCTTGATTTATAAAGGTTTAAGGAATAAAGTTGTATTTGAGTTGCGGAAAGCAAAAGTAACATATTACACTAATTTAATTGATAGTTCCAAAGGCATAAATAACTCACTATGGAAGCATTTAAACAATTTGACTAACAAATCAAATAAACATAAAAAGATCACAGAAATTAATATCAATGGCAATGGTATAACCGATCGTGCCACTATGGCTGATGAATTCAACTCCTATTTTGTACAGTCAGTTGAACAATTATCAAAAGATTTCCAGCCTGTTAATCCTTTTAATCTCTCATTGAGAGACACCTCAACAGATTAATTTTATATTAAAGAGGTGTCAGAAGCAAAAGTTGCAGAAATAATTAATAAACTTTCAAATTCCAAGTCAAATGACATTTTTATGATAAATAGTTGTTTTCTTAAAAATTATAAAGATGTTCTCGTCAAACCATTGACCCATCTCATTAATCTCTCCATAAGAACCAGTACATTTCCCAGTGCATGGAAGAAAGGAATAATTATCCCTGTGTTTAAAGGTGGTAGCCAAAACTCTATGAGCAACTATCGCCCTATATCGATTTTACCGGTAGTAGTAGTAGTAGTGCAACTGGTGGACCATTTAGAAGCCAGACAGCTCCTCCATTGTCACCAGTTTGGGTTTAGACCAGGTTACTCGACAGAAATAGCAAACTGCTGTTTAATTGAAAATGTAAAAAAGTCCCTAGACAAAGGTAATGTGGTAGGAGCCATATTTATCGACCTTACAAAAGCATTTGATACGGTCAATCATAGTTTGCTTTTATCCAAAATGTTAAATTTTAATTTTTCAAATGAGGCAGTGTTGTGGTTTACATCTTATCTCCACTCTAGAGTACAGTGTGTTAAAGTTGATCAAAAGGTATCTGCACTTTCAAACATAAAAATGGGCATTCCACAGGGCTCTATACTTGGCCCTTTGCTGTTTAGTCTCTTTATAAATGACTTACCTCTGCACTGCTCAGGTGCCAGATGTCAACTCTATGCGGATGATGCAGTTCTTTATGTACCCGCCAAGTCACCTGAGCAGGCTGCAGCTGTACTGTCCACTAGTATGTCTGACATTCAATAGTGGCTCATTCAAGATTTAATATTAAGTTACAAAATAAAGAAATTCATCCAGTTACAGAATTTAAATATTTAGGATTAGTTTTAGATCCTCAACTTAAATTTGAAAAACATATAAAGAAAATCCTAAAAACATTACAAAGTAATCTCAAAGTCAGGCAGCCCTACTGTACATGCATGCTATGATATTTTCTCATATATCATATTGCATGACAACATGGGCACAAGCCGCTCCCACTGCAATCAAAGGCATAGGTTCTTTATATAATCGAGCAATAAAACTTTTGGATAAAAAACCATTACGTTATCATCATTGCAGCATCTTTAAGAAATATAATTTAATGAATTTTGATAGCTTTAGCAATTTTTCCTTTCTTAAACTAATTTATAAGTGCATTAATCATTTAGCACCTGAGCCACTAAGTACATTTATTGAGAGACAGGACAACATCCGAGTCACTAGGTGCTCCACAAATCATGACTGTAAAATAGCATACTGCAGGACCAGCTTTGGACAGACGACCTTCTCTGTGAAGAGTTCTAAACTCTGGAACTCATTACCTTTTGAAATCAAGACTGTGCCTGACTTTAAGATGTTCACTTCCAGGCTTAAAAACTGGTTAAAAATAAACCAAAAGTGTACTCATTTTTAATTATTACAAAAGTTGTATATGATATGTATGTATGTTTATATATATATATTTTTTTTTATTATTATTTTTTTTTTATTTATTTTTTTATTGAAGTAGTTAATCATGAACATTTTATTGTGTATAAAAGCCCTTCCAGGGACAGGAGTTGAAAATTAGCAATAGCTATAAACTTTATGTGCAACACATCAGTGACACGCTTGGTTTTGACACTATGTTTGTTTGCATTGTCCCTGTCAAATAAATAAATAAATAAATAAAAAGACACCATCACCTCCAATCCAGAATCCATACTCCCTCCAACCGTGATTGTCAGCCCTATTCAATGGAGTCTGGATGACCATATTGCCGATGCCAACCGATCAGAACCTGCTCCGCCGGGAGGTCCTGAGGGACGGACCTATGTTCCATCATGGTTACGTCTGTCCCTCATGGACTCAGTCCATACATCTCCGGGCTCTGGACACCCAGGCAACCATCAAACCCTCTCACTCATACAACAATGCTACTGGTGGCCCAATATGACGCAGGATGTCTCCCGGTACGTGAAAGGCTGCTCAGTCTGTGCCATGGTTAAGGTTCCCCGACGCCTCCCGGAAGGCAAACTTGTACCTCTCCCAGTGCCCACAAGACCTTGGTCCCACCTCGGGGTGGATTTTATCATCGATCTCCCTTCCTCTGACTCTCACACCTGTGTTCGGGTTGTTGTTGATCGCTTTTCCAAGGCTTGCAAACTAATCCTACAGCCTGGTTTACCCACAGCCTTCGAGACTGCTGAAACACTATTCTCTCAAATATTCCGGCATTTTGGTATACCTGAAGACATTGTATCTGATCATGGTCCTCAATTTATATCCAGGGTCTGGAAAGCATTCATCAACCTCCTAGGAGTTTCTGTCAGCCTCACCTCTGGGTATCATCCCCAGTCAAACAGCCAGACTGAGCGGAAGATACAGGAGATCGGGAGATACCTGCGGTCACATTGCCATGACCACCAGGACAGCTGGAGCCGCTACCTACCCTGGGCCGAGTATGCACAGAACTCCCTTCAGCAATCCACCACGGGCCTCACACCCTTCCAGCGCATACTCGGCTTCCAGCCGCCCCTGTTTCCCTGGTCAGGAGAGCCGTCTGAAGTTCCAGCAGTCCATCACTGGTTCCAAGAGAGCGAGAGGGTCTGGGACTCAGCACATATCCATCTGCAGAGGGCTGTTCGGAGACACAAGAGCCAGGCCGACGTAAGGAGATCAGCGACCCCACTCTACCAACCTGGGCAAATGGTCTGGCTCTCTACGAGGGACATCAGTCTCCGACAGCCCTGCCGTAAGTTGAGTCCAGGTACATCGGTCCGTTCGCCATTCAGAGGCAGATCAACGAAGTCACCTACCGGTTGTCACTACCTTCACACTATCGCATCTCACCTTCATTCCATGTCTCCCTTTTAAAACCATACACTCATCCTCTGTCTCCATCCTCCACAGGGTCTGGTGCTGAAGACATACCTCCTCCTCCTCCTGTAGACCCTGCAGTGGAGAACATCTACCGAGTCCAAGATATTCTTGACTCCCGACGACGGGGCGGCCAACTCGAATATCTTGTAGACTGGGAAGGTTTTGGTCCTGAGGAAAGATTTTGGGTTCACCGTGACGACATACTGGATCCCTCACTCCTACAAGTCTTCCACACAGCTCATCCCAGTCGTCCTGCCCCAAGAGGTCGTGGTCATCCCTGTCGTCGGTCATTTCTGCCCTCAGGAGCTGGCCGTGAAGGGGGGGTACTGTCACGGATAAACCATCGTCAGCACAAGACCTCCACACTCCGCCCACTCATTCCGCATTCCCTGAATACTAATCAACTGCACCTGTCATCATCACCTGCCGGCAATCTGCACTCATTCACCCACACCTTAAATTCACCACCAGTTCCCTCAGCTCACTGTCTGGTCTCGTCGATACGCCATCGACTTTAACTGCATTAAAGACGATCTCCAAGTCTGCATCTAAACCTACCTGCTTCCTCACCTACCTGCTATCCTGAGTTTCCCGTTCCACTGATTCCGGTCCATCTGTCTGCAATCCAGTCTGCCATCTTCTGCTCAGATCACCGCCACTTCATCCTGTGACAGATAAGAGACCCGGTTATATACATTCTTCCTGTTCCACTTCTATTTATACCATCATCACATCAACTCACCTGCCGTGACGGTTCCTAAGAGCATTTAATAAAACCTGTCGAACTTTACCTGTTTGTGTCCTTCTGATTTATGACATATATATATATATATATATATATTATACACTGAACAAAATTATAAAGGCAACACTTTTGTTTTTGCCCCCATTTTTCATGAGCTGAACTCAAAGATCTAAGACTTTTCTATGTACACAAAAGGCCTATTTCTCTCAAATTTTGTTCACAAATCTGTCTAAATCTGTGTTAGTGTGCACTTCTTTGCCGAGATAATCCATCCACCTCACAGGTGTGGCATATCAAGATGCTGATTAGACAGCATGATTATTGCACAGGTGTGCCTTAGGCTGGCCACAATAAAAGGCCACTCTAAAATGTGCTGTTTTACTGTATTGGGGGATCCGAAAACCAGTCAGTATCCGGTGTGACCACCATTTGCCTCACGCAGTGCAACACATCTCCTTAGCATAGTTGATCAGGTTGTTGATTGTGGCCTGGAGAATGTTGGTCCACTCCTCTTCAATGGCTGTGCGAAGTTGCTGGATATTGGCAGGACCTGGAACACACTGTCGTATACGTCAATCCAGAGCATCCCAAACATGCTCAATGGGTGACATGTCCGGTGAGTATGCTGGCCATGCAAGAACTGGGATGTTTTCAGCTTCCAGGAATTGTGTACAGATCCTTGCAACACTGGGCCGTGCATTATCATGCTGCAACATGAGGTGATGGTCGTGGATGAATGGCACAACAATGGGCCTCATGATCTCGTCACAGTATCTCTGTGCATTCAAAATGCCATCAATAAAATGCACCTGTGTTCGTTGTCCACAACATACGTCTGCCCATACCATAACCCCACCGCCACCATGGGCCACTCGATCCACAACGTTGACATCAGCAAACCGCTCACCCACACGACGCCATACACGCTGTCTGCCATCTGCCCTGTACAGTGAACACCGGGATTCATCCTAAAGAGAACACCTCTACAAAGTTCCAGACGCCATCGAATGTGAGCATTTGCCCACTCAAGTCGGTTACGATAACGAACTGCAGTCAGTTCGAGACCCCGATGAGGACGACGAGCATGCAGATGAGCTTCCCTCAGATGGTTTGTGACAGTTTGTGCAGAAATTCTTTGGTTATGCAAACCAATTGTTGCAGCAGCTGTCCGGGTGGCTGGTCTCAGACGATCTTGGAGGTGAAGATGCTAGATGTGGAGGTCCTGGGCTGGTGTGGTTACATGTGGTCTGCGTTTGTGAGGCCGGTTGGATGTACTGCCAAATTCTCTGAAACGCCTTTGGAGACAGCTTATGGTAGAGAAATGAACATTCAATTCACGGGCAACAGCTCTGGTGGACATTCCTGCAGTCAGCATGGCAATTGCACGCTCCCTCAAAACTTGCCATTGTGCTGTGTGATAAAACTGCACATTTAAGAGTGGCCTTTTATTGTGGCCAGCATAAGGCACACCTGTGTAATAATCATGCTGTCTAATCAACATCTTGATAGAAAAAGTCTTAGATCTTTGGGTTCAGCTCATGAAAAATGGGGGCAAAAACAAAAGTGTTGTGTTTATAATTTTGTTCAGTGTGTATATATATATATATATATATATATATATATATATATACGTATATTATTTAGTACACTAAATTAATTTTTGTTGGGTTGGACCTGGGCGGAAAAGCACCACATTTAAGCTTTCACATTTCACATTCAACTGAACATAGGAACAAATGATATGTATTCCACATATCAGTTACGAAATAAGCTAAATTAGTCTAACTTATGTAATCATTAATGTTTTGTTCCAAAGAGAAACTAAATCTCTTTGTTGTGACTTTGTTGAATTTCCTTGAATAGCAATTCAATAAAAAATCCTCTTTAACATCCTGTGGTATGTGGGTAATCAAATTAAAATTCCAACTTGAGCCAATTCCTCATTCTAGATAGATACTACTAGCCCAGTCCTACTTAGGCACTGATTCTGTACCGGTGCACTACCACTCCATCTGTCATCAGTCTAGGTTTCTGTGTACATGTGGATGTCTGGTTCTCAGATGTCTGCTCTCAAGGGCTCACTCTCTCTTTCTCTGGTTTCTTGGCTTGAACTACTGATCACTGTGCTTTTGATCCTCAGTTTCTTGGCACCTGTCTTCCAATTCTTTTTTAAAACTCAAAGTCTGCCTGTTGCTCTCTCCCCCTGTTGATCATTTTGAAATAGACAAAAATAAAAGGAGAGTTAAAGAAGGGCCATGGAAATGGCGCAATTTGGGCTTTCAATTTTTTTAAGATTTTCTATATTTTCTATTGAAAAAGCTACTACTAACCTTTTTACCACCTCAGGCCCAAAGTATCAGGGTTATAACTGAGATAAATAGATATTGGAGCACTATCTGGGGTGGACATCAATAAAAAAAACACCAATCATAAATACTAGCCATAAAGCACTACATAAAAAGCTATCAACCCTGTTTGGAATTCATGTAGCCTACCAACAATTTGAATAGAAAACTGAATCAATACTGGCATCATTAACATTATTTACAACGGAGACTGCAGGGACATGTCCCCACCACTTTTGTCATGGATAATTTAAGCCAAAACGGTTTCACCATTTACCCCTATCTTTTAAGATAATAGAAACATACTCATGTTAAAGGTACACTACGTAACTTTTGGCCCTCCAGCGGTCAAAAAACTGCATGCATTTTGCGGAAGAACATTGTTTTGGTTGTGCTTCGGCTGTGCGGATGAATATGACCCTTCACAATACTTTTCAATAAACTCTGAGAGCTACAAATGTCAATTTATCTGTTCAATAAAATACCTTACTCACATGTAGAGTAAAAAAAACAGCATCTCCGCATCGCTTTTACAAAATTTCAAATCCCTCAGTTCTCGAAATTCACGAAAAGCCAAGCCAATGTTGATTCTTGTTTTATTACGAGCTCTGTCGCATTCTCTTTTGTAAAAGTTTGAAAACCTGAACCAACGTAAAGCTGATTTCTCTGATTTTACAGTCAATGGCAAATCTCCCTAAACCGGTTATGTTAAAGTTATGGGAAAAGAGATACAAAAAACACTAATAGTGGCTATGGCTAGCAATTATCATCATATCACAGCACATTATTCACAATCAACAGTGCACGTTCTTAACCCGATAATGCTTAGTAAGCTGACAACATGTGTGGTAATGTAAATGATTTATCTTTCCTTTATCGCAGTAAGGTCATAAACAGCTTAAAGGGATAGTTCACCCAAAAATGAAAATTCTGTCAGTATTTACTCACCTTCATGCAGTGTTGGGAAGGATACTTTTAAAATGTATTTCGTTACAGAATACAGAATACATGCCCCAAATTGTAATTTGTAACGTATTCCGTTACGTTACTCAAAGTAACGCATTCTGAATACTTGGATTACTTCCACATTGAATTGCATTTTATAAGTGTAGGAATGCGGAATGGTGATGCGGTGGTGACGCGTTGTAACATGTAGGGATGGCGCTGCCAATAAAGCACCTAAAAGCTGTCACAAAGAACCAGCAAAAGTATTGATTATGAATATGTCAAATATAGCAAGGAGATATTTTAATTGTTTATTAATAAACAAGTGTTTTCTGTCTGTGTCACTGTCGCCTGCAAAGATGAAGTTGACGATGCTGACTCGCGATCTTTGCAGTATGCTAGTGAACGCGCCAGAGAGAAATGCGCATTTCATACGGATTACATAAGCAGAACGCAGTCTGTTTTGTTTCGTTTTGAATTGTTCTGTTTAAATCTAGACATGTCTGTGACTGTGAGGCAAGTATAATCTTACGCTAAGTTTCGGTTCATTTAAGAGACAAGCTCCAGTTCATTTGTGTCACGCATGTTTATTTCCCTCATATTAAATAGAAAACGCATGTGTAGACACATATTTTTCTAATGTCTGGACTCCTTTATGATGGGAGTATATGGATATATAAACAGACGTTTTTAAATATATTTGTATTAAATGCATTTTCTGAGAATTTCTATTTCAAGTTTTGTTTCAAGTTTCAAGTTCCATAACGCTGGAATTGCTCAATTTTTAAGTATTTATTTTGTGGTGTAGGTCTACATATTTTATAATGTTAACTTCAAATAATTATTATAGTAATTTAAAGATGTGGTAGCATTGGATCTGGACGGGAAGGATAACTTACTTTAAGATGCTTCTTCAGGTTGGAGACGCTGAAAGGAGCTGGTTGCTGGCAAGCAGAGGTTGCACTGCACAGTTAGGCTATATTTCGTTCTCCCTTCTCTTTCTTTAATGTGAAATGCTGTTTGAATTTCCAATATAGATACGCATTCTTGCCCTGTCTCTGTTGTTCCGGCTCCATCTCTAGCCTACTCCAGCTCCCGCTGCCTGCTCCTCTTCCGACTTCATTGTGACTATTCACGCAAATCGCGCATTTTTTCGTTTTCACATTGGGGCTTCTGGGAAATGCTGAGTTGCCTTAATTTATTTAGAGAGTGAATAAACTCGTGAAACAGAGAAGTATCGTAATGTAATCCGTTGATTTCAACAATGTAACTGTATTCTAAATACCAACTATTTAAATTGTAACTGTAACGGAATACAGATACTCATAATTTGTATTCTGAATACGTAACTCCAGTACATGTATTCCGTTACTCCCCAACACTGCCTTCATGTTGTTCCAACCTTGTAAGACCTTTGTTCATCTTCGGAACACAAATTAAGATATTTTTTATTAAATCTGAGAGCTGGAAGACATCGTTAAAATAGTCCAAGTGACTACAGTGGCTCAATCTTAAGTTTATCAAACGACGAGAAAACTTTTTGTGCGCAAAAAAAAAAAAAATAACGACTTTATTTCAACTATTCATTTCCTTCTCTGTGGTCCTCGAGTCCGTTCACTAGTGTAATAGCATAAGCTTCTGTTGTTGTACGTCACACGCATCACACACATGACCAGCGTCAGCCAATAGTGAGCCTACGTGTGATGTAGCATTACGCAATCACACTACGTTAACTGACTAGAGGCCCACAGAGAGGGAAATTAATAGTTGAAATAAAGTCGTTATTTTTGTTTGTTTTTGCGCACAAAAAATATTCTCTTCGCTTGATAAACTTAAGATTGAGCCACAGTAGTCACTTGGACTATTTTAACGATGTCTTTAATGACTTTTCGGGGCTGGCAAGATTCAATCCCTTAAGAAGCCTATGGAGGAGTGATCCGGCTCTCAGATTAAATCAAAAATATGTTAATTCGTGTTCCGAAGATGAACGAAGGTCTTACGGGGTTGGAACATCTTGAGGGTGAGTAAATACTGACAGAATTTTCATTTTTGGGTGAACTATCCCTTTAAGAATAAACCGATCGACTTTTACACATTACCCTGATTTCTCCCGGCATGTTAACACCTTAAAGGGATAGTTCACCCAAAAATGAAAATTCTGTCAGTAATTACTTACCCTCATGTTGTTCCAACACGCATCACACACATGACCAGCATCGGCCAATAGTGAGCCTACGTGTGGGAAATTAATAGGAAGGACTTGAATAGTTGAAATAAAGTCGTTATTTCTGTTTTTTTGTGATATGTGAAAGGAAAGCGTCCTCATTTCACGGTAGGGGAGGAGAAATATAAAAAATGTGTTCTCATTTCTTGCAACCAAAGGACAAGTTGTACATTTGTAGAATATAAAAGAGGCGACTTCAAATTCGAGAGGAGAATAAGTATGTGGGAGTTTCCCCCTGACATTTTAAAAATACTCTGGGGTTTTGAATGCTTGATTTAACATCCCAACACACATAATAAAAAGAGTGAAATACATCAGTGCTTACGTGTTGACGTCACTACCGGGAAATAACCTGTTTTTTTAATAGTCTTGTAAACGCGGTTGCTGGTTATTGATTTGCATGTAAAACGGTAAATCGGGTTATTTCAATAAACTGATTTTTGGTAGTTATCAGCGTATTGGTGTGATCCTATTCTCTCATATCACCCTTCTTCTCATGGGAAATACACAAGTCACATTGGTAAGCAACAGTCATCAATTTCTTATCACTCCCATCACTCAATGTCAAATAACCCACTCAATTAATGGTCATATCTCTCTCTTCCCCATCTGTTTGGCAACATGGCAACTATATGCGCCAACTTTGCTGTCATCCTCATACATAATACATCTGCTAACTTAGCTGAACTAACACAGTTTCCCTAATCAAAATGTACAATGGTAGTGTCAAAAAAATTGTTATACTTCCATATGCCTCTGCTTTTGTTTTTGCAGTCCATCCCAAAAGAGAAAATATGCTTGTTTCTCTGTTCTGAAGGGAGTAGTAACAAATAGGCTTCTGAATATTTTGTTACTTGTGTTTGTGTTCTTGTCTTTTTTTTTTTTTTTTTTTTTTTTTTTCTGTGTGTGTAAATACATTTTTAATTTTATTTGTGTAGATTTAAAAATGCAGGAGAATACAAAATCTAAGACCAAATGTTTGATCTTTTGATATTTAAAATGTCGCAGTCAGCAGAAGTTGCCTCATGGTGGCTGTGGATAAGGAGAGGAGAAACCATGTGTGGGGTAGGGCTACCTGGACACAAGGGGGCCTGATCAACCCCAGCTGGGTCGCCTGGGTGACAGTGTATAATGCTTAAAAGACCCGAAACACTCCGTGACCCCAGGTAACATCACTGATGATGTGTCCAGGTTGCATCAAGTTGATGTATGTTACAAGAAAAAGTACACTTTGGCTGAACCCAAAATCAAATTCTGCTCACCTGTTGACCACATTGCTTTTACAACATTTCAAATTCCTCAGTTCTCACCACCAGATTTGCCATTGACTATAAAATCAAAGGAATCAGCTTTACGTTTGATCAGGTTTTTTAACTAACTTTAACAAAAAGAGAATGCGACAGAGCTCGTAATACAACAAGAATCAACATTGGCTTGGCTTTTCATTAATGGCAAGAACTGAGGGATTTTAAATTTTGTTAAAGCGATGCGGAGATGCCGTTTTTATGTATTTAATATATATGTATATATATATATATATAGTATTACCATAGTGAATCAGGCTAATTTTGCAAAAACACATACATTTTGAAGGATCAGTGTCTTGACATTTCAATTTTGTTCATTTTTAACATAGCGAACCATTAATACATTTATATATATATATATATAAAAATTATATTATATTACTCAAAGATTGATCTGAATTTCTGAATTTTTTTATAGCCATACATGAACTCCACAAGTTTTTGTAAAATCTGGTCATCATGATGTTGAGAATGATCCAGAGAGAATCTTTAGCTTCTGTGGATGTAAAAATGTCGACTGTACAAAATAAATCACATGGTCAATGTTACAAATTTGGTGTGACAGCGACCTAGAGGGCAGATTTATTACATATTTTTAAATTTTTCATAATACCTTTTCTATTTCACAATTTCACATTATCACAAGTTACAGGGATAATTTAAATAAATATTTTAAATTTTAGAGAAGATTTGATCGAATAGGTTTGGCTAAACGATAGTTAATGTTTGGAGCTGATATTTGGCCAGAAAAAAAAACTTTATAGAAACACTTAGGCCTACTTGTCGCCGGTATGGTCTGTCACGCCCGGCTTGGCCAGGTGTGGGCAATTAAGCCTGTATTGCCTACTGTTGATGTTCTGTGTCACTTTTAGGTGGAGCTGTTCCGGTGGGTCGTGCCATGCTAATTGGTGGACTGATGAGGGAGTTGATAAAATCATTGCCTTCCTGCTGGCTTGGTCTCTTCCTGCTATTTCGGCCTGACAATGAGAGGCTGGCGTCGGTCGGCACTCCTGGCCAGTTCTCTTTTTGTTATGCTTCCCATTTACTGTTCTTTGTAAATCATGCATTAATAAACTAGCATTTTAATTAAATATTAAGTTCAGTGTGGTCTCCCCTATGTCAACTCTACCTTGAGCCAAGTGGGCTTGACATATGGGGGCTCGTCTAAAAAGTTTTGATCGCCGAATGTTTGTTTTGGGGAGATCTACGCTGATCTGTTTGGTTTTGAATTTGGATTTGAGGTAAATTGGGTAGCATTATGTTGTAAGATTGGAGAATTTAGTGCAGCCACTTTGTTTGTGGGGTGTATCGCTGTTCACGTAGTAGGGCGACTAATCTGCTGGAGCTATCGTAATCCCCGTGTTAGAGCGCCTCTGCGCTGGGATTTAGGTTGTGTTGTCACTGGAGTCTGGATCGGGGCACCGCCGTAGAGAACCGGCTGAATTGGCTTCGGTCGGGGCAGTACGTCTCTGTCGGTATTGGTGAGTAAATTATCCTGATTCTTGGACTCAGTGTGAAGATGGATTAGAATAGTGGGGGGTAAATGTTTAGGGGGAGAGCTCAGTGATTGGTTTGCTCTGCTTCTTGGACTGCTTTTCCATTTTACAAAATTGTTTGTTTGTGGTTGTTTAAGAATAATTGGAAATCCTATCCTTTAGTTTGGTTGATAGGGTACGATATTATTGAATAGTCTGTACAATGAGTGTGTTGGAGGATTTTTTTGCTGCTCCGTCGGAGAGTTTGTTAGTGGCGCTAACAAAAGAGCAATTGGTGAATGTTGCAGATTTTTATGAGATTGAACTTACACCGCCAAAAACAGCAAAGAAAGATAAATTGATAGATTTTATTCATGATCGTTTGAAAGAAAATCAAGTGTTGCCCGAGGGTAATCTGGTAGAGCCTACCCCAGCAATGAAATTTCCAACAGACTCGTCTGTTTTAAATTTCCCAGCTAAAAGTAACGAATTAACCTATGAACAACAAAAGATACTTTTGCAGATGCAATTGGATCAAAAGAAATTGGAATTTGAGCAAAAGAAATTTGAAATAGAACAAGATTTAGAACGCAAGAGAATGGAGTCTATTGAGAGAGAAAAAGATTGTGTGTTTGAAAGGGAAAGACTGAAGCATTTGGAGTACGAACAGGAGCGGGCTCATGAACTGGAACGCACTCTGCTTGAGCTGATGGCTGAAGGTAAAGCCGGTGGACAGTCCACTCACAATTTGGGTGTGGCAAATATGATAAAGTTTCTTCCAAAGTTCAACGAACAGGATCCGGATATATTTTTCTCTTTGTTTGAAAATGTGGCTGCCGACCAGAATTGGAGTGATGAGGATAAGACTTTGATTTTACAAACGGTATTACTTGGGCGTGCACAAGAGGCATTTGTGGCATTGCCTTTTGTAGAAAGAAAGAGTTACAAATTGGTAAAAGAGGCTGTGTTAAAAAGCTACGAATTGATTCCTGAGGCTTATAGACAACGTTTTCGCAATTGGAGAAAGTCGGAAAAACAAACTCATGCTGATGTGGCCAGAGAGCTTAGTAGTTTTTTTAATCGCTGGCGCACAGTGGAGGGGATTGATTCGTTTAATGATTTGTGCGATTTGGTTATTTTGGAACAGTTTAAGAACATCTTGCCCGAACAGATTGCTACATATTTAAACGAACATAAGGTGAAGACAGCTGCCGAGGCTGCTGTCCTCGCTGATGGATATGTGTTGACGGATTTTTCTCCGCGTTACGATAATCGCAGGGAAAATCGCCCTGCCCGCGTTAATGCGGGTTCTCCTGGAAGGTTTTACCCTGCGCCTCGAAATAAAACATGGGAAAGTGAGGCCGACAGTAAGTGCCATTAATGTTTTGAATTAGGTCATTGGAAAAGGGAATGTCCAGTCTTGAGTGCCCGTAATAAGAGTAAAGTAAGCAATATCAAAGAGGTTGCCTGTGCCTCGTTGATTCCTGCAGCACAGTTGAGGAATGTTAAGTTAAATGGAACTCAAACTGACCCTGAGCATTCTAAAATGTTGTGGGAGGAACCTAAAACCACAGTGTCTGATTATGCTCCTTTTATCACCGAGGGGTTTGTTTCACTAGTGGGAGATGCTCCTAGGGTACCAGTTAAAATATTGCGTGACACTGGAGCTTCGGAGAGTTTCATTTGCCAATCGGTCCTGCCTTTCTCCTATTTGTCTGATACTGGGAGTTTTGTGTTGATTCGAGGAATTGGGCTACAACCGTTTCCAGTGCCATTGCATAGAATTCAGTTGCAGTCGGGGTTTGTGAATGGAGAGGTGACTATAGCTGTACGTCCGACTCTACCAGTTGAAAATATTGACCTGATTATTGGAAATAATTTGGGAGGGGGTTGTATGTGGCCGGAGAGGTCATGTCCGCCCCCTGTGGTTAAAACAGTGGTTACGTAATCAGTTGAGCCGGACAAATGTCTTAACGATTTTCCAGAGGTGTTCACTGCTTGCGCGGTGACGCGAGCCATGGTTCGTGCTCAGACAGTAAAACCATCTGATGTATCTAAGGCTAGTGCAGGTAAAGTGTTTGTACCAGATTTACCAGCACCGTTATCTCCTAGTGAGGTAATTGAGGCGCAAAAGAATGATCGTAATCTCGAGAAGTATTTTGCTTTTGCCTCGGGTGATGATAATGTTGATCATGGTTATCTGATCCAAAATGGTTTGTTGCTGCGCAGGTGGTCACCTCGGGCGGACAATGATGTAGCAGATCAGGTCTTGCAGGTGGTGGTGCCTGTGGAATACCGGGAGTTGGTGTTAAAAGCAGTGCACGGAGAAGCATCTGGGCATTTTGGGGTAAGGAAAACCTACAATCATGTATTGCAACATTTCTATTGGCCACGGATAAAAAGGGACATAGCGAGTTTCGTAAAAGGTTGCCATGCATGTCAAATGGCAGGTAAACCAAATGTTTCGATTAAACCTGCGCCGCTACAACCCATTCGGTCCGTGGGCATTCCGTTTGAACATCTGGTTATTGATTGTGTGGGTCCTTTGCCACAGTCAAAGTCTGGCAGTGTTTATCTTTTCACTGTGATGTGCCAAGCGACACGTTATCCTGCGGCGTATGCTTTAAGGACTATAACCACGAGGTCAATTGTGAAGGCTTTGTCTCAATTTATATCTATTTTTGGTTTACCAAAAGTAATACAGAGTGATCGTGGGTCAAATTTTACGTCCAAGACATTTGCGGCAGCATTAAAAGAACTGCGAGTAAAACATAATTTAAGTAGTGCATATCATGCCCAGAGCCAGGGGGTTCTGGAACGTTTTCATGCCACATTGAAATCGTTGTTACGTGCTTATTGTGTAGAGCTTCAGAGAGATTGGGAAGAGGGCTTACCGTGGCTACTGTTGGCGGCCCGTGCGGTGGTACAGGAGAGCACGGGGTTTAGCCCTAATGATTTAGTTTTTGGGCACAAAGTCCGCACCGTTTTATCGGTGTTGAGTGGGGATTTAGATGGTGGTGTGGAGATACCTGGGAATTTGGCCGATTATGTGCATGGCTTTCGCCGAAGGTTGTTCTTGGCTGGGAAGTTGGCTAATGAAAGTCTATGTGAAGCGCAAACTAAAATGAAGCGACGGTACGATCTTAAAGCAGAGGTAAGAGTATTTAGTCCTGGTGATCAAGTGGTTGCGTTGTTGCCAATTCTGGGTTCGGCATTAGAGGCTAAATATACTGGTCCATATACTGTTGTGCGGAAAATATCGGAGAACAACTATGTGGTGTCCACCCCTGAGCGGAGGAGGAAAACGCAACGGGTTCATGTTAATTTACTTAAACCATATTATTCCTCACCATTGCAGGTGGTGGGTGATGACAAGACTACTTATAGACCTGTTGGACTGGCTATTGGGGAGGGCGCATCCGACGCTTCTGAAGTGGCAGTTGGGGATGGGGTGCGGGATCCGGATGATGCGGTCCTGCAGGCTAGGTTAAATAATTCAGAGACGCTGGTTAGCTTGGACAGCCTCTTGGGGCATTTGGATGGGGAACAACGTGATCAGTTAAAATCTTTACTTTTTGAGTTTTTGTCTTTGTTGTCCGACACACCTAGCTGCACCAGTCTTATTGAACATGACATTGATGTAGGGGATGCAAAACCCATTCGACAGAGATTTTACCGTGTTGCTCCGGACAAACGAAAAAGCTTGGATGCCAGTGTGAAATATCTGCTTGATAATGGCCTAGCAAAACCATCATATTCGAGTTGGGCATCACCATGCTTGCTTGTTAAAAAGTCGGATAGCACATTAAGGTTTTGTACAGACTATAGAAAGGTGAATGCGGTGACAAAGGCTGACTCCTTTCCTTTGCCACGTATCGAGGATTGTGTGGATCAGGTTGGTAGTGCTCGATATGTAAGTAAATTTGATTTATTAAAGGGGTATTATCAGGTACCGCTTACGCCTAGGGCGCAGGAAATTGTTACATTTATTACACCTTCGGGGTTGTATTCTTACACCCGTATGAGTTTTGGACTGCGGAACGCCCCCTGCACCTTCCAACGTCTTATGAATCGTGTCATTGCGGGGTTGGAGGGGTGTGCAGTTTACATAGACGATGTGGTGTGTTACGCAGATACCTGGGAAATACACCTGGCGCGTATACGTTCGCTGTTTGAGAGGTTGGTGGCAGCAACGCTCACGGTGAATCTTGCAAAATGCGAGTTTGCCCAGGCCACCGTGGTTTTTTTGGGTAAGGTGGTGGGGCAGGGGCAAGTGCGGCCAATTAGGGCTTAAGTATTGGCCATTGACCGGTTTCCTTCGCCGACTACCAAAAAAGAAGTAATGCGTTTTCTAGGAATGATTGGGTTTTATCGAATTTTTTGTTGTAATTTTTCAACCGTTGTGGCCCCACTTACCGATTTGTTAAAACAATCAGTCAGGTTTGTGTGGTCTGAGGATTGTGGGCGTGCATTTGAGAATGCAAAGCTTTTGTTGAGTTCTGCACCTATCCTGGCTGCACCAAAGTTGGATGACCCTTTCCAACTTCAAGTGGATGCAAGTCAGGTGGGGGCTGGCGCAGTGCTCATACAAAAGGATGAGCGAGATATTGAGCGACCAGTAGGTTATTTTTCACGTAAATTTAATCGCCACCAGCTTAATTATTCAACGATCGAAAAGGAGGCTCTAGCGTTGATCTGGGCGCTCCAGCATTTCGAGGTATATGTGGGGGGTGGTTTACATCCCGTTGTGGTTTATTCAGACCACAATCCGCTCACATTCCTACAGTCTTTACAAAATGCTAATCAGCGTCTCATGCGGTGGGCGCTGTTTTTGCAGCCCTACCGATTGTCTATTAGACCCATTCGTGGCGCTGACAATGTGTTCGCAGATGCGCTTTCTCGGGCCCCGGATGAGTCGATGTGATGTTTTTTTTTTTTTTTTTGCCCTGTCCTTTTCTCATCTCTGTTCTCCCTTAATTAGTTATCCAAGGTCCCAGGATCTTGCTGGGTGGTAAGATACAGTGGAGATTTGGGGTGAGAGTGGTCAGTGTTGGTTATGGGCTGTAACAGTTGTGTTTACACGCATAAATGAGTGAACTTGCACGATTGAATGTGGGTATGGGATTTCAGTGTGATTGAGTTTAGGATAATATTTACTTGGTATTTATTTGTTACTTTGGAGATTGGGAGTGTTTATCCGGAGTCCCTTTAATTTGGGCCTCTTTTTTTTCGGGGGGAGTGATGTCACGCCCGGCTTGGCCAGGTGTGGGCAATTAAGCCTGTATTGCCTACTGTTGATGTTCTGTGTCACTTTTAGGTGGAGCTGTTCCGGTGGGTCGTGCCATGCTAATTGGTGGACTGATGAGGGAGTTGATAAAATCATTGACTTCCTGCTGGCTTGGTCTCTTCCTGCTATTTCGGCCTGACAATGAGAGGCTGGCGTCGGTCGGCACTCCTGGCCAGTTCTCTTTTTGTTATGCTTCCCATGTACTGTTCTTTGTAAATCATGCATTAATAAACTAGCATTTTAATTAAATATTAAGTTCAGTGTGGTCTCCCCTATGTCAACTCTACCTTGAGCCAAGTGGGCTTGACAGGTCTAAAAGTGATTTTGAACTTACCGCTGTTTTTGTGCAGAAATTCGCAATCCTCGCGCGTTCCTGGGTCATGTAGTATATGGCAGAGATTGGATTAAATCAATCGGTCGCATTGTGTGGATTTGTGCTCTGAATCTAATGACGTATTTCTGTTCTTCGCGGTTCTTCTTGCCAATCACAATTCAGATTTTGATTTAGCACCAATACATCACATATGGCTGCTTAAAATTAAACTAAAATCGTTAATTGCTTCAACGAAATAGTTCAAAAAAACGTAAACACTTTCCCCATTAAAATACAAAATAATTGTTTCATGACCCATTTTAGGGTGCTTACAAAATTACTTCTGATATAAAGGGATTTAAATGTTTGTCAGTTATCAGTGTGGGAATGCAACATAGCTAAGATGTATTAACAGACCTACTACAGTTTTTCTATTAGCATGAGATCATGCGTCTGCGCTGCATTTTCTACAGAAATTGTTCATCTTTGGCCGCCCCCTTGTGGCCAATGTAGAGTAAACATAGGTAAAATCTGCATAGTGCAAATGGCAGGTTCAAACTTCATTTGTATAATGAATGCAGACTTGTACACTTTAATTTCAGTTCAGTTTAATTATATTTGCATAGCACTTTTCAGATTTCATATTGTAATCTAAATTCCTTAGATGAGGAATACCTTAAGAGTTGCTTAAGTAGCTACCTTAACTCAGCCGCAGCCTTTTCTGGTTGGCAAGTAATAAAAAGTTTTCCAAAAACAAGGCAACTGGGTATATGCTACAGGGGTATAAACACATAGCCACTGGTGCTCATTTGATACATGAGAGGCAAACAGTGTTCCGTTTTCTGAAGTTACACAAAAACAGCAAAAATGCTCCACTTAATTTTATACATAAATATAAAACAGCTCGAGCCGCTGGACTCCCAACCAACTTTGGGCAGTAGGCAGAGGGAAAGTCAAACAGGTCAAATCCACAGACTGTAGGGTCAAATCCAGATCAGTCGGCATATTATGAAGGTAAAAGAGTAGCAATACTCGAGAGCACGTAGATGTGAATTTGAGAACTTGTACAATAAATATTCGTACTTGTATGTGAACATTTACACTCACAGCTCCAATGTGAAAACCTGTAAAATAAAAATCTGAAGTTGAATGTTGAAATTTGCACTCGCAGACAATAGTCACAAACCTGTATTCTGAATCTGAAGCTGCAGACAAGCAGTCACAAATGTGTAAAATGCCATTCACAGAAATACAATGACAGTCACAAGCATGTAAAATATATTTGCACTTCTTCTAACATTCAAATTCGCAGTACAACTTCAAATTGGCACTTTCAACTTCTCAAATCTGTCACTGCAAGTTCAAATTTCGCGCCTTGACTTTTGCTACTCTTTTCGCGATATATGAGGTGCGAAACTGATTTGTGCACTTGTAACTCAGTAGTGGCGAGAGAGAAAAGGGGGCGGGAGCGGGGGTGTTCAAAGGAGACGTTTTATTGGTTAACACCTAGCCAATGAAATGGGACTTCTATTGTACGCGATGATGTCACGAAACCCGCCTCCTCGTGGATGTTCTGAAACGCTAACATTAATGCATTAGACTTATTTAAAAGAAATGAATGATATTATCAAACTTAGTAAACACAATAATGCATACTACAGAAAAGCAAATGAGCACAGAATATGAACGCAACACGTTAAATTAAGACAGTGGTATTAAAATACCAAACTCAGGAAACACCATAAATAAAGCATACAGAAAAGCAATTGAGCAGAATATGAACGCAACTCGTTTAATTGTACGTTAAGCATTTTCCTCTCATAGAAAACCAAGAAAACGCTTAATGATGCTTAATGGACCAACAGTTATTAAAAAAAAACACAATTCGTTATACATTATTAATAAAACACAGGCAGCTGGTTTATTTGCACTGAACACAAATTTGCTTTCTTTCGTCATATTCTGTGCTCATCTGTTTTTCTGTAGTATACATTATTAGTATGGTGTTTACTAATTTTGATAATATCATTTATGTCTTTTAAATAAGTCTAATGCATTAAGCCATGTTAGCTTTTCAGAACATCCACGAGGAGGCGGGTTTCATGACATCATCGCGTACAATAGAAGTCCCATTTCATTGGCTAGGTGCCAACCAATAAAACGTCTCCTTTGAACACCCCCGCTCTCGCCCCCTTTTCTCTCTCGCCACTACTGAGTTACAAGTGCACAAATCAGTTTTGCACCTCATATATCGCGAAAAGAGTAGCAAAAGTCAAGGCGCGAAATTTGAACTTGCAGTGACAGATTTGAGAAGTTGAAAGTGCCAATTTGAGGTTGTACTGCGAATTTTAATGTTAGAAGAAGTGCAAATTTGTATTACAAGTTTGTGTCTGTCGTTGTATCTTTGTGAATGGCATTTTACACATTTGTGACTGCTTGTCTGCAGCTTCAGATTCAGAATACAGGTTTGTGACTATTGTTTGCGAGTGCAAATCTCAGAGTTCAAGTTCAGATTTCTATTTTACAGGTTTTCACATTGGAGCTGTGAGTGTAAATGTTCGCGTACACGTACGAATATTTATTGTACAAGTTCTCAAATTCACATCTACGTGCTCTCAAGTTTTGCTACTAATTTACCTTCATAGTAAATAATATCCAGTCGTGAAGCGGCAGACAGGGGGCAGACTTGATAAAACACGGGGCAAACGCGTATCAGAGGAATCCTAAGCGCACAGTCAAGATCAGGCTGACAGTCAGAACGGCAAGGGAGAGACTCCAAAACCAGATGGTCAAATCCAGGAGAGCTGTCCAAGACACAGTGAGTTCTGGAAGGGCAAACAGACAACTGGACAGAAGAGATCCCAAACTTAACAAAATAACGACAAAAGAGGCTGGGAACACAGTAACTGTTAGAAAACAGAGGGAAACAAAGGATTGATATATAGCAGAAAAATCAAGAGACGACGAGAAACAGGAGGTAAGAGAAACGGCCGCGCTGATTAGAGCGCGATCACACGTGGAAGAGACAGAAACAAAACAAGAGAAAAGAAGGATCAAAATTATCGATCCTTCTGTCAGACTTCTGGGAGGGCGGTATTCCAGAAAGCAGGTAACAGTTAATGCAACATACCCGGGTAAGATTACTCAGAGGAAGCGGATAACCTCTTTTTAGTTCCAGAAACAGGTAACGTTCCGGGTAAGTAAGTTAGCCATAACAATTTTATTTATTTCTATTTCTATGGGCGGACACTGTAAATACAATATGAAACGGCTCATGATTTAAAAAATCCTCAAGAAAACACATTTAAATACTGCCGTGGCATTTGTGTAGTAGTTTAACCTATAATTAATTTGCCCAAACTAATTTAAAGGCTATTTCAACAGCTGTGAATGATTAATTCAGACTCAAAATTAATTCAGTTAATCTATTTTGAAAAACACGTAAAAATGAATAATGAAATACACCCAAATTATTAATAAAACATAGCAGCAAAACATAAATGAAAGAGTAAGGCTATGCTATTTGCATTTCAGATGATTAAGGAACCAACCAAATTAGGAGACAAAAATATTAACAAAAGTACATAAAGTAGGCTGTGGGTAATGTTACTTAAAAACAATCTGACGCAGTTAAAGAACATTTGTGTTATAACTGTCCTCTCCAGCACCTTGAATGTGTTCCCGGTTGCTATGGCAATTAATAAAGGGTTTTAGCGCAGTTGAGGAAAAAAGTGCCTGAGAAAAAAACAACGCGCACGTCACGTCACTAATCACTATAAAGAACAAATTATAATCGTCTGACTTGGTTGAAAGAAACACATTTCATCTTAAGGAAAACTTCACTGTCTAAAAGTAGCAATGCTGCATCAGAGCAAAGAACGTGTAAACGATAGTAATGAAATTACGGGCACATGACGTTGCAGTACCTAAGTTGCAGTAAGTCATAAAATTACTAATAATTTTAGGCGTTCTGACAACGTTGAGTTGGTAATGCGATGGTAAAATTACGGGCATGCGACGTTATACTTACATTGTCAATTATAAATGACCAAAAAGTATGAATACATTACGTAACTGTTACGTCGTGTGTTAGCAGGGATATTATTATTATATATGTTTTCACAGGATTGTAAATGTAACGCAATTTTTTGTTTATTTACATTTATTAATTTTAAGCATTAGTAATTTATGTGTAATAAACACTTTAAGTGGGCTATTTAAAAAGTGTTAGGACTATTTATATGTTAAATTATGTTGTTGTTTTTTGTTGTTGTTTTTTTGTTCGTTTTTTTAAACATACGTTCAGAGTGTTATGTCATGTGTGTGTGCGAATTAGTCCTCAGCCGCTCAAAAAAAAAAAAAAATTCGTCCGCAGCCGCTCTACTCCTGAACGCAAGTCCACTGTCAGTGTTGTTGTGTAAGGTAGACACACTAGGCAGTTTTTTTTTATGTGTTGTTCATTTCTATGTCCTGTCGCTGTGCAGGCTCTTTTATTGTATATGAGTATGACAGTGTTTAAACAGCCCAATAACCCTTTTATTTAAAGGCTTAATTTATGTCCCATAGACCGGTTCGTTGCATTACGATTGAAAGCAGTTTCAATAATGTCGAAAAATGTGATGTGCCGTCAGGTTCGGGTGTGCGTGCATGCTGTGTTCTCACCGATACGCTTGTTGTGATTCGCTGAGTTTTGACGAGTTTTATTGACTTGATATTGTTTCTTATTCAAAAATCTGGTCCACTGTGAATCTTTGAACCACCCACAGGAACCATCAAGCACACAAGCTGTAGTTTTCAAGCTGGAATGAGTTTTGTGAATTCATTCTGCACTGTAAAGCCAAATTTATACTTCTGCGTCGAACTCACGCAGTAGCTACTACGTCGTAGTCCTGACGTAAACCTCTCCAAAAATGTAACAACGCGTCAATTCTACGCGGACGCAATCGCTGTGATTGGTCTGCTGGAACCGCTCCCTCGGGTTTCACATGCTCCCTCTTCATGATTGCGTGTCAACGCGGACAACGACGCGTTGCCTACAGCGTAGAGGCTCTGGCTTAGGTCTGACGCAAAAGTAAATCAGCCTTAACAGTAAATTATTTTAAGCTGCTCCTAGAAGTTTTATGAGATGATGAGGAAGCTGATTGCACATTTCTAAAATTCTTACTAATGTTCTTGTTTTTTTGTTTGTTTTTGTTTTCAGACAAGAAATTCATAAAACAATTGCTACTACACTATAATGGTACACCATGTTTCATCAGATTTTGGTTCCTTGTTAATCTATTCAGAGTGCGTGCCAAACAAATACCTCTAATTAATCATATTATTTTCTGGGTTTGCTATAGTATGCTGAAGGGGGTGGATTTTGGAATCCACTGCTGTTTCCATGTATATCTAATGAGTGATTATAATCAAGATATTAATCAATATTTTTACTTCTAAACATCACATGAGTTGAATGACTTCTCTAGGCTTGTGGGATTTTACTTTGTTATAGAAGTTTCCAGTGTGATTACTGAAATGTTCTTTTCATGTATTCTCTAATGTCTGTATTTGATATCTGAATGCAGTAACAGTGCTTGCTTATTTAGCCCGGCTTCCGGAAATTAAATATGGAAAGATGTTTTGTTTGAGAAGGTCTTCAACATGTGTTAAAAACATATATCTGTTCTTCTAGTTCTCCATGATGACTATAGGTCACAAGGGTCATTGAAACCAATAGTTTGAGTGACCATTTCGTAGCTAAAGTCTTTACTGTGTTAGATTAAAGTGTCCTCTCCTTGAGAGAAAGAGCATATTATCTTGATGTTTTGAGACGACTCTCCTGTTTATAGTTAGAGCCTGGCCAAATCCAACCTTGGAAAAGCTGTGTCGGTGTGTGTTAGTCTTTTTAGTTACAGGTTAAGGAACCACTGGTATTATTGGACAGTTGTTGTTCTGGACAGGCTGACGCCCAGCAACCCAGATCTGCGACGTGGAAGGTCACGATGTGCCTAACTTCCGAGTGTCAGCTGCATAATCGATGGAGATATGCTTCAGTCTATCTGTATATGTGTGAAAAATTACTATGTTTATCTATTTCTTAGCCAATGAGAATCATTCAACCTGAAGCAAGGACATATCTTAGACCTTGGTGAAGGGTATAACTGCTGTGATCTTTGTAACTGGCGGCCTATGAACTCCTTGTGAGTCTTGAAGCTGACTTCTGCTGATGAAACTGCAAACTATCTTCAGTAAAACTTTTCTTCAATTTATCATAATTCTGACTCCGGGTCTTCATTGATCATATCTGGTTCTGGGTCTTTGACTGTAAATGCTGAGCTTCAAGTGCTCAACAGTAACTGGCAACACTGGCTGCTTCCCAAATCACATACTATTTCAGGGATCAGTAAGCGACAATTATGTCGTTTGGAGCCTGTACTGAACGGATAAAAGTTGAAGTTGAAAGTACCCTACTACATATATAGTTCACAACAAAAGAGTTCATCCAGTGGTACTTTGCTTCCCATGAGGCCATGGGAGAGGAGTTGTAAATGGCAGTGAAGCGACGCCTGAATGGTGCGTTTAGCAATGAATTGAATTGTAAGCAATATTAACTAATAAACACTTTTTAAAAGGTCTGGCTGGTTTTATTCTTCTGTAAACATCATTGCTTATACTTTATTCTGTTATAAATAGAAGTATTACCAGTTCCTGTTTGTTTTGGAAGGTTCTTATATTTTTTCCTGTGTATTGCCTAGCACATCACATCTAGGGACAGTCGCTAGTAAAGGCCTTGGGACTGTAGCATTGTTATGGTGCCTTCAGCATTGTCATAATTTTCCTGGAACTCATCAGTCATGTAGCATTGGACCCAATGGGTCCATTTCATATTTCCAGGGCTCTCAGAAGCTTAAGGGGCCGTTTACACAACAGTTTTCAAATAAAAATGGAAAACTTATTGCTGTTCATTAAAACAACAGCCTTTTGAAGGCTTGAAAACGGGTTTCAAAGTGCACGTTTTTGAATGATACAGTTATTGTCTTTGGTAAACAACAAAAATGCTAATTTTTGAAAACATTGACATCAAGCACATGTGTATTACGTGTTCAGTCTGTAGGCGCAGTGTTTCTTTATAAAGTGACATCGCCAACTACTGGCCTGGCATCCATACAGCATTCTTAGTTGTTTTTGCAGATTGACATTTGTACACTAAAAACAAAAGGAAAACGTTTCCATTTTAAGTTAATTGATGTCGTGTAAACTTCTATAGTGGATAACGGAAACTACAACAAATATAATTTTTGCGTTCTCATTTGCTCCAGTAGCAACTAACTAGTTTCCTGTAATTTAATGGCAAGGTAATAAAACACAAATATAGAGTTATGTACACAAAATATATATTAAAATCTTCGCTAGATTTACAGTGTTAATAAATGTTGAAACATCATCAATCTGAAAATGTCAATACTTCCAGGGAACCAAGGAACTGCCACTGAGATGAACAGGAATGCTATATTTTAAATATTTGTAACAGGACTTGTACGTCATTAAATAATACACTGTAGTTTTGACAAATAATAAATGAGACACCTTTTTAAATATATCAATACTTTTATTGAGTGTCATTTTGGAGTGTCTGGGTACCAGACAAAAAACATTAGAAAACCTTTAACACCTCTGCTTTCCTGTCCTGTAGCTAATAACCGGGACCTATATTGGAACAATAATCTGTGCAATGTATTGAATATTGTTTTATTTAAAAAAAAGTCACCTTAAAAAAAAAAAGAGAGAGAAAGAATTCCGAAAACAATACTTAACTCTGAACATTCTGCACAAGGAAAATACAAATTCAAGCACAATGCATGTTTGATAGTTCCTTCCTCATTGTAAAATAAAGTTGAAACAAATAGTGTATATGTGTCTGTATGCAGTGATGAGTATTTGTTTTTCCATTTGCATTAGACAACCTATTTGAACTCCCTACAATTCCTAACACGAAGGGCAAGACTAAACCAGTGGTCTGCGCATAGTTAACAATTTTGTAACAATTACAAATCTCCCGTCAAACTTCCTCCGGCCCAGGCCACATCCTTTTGTACCATCCATATGGAATTAATTTAGGATGATGCAGCAGATGTTGGATTAATGACGTCAGTGCACTGCGGTTCACAGAAAGGACCGAAGCGGCCGTACACATCTTTCGCCCTCACGGCAAAATAATATGTCGACCCCGACACAAACTGTGTCAAGGTGCACGCCATGGGCAGCGGCAGTGCCTTCACCTCCCCGATCTTCTTCCACAGTGACTGAGCCGAAGCACCAGTGCCCGATACTGTCCCCTGGTTGTCCTGGTGATAGGCGTACAGGTGATAGGTATCTACAGCGGCGCAGTTGCGGTCCGTTTCCGCAACACACCAAGAGAGGACGATCCCGTTTTGGCTCTGGACACGGGCCAGTTTGAGCTGGGGCTGCTGTGGTGGTGAAGTGTGGGCCGCCTCGGGTGGGAGACGTGCCGGTGGAGATGGTGCCAGTGGTAGAGGAGGAAGAGTTGTGGAGGAAGAAGAGCTTGGACGGGAAAGAGACGGAGAATCCTGAGAGAGAACAAAGAGGGAAGGCAAGAAAGATTATTATAGGCACTATACATGTAAACAAAATATAAATAAAATGTTAAAGCATAAAGAGAGAAAGAAGTGAAATTATGGCCTTTGTATCATCTTTATATACACACACACTCACCACAGAGGAACGCTGTGCAGATCGAACTCCTGAACCTGGGGAGGGAGGAGGAAAAAAAGTAAACCATCAGTAAAATATACTGAATTTATTCGTGCAAATAGTCATATTCTGAAGTGATGTAGAACGCAATATAATATTTTAAGCAGCAACAAGCAAGACAAAGAAAAATATGATCACTCACCTGCATTAGGGGTAGAGCTGACTAAAGGAGGCGGCCCAGATGTACGCTGGGTAGTGATAGGGGAAACAGTGGCTTTCTGGACTCCTGTCACTGCACAGCACCCACAAAAAGAGAAAAGTATTAGGAAACGGTAGCTTAAAAAGCTTGAGAGATAAAAAACTCAACTATGATGAGGAAATTTAGCAGTGCGAGTTAGTAACGGTTCGGTCACATTTGCATTTTATCCACACAATCGTGTGAAAGCGAAAAAGTTCCCCACTCAGATTTCAGTCATATTCAAGTTGGTCATGCAAATTTGCCTCGCTGACCAACAAGGAAGCCGCTTGGTTTGAAACTGACTTCAGTGAGAGCTGTGCTTCATACATCGCTACACTGTTCATACATCGCTACACTGTTGACAATAGACAATGGCCCTTTTTTTGCCCACATAAATTCGCTAATGTGACTGCACCTTAAGATCGAGGAATAAAGAGCAACTGTATTTTACCTTGAACATCGTCATCATCTTCAGTTAGATCAATCACAGAACCTTTGGGACGCCCAGGCTGTTGAAAGAGAAGTCAAATTTAGTATACCACACTTTTACTACACAAAAGTGGTATTTGCAAAGACATATTTTAAACCTTGCTTACCTGAGTGGGTGTTTTCGGTGTTGAGGCCTGATTATCTGTCAAAAAGAGAAATTAAAACGATTATATTATGAAATATATGAATTGATAACACAGTCATAGATTAAATACGTATTACATAGTAATAAATATAGGCAATGTGAGAATAATAAAATACGCTACAAAATATTTTGCTCTTTATAACTTAATATCTGGTACATGCTTTGAATTTTCAGAAATTAATATTTTCTGCAACATGTAGATGCCAATATGTTTAATTTAAAACTGTATTATAATTTATTATTCAATGGTTAAAATAGCATGGTGTAATACAATCTAATGCAATATGTCATTTATAACCCCTCATAGGAAAAACAGCAAAGTGACAAAACAGAATAAAGACGTTGTCTCATACCGGTCTTTGAGGCCAATGCGGAAGCTGATGGTGGAGCGGCTGCCGCTGATCCTGTCGCTGCTGGCCCCGTGGTTCCTGGAGAAGAGGCGGCTGTAGACACTCCGACAACAGCAGCACACTGAATGGGTGTTCGGGCTGTCGTCACAGATATCCCTGTGCTGGGTGAACTAACAGTCCCTGTGCCACCCGGATACACGGCTCTCGCCAAAGACACCGCCGGAGCTGACGATGTGGAGGAAGATGAAACAACACTGCCTGCTGGCTTTTGAAGGATGAAGGTGGTAGCAGCTGTAGTCGTCTTTGCCTTATTGATGCTACTGACCGTAGATAATGACGACACTGGTATCAAACCAACACCACCGGCAGCATTGACCAATGCCCCACTTTGCCCATTTGCCATCGCTAAAGGCAGCTGAATTAAAAGAGGCTGAATAGACACTGACTGACCACCTGATGTCACCGGGGTGTTAGTCATGACCCCTGTACCGGGACCAGTCTTTAATAGTAGGGTGCCTGTCTGAGTCTGGCCAGGCAAAGAGGTGGATGAGGGAGTAGAGCTTGTGGTTGTGGAGATGATCTGTAGAATAGGTGTATTGGCGGCTAGAGCGGAGGACGCTGGCGCAGTTGGAGTGGACAGAGGTTTGGGCTGCGCTGGGATTGCTGAGGGGAGAAAAACAAGAGTTGTTTAAAGAAATAGTTACTAACTATATGCAAGAACTAGAACAAAAGCTCACCAGTTGAATTAGAACCAGTGGGTGGACTGGACAGTTTGGGCTCCATTGTGGTTTTAACAGTACTGTAAAAGAACAGAAATGGTAGGGAAGCATTAAAAATGGCAAAAACAAATAAGTGGTGGACAAGCATTTCCAATATTACTGTAGCTTTTTGAATTAGAATTAGCAGAGCTAATATCAGCAGTTTTACCCAAACTAGTGTGTCTAGAGAATTAGCTCTTCTGACGGCAACACTCTTAAATGGGGGTGGTATAATCCCCCTTTTTACAAGATGTAAAACAAGTCTCTGATGTTCTCTTGAAGTTTAAGCTCAAAATACCCTACAGATAATTTTTTATAGCATGTTAAAATTGTCCCTTTTTTAGGGTGAGCAAAAACACACTGTTTTGTGTGTTAAATACAAATGAGCTGCTGCTCCCGGCACAGAGGGCGGAGCTTCAATAGCTTGTGTGTGTGTGTGTGTGTGTGTGTGTGTGTGTGTGTGTGTGTGTGTGTGTGTTAGCAGCTCCGATTACCTCACGCAGACACGCACTGAAAACGTCAGAAACATTTGTGTTGCGTACTGTATTGCATGTGAAAAGACGGATGCGACAGCTTGAGCAGACTCACACATGTGCTGTACTACAACAGCTCTTCCTCTTCTCAACATGGACTGCATGTTCCCGGGGGCGGGGTTTATGTAAATTTTAGGGTTAGTTATGTTACTAACCCTGGAGGAATGTCATGTAGTCCCCACCAGTCGTTTGTTGTAGTCCTTAAAAAACGATTTCTTTAAAAGCAAATATCTCCCTTTGCTTTGAATTTTGAGCGCTGTAACTTTGCAGATGTTGTTTATGCTCAAACAGCAACATTACACACGAACTAAAGTAAAAAAAGTGAAATCAACCACCCATTTAAAAATAAAGGTTCTTTACAGGCATCTATGGTTCCATGAAGAAAATTTTTTAAAAGTTCATCACAATGACGAAAAATAATGGTTCACTGAAAGGTTCTTGGGGGAACCAAAAAAGGTTCTTCTATGACATTGCTTTTGGAACAACTATTTAAGAAAAAGGATGATGAAATTTCTAGATCTAGGCAAGTAGGAGCCCTACAGCTTTAGGGGCCATTAACACAGAATGCGTTTTTTGCATTCCACTGCGTTGCACTAAAGTTGCGCCAAAGGGACGTCTTTGACCATTGCGCTCATGTGTTTTTTGCGCATAACACAGCATTCTAGAAACACAGCACTCATGTTAAAAGAAGTTCAACTTAAAGGCATTGCATTTTTTCCTATTCCACTGCTCACGATTTGTGTTTTTTTTTTGTTTTGTTTTTTTCAACACAAAAACACATTCTGCTTGAATGGCCCCTTAGAAGAACTGAAAGGGGTGGAAGACTTTTACAGAACTGTAGGTTAGAAGCAAAATGATTGCAACTTCTTGTACTGGAGAAAGAGTAGCATGATCTTGTGAAGATTAATAGAGGATATGTCAGATATGTTTACCGTTGTGGTGTAGTCATGTTGGTTGCATTGTTGGCCTGAGCAGCAGAGGCAGCATGAACCTGATTAATGGGAAGCAAAGTGCATTTTACCTTAGAGGTGAACTCAACCTTACATTCAAAAGCACATTTTGCCTGCAATCAAACACTAAGAAGTGTATTATATTTATAGATACACATCTTTATTCCACAATACCTGAAGAAAATTCACACTCTTACCTCTTGAGTTCTCTTTGAGTTCTCAGAGGCCTGATTAGCAGCACCAAATTTTTTGGCTAGCCGGGAAATCTTAGCCTAAAGTTAAATAACAATTTTATTGATGTTATGCGTCCAGCATGATAATATTTTCAAAATTACATACTGAGATTGAGCAAAACATTCATATGTATATTGCACTCTGTGGTTTAAAGCATTCAAAGAAAGACTGTTTCTATTTGATGCACAATAGCAATATTTCTTGTATTATTCTGGCAAACATTGATTCTGGTGAAAACTTAAACTCACCTGTAGTGTGTTAATATGCTGCAAAGCATTCTGTTGTTTGGTTGCATTGTCAATCTTCTCCACTCTCTCTTTCAGCTCTTTTATGCTTCGGTCAAAAACGGTCAACTGCAGCACCCGTAACCGTTCCTCAACTAACTGCTGTACCATCTAATAGGAAGAAAGACAAGAAATCTAATTAAGGTCTTAAGTCTTCCAAAATAGAAGAGAATTAGACTTGACAGATCATCAGAACTATGTTTATCATTAACATTATATAGGAGTATTCTTTTCTACGGATAATTTGGAAAATCCCCCCAATGAAAACCTATATTAGCAGAACCCAAAAACAAAATTAAGACTAAAAAGGGCATAATAGGTCCTCTTTAAACAAAGCAATCTTGTCTTTTCAGAAGACTTGGATTAGACTTTTGTCTATCAACTCTTTAAACTTGAAAATTTTGGTTGAGAGAACTAACTATATTAAATAGGAAATGAGAGGTTATTAAATCTTAATTTGTGCTTCCAAAGCTGAATGAAAAACGTTCAAATATCTTCTTTTGTGTTCCACAGAGGAAATAAAGCCATAAAGGTGTGGAATGTGAAATTATGACAGAATGTTCATTTGTTTTGATCAACTATCTCTGTAAAGGTGATGATACACGAGGCAACTTTTTGAGGAATGGTCCTGGGCAATGTTGCCGTCAACGGGCAACTAGGATCTAAAGTAGACAGATAGAAATTTGTAGCCTATTCTCAATGGGAAATTGCCCAAGCAACATTGCTCAAAAAGTTGCCCCGTCTATCATCACCTTTAGACTCATTTACTCATTCATCTAAAGCATGCTGCTGTGCATGGTCAGTGACTGCATGCTATAAATGCTGTACATAGATATTAGGATTTCAAATCAAGAACAAACCTTCTCCAGTTTATGGCGGCTTCCCGCATTGCCTGTGATTTTCAGCTCCAGCTGAGCCTCCAGCTCCTCACCCTCAAGCCTTGCTCGTTTTCCATCTCTCTCCTCGATTTCTTTGTCATCTTCATCTTGCTCCTCAGACAATGATCTCTTTGTACCAGCAGGGGAGCTGTTGTCTGCTGTTAAGTAGAGACAGAGGAAGGGTTTAGGTTTAAAGGCAGTGCCTGCAACTATTAAAACAGGGATATTAGCGTAACGAATGTTAGCTCAAACGCTAAACTTTATGTCGACACTTAGGTAGGAAACTCGAAATTGTTCGATCATTTGAGACAAAAATAAATTCTATCATCTTTTACTTATCCAGAACCGGTTTTACTTTTTCTACTGTAAAACAAAAGATATATTGAAAAATGTTGCAGCTTTTTTTGTCCATACAATGGGGTCAAATGTTTTATTTTATTTGACTTTCAATGAATGGCAAAAAAACTGAGAACTCAAAATTTGTGTTCCACAGAAGTGGATTGAGTGGTTGAGTATATAGCGACAATTTTCTTTTTTTTTGATGAACTATCCCTTTAATTAATAAGATTGCTAAGTAATTCGTTATTATCAGGATTTGAGCAACAACAAAAAAATAGGGAAGCTCATATTTTCCTCTAAAGTATTCAAAGGAGTGCCTTTTTACAATCTCCACAAATAAATTGTATGGGAACGCAAGAATGACAAAGATCTCACCACCCCGAAATTAGAGATTGACCAGTAGTTTGCAGGCAGGTTGGGTTTCTAGACATTCTCACCTCCTGCATTTTCAGAAGTGCCTTTTTGGTCCTCTTTCTCGTCATCTACATCCATCTTCTCCTCGCTACTTTCTTTCTTTTCATCTTTGTCTGCTTGGATTTCATCCTCTTCGCTCAAGCACAGAAATCCTTCTTTAACCTCTGGATCGCAGTTTAACCCAGATGGAGAAGCAGAGAGAGAAGAGGAGGAACTTTTATTGCTTGTCTCCTTTTTCTCTTCTGTGGCCACAAGGGGGTCGTCCATATCCATAGAAGGTGAGGTAGCCTGTGCGTTGGGTGGAGAGGGGGATCGAGAGACCGATGGAGAAGGGGAACAGCGAGCTGACTCCGGGGCAGGTGACATCAAGTCGGCCTCTTTAGGATTCAAGTCTTTCTCCTTCACTTTCTCCTTCTCCTTCTCCTCGGTGTGGGTGCCATTCACCAGTGGTGTTTGAGGTTGTGATGAGGAAGATGAGTAAGAGGCGGAGCTGGAATTGGGGGTTGTCAGGGTGTTGTGCAGAGCTTCCAGTTGTTGCCGATCACTCATCTTCATAGTTTTCCGTGCACGGAAGATTTTCTTCTGAGGTTCCTCAGGTACAGCTACTTCCATTTTCACCTGCAGAACAATAGGAGGATATGGTCAAACAAATGTTTTATATCCTAAACAAGCTAGTTAGCAAAACTCCATGCAGTACTCAACACATCTGATTAATCTAACCAAGTACAAGTGTCTTTACTGAAGAGTGACCACAAGGTGTCACTGTCATTCATCTAAAAGCCATTTCCTGCTGTTCTACAATTTTCTCTTGACCTCAATCACAATACCTTCATTTAACTGTAACAAAACCGTAACAATAACCTTGGACTAAGGCTTTGGCAAGTTTTTTTTTTAGATGGTAATTCAGATTCCAAAGTAAAAGTACTAAACTGTTTAGATCTGTTTATCCATACTATCAGTCTGAGCTGAAGCATCTCTCTAATAAACAAGTCCACAAACCACTAAAAATCTGTTTTGAAAAGAGTTACCTAACGAAAACCAATAACCTTCCTCAGTTCAATTGTCATAACTAGAGAGTTGGTAGGGCCGTAACAGCCAGCAGTGCATCTGATTTCAGAATAATAAGAGGGAGAGCAGACTTTGTGTCCTCCCCCTCAACATGATTGGTGCAATTCTTAGCCAATAAGAGCAGCACACTACAGAATCTGCTAGCGACAAGAGGAGTTCATTATATAATGCTGATTTTCAAAGTTACTATCGTACTTAAACTAGACTCGTACTTCTGTCTCAGTGTTAATCATCACAAAAAGACATAAGTTTGTCTTACCAGGCTTCTGTAATGTCTCGTACTTTCCTGTTCATGGATTAGGCAGCCAGTCGCTTGAGGATCCTAAAAAAAATAAAGAATTGAAATATTAGGTATGAAATTAAGTTAGAATGTGTGCGAAACTATTTTTAACTCAATTCATGCTAAAGTTAGTTCTTCAGCTCATAAACAGATCCAAACATCCTTCAGCTCCCTCCCTCATGTTTTAATTAATAAGTTGCTCTCATAATGTTACGTAATCATAACCTAGTAGTTTAACATAACCGATGAGCGCTGACATATTCTCTACTTGATTATCTAGCAATCTAGGCGACATACTTCCTAGTTCTACACATATGGATTACAATCCATGCTGAATCTGTAGCCAAATGTTATGACAAAGGCCACATACAGTGAACTCATTGCAAGCTGTGCAAAAATAACAATCTACAGAGAAAAACAAAGAACTTGAGCAAACAGCTAAAGAAACAATGCTGGTGACATCCTGCAATTAAAGTAGATGTTTCCCCAATACTACAAAATTTAGAAACTAATTAAATTCAGATTAATCACAAATTAAGTACATCACACAATATGTGGTAAAGTAGTCCACTGCAAATTGTTATCCTGCTTAAATTGTTAAGACAAGGTAATATTAAAACCTATTTGCCATTTAAAAAGACTGAATTTTACTGGAGGACATCCATTTAAAAATAAATTACAATACTTGTGTTCTCTTTCAGCGCTTAAGAGACTAGACGTTTCTAAATTAATACAAAAAAAGTGGCTCCTGGCATTCAAAAAATTTAAAACTTGTGATCTGAAACAAGAAATAATATGGTCAAGTTTGAAAATAAGTGTTACTTAAGCAATAAAACTGTTCAATACTTGTGAAAATTAACTCCTCTCAGCCAACTCCAACATTTATAAACAAAATCAAAATACCATAAACCTCAAAATATTAAACAATTTCCTGTATTGTACAATATTCCCAAAGATAAGAGTTGAGCAAATTGCTAGCATTGAACTTGCTATTAGCATCAAAGCACCTTACTGGATCCAAAAAGCGAATCCATCTTGACTTCATTCTAATGCTTAACATCAACTTATTCTCAGTACTTATTCTCTACTCCAGTTATTCTCATCTTTTCTTCGTTTACTACACATCCCATTAAAATATCTTGCCAAGTTCTGCAAGCATAAATCCACAGGACACCACATTGCTGCTGTGCTGCTAAATTAGCAATAGTCATCCTGGCAGGTGTGAATGACGTGGCTTACATATATATACACCATTAGCAAAATCTTTAACCTCCTGTCAACAGCAATTCCCCAAAGTTCTGGTATCCATTTTTACTTAATTCACTCGTAAGTTCTATTAGCTTTGACTAATTTTCCATTCTAAACACTGAAGTGTCACCACAAACTGCTGAGTCAGGAGCAAGACAGGTAACAAGGTTGTACAAGACACAAATGAAGGTTTCAAGCAAGCTGACTAGACAGCCATTAGGTAACCCAAAACGAACAATTTTTTTTTTTTACATTTCATGTCACCCCCTCCCCCTCCCCCCTCCCCCCAAAAAAACACTAATCTGTGACAAAAACTAAAGAGTGATAAAGTGCATCTCTGTATTCCTCCATGTCCTTGGTTTTATGTCCACAGAAAATACATTCATTCTATACAAATGGCTGCTAGCTTCTGGGAAGCTTGTTCTAATGTTGATCACCGCGCACAGCCTCACTGTGGCCCTCCCCCACCCCAACTGTAAACATAGACACTGAGGTCCATACTCATTGCAAAATGGTCGCCAGAGCTGCGGTGTAAAGCCAGGCTCAGTTTTACAGTACTCCTCCTGAGGCTCAGGCCTGAATATCCAAGTCCCGCTCAATGCAAGTTGATTTCAGCGATATAACCTCTTGTGGAATGCTAATAAAGAACTGTTCGCAAAAGAGCCCGAACATTGTATCCTGTATTGAAAACCGTTTCGAGGTAAAATACCTGCCTGATACCTGCAATAATTTCTATGGTAAGCTGACAAAAAAAAAAGTTTGCTCTATCTAAAATAAGCAAAATCACTAATATTCCATTAGAAGGCATTAAATATCAAAAGATCTCAAGGAATTGCGTTCGTTTACGGTTTGCACGCAATCAACACTTCCTAATGCCAAAGACCAAGTATGACTTGAAAATATCCCAGTCAAATGTAAAATAGATGATCTCAATCATATTAGAACTGCACAATTCTCACTAATAGCCAAGACAAACAAGACCAAAAAAAAAAAAAATCGTAAAAAGGGTTGTTTCTGCGATAATACGAAGACATGAAAAATCCATCTAGAATTTTTCTTAAAACAAATAAAACAAACATCCACCAAAATGTCCATCAATCTTACAAGTACACAACAATAAATTTGAATGCGAAAAAATTTAAGTCCTCAACAACCAAAACAGCTCAAAAAACAACCTTGAGGTTTAGTCTTCAGGAGTAGGCCTTGATTAGTAGGGAGCGCAAAAACGGGAGCATGCCTAGCTTCCAACTAGCTCAAAGCGCACACAACAAGAAAAGAGGAACAGAGAGAGACAGAGAGAACGGGAGGGGGAAGGGATCTCATGTGGAGAGGCGGAGCACATTCTTTGTAAGGTGTTGGCTGTAACTAGAATAGAAAAACAGTGTAGCTACACACAATTGTAGCGTTACAACCAACAGGCCAGTGTTATATGAAACAAAAGGTCACATTTTGACTCATGATAAGCCTGTGAGATGATTCATCTTATCATAAAATCTCACTGACCAGCCAACAGTATTCTAAAACCTGCAATTAAAGGTGTTCAAAAACAAGAGATTCATACAAAAACCTTTAGAAAAGAGGGGAAAGTAAAGAACAAAGGAAAAATACATCAGCAGCAAGAAAGAAAAACTGCCATATGCTGTAAAGCAAAAAACAGACCCCTCCCCCACTGCTGCAGGCACAGAGAAAACAGGGTGGAAAATTACTGCGATGTGGATTGTACCATTGCAACAGAAGAGGGATGTCTCACGTGCACCGCTGTGTGTCAACACAAGAGGGAGCGCAGCAAAACTGAATCTGCTCTGCATTTTAAAAATAAACCAAGTGACAACTATTTGCCTATATGCATTTTTACTAAAGTCCATATTTTTCAATAAATAACTTGGTAGCGTACATCCCAAAACAGCACAAATATCTTTTGGCAGTAGCTTTGCTATTGCACAAAAGCAGGTTTATAACAAGGTAAAATGTCAAAATACTGCCATAAACAAATGTAAACAACTGAACAAAATGAGCTATGGTCACCATTTTCATTGTGACAATTAAGACAATTAAGCATATTCATATTTCATGCCTTTTGACTATTACCTCTTAGTCACATGGATACATTCTCAGCTCATGAACATTTTTCAAACAGTTTTGCAAAAATTGTGATGATATTTCATGACTATGCGAAATCGAATAACTCACAAGAAATTCATTGTTCTATTCATTGTTTTCCTAGTAAAGGAAACCTCTCCTGACTAAATATCACTCAAAAACTACATTTTGTTAGGCATAGCAGTTAGTGCAGGTGTTCTGAAACATTTAACTAAAGTGTTCATTCCAGCAATACAAGTACTAATCCGGCTCATGACATTTTCCGATTTTATTCCCTCCTCTTCTCCCAATCCTTTCCTGTCATCTCTCAACTGTGCCTATAAATAAAACTGAAAAAAGGGCATAAAAAATCCCTACAATTAGTCCTTGAGAACAAAACAGAGGACCTTATCTAAACAAATCTATTCTAGTTCAGATGGCTGCTATTTCTGCTGTCAATTTTCACACACGAAAAAAGATAAATATTAGCACAACAGATTTAACAGATCTCCTAAAAGCCTAATGACATTTATGTTGCAACTCATGGAGTTCCCAGTAGACAGTATTAACAAACACTTTTTGAGTTTTCACATACTCAGAAGTTTGACACGATCCAAACCAGATGCGACATGACCAAAGCACTCTTCCACATTAATCCGCGCTCCTGTCCTAGCCATGACAAGCGACAGTGCACTTTGCCCATCTCATGGTTTCCATTTTGTAGCTTCACCCATTTTCACAAACATCAAATATGACAAATCCCTGAATATCCAAAAGGATATTTAAAAAAATGGTGCCGCCAGGAAACACATATTAGAAGTCATGAAAACACAAGGTTTGTGGTTCTTATGCCTGGTACACATAGTACGATTTTGGACTGTCCCAGGCGAAAGATGACCAATCGTGTCGATTTCTGTGGTCCTCTGTCATACAGCGAGAGAGGTTCAAAGATGGCCGCTGTCATGGTCTTGCAAACAAAGATAGCCTGCGATAATTTTCTGACAGTGTCAGAAATTTGGCATGATCATCTCACAGTATTTGACGATAAAACCTACGTCTACTGATTAGCCAATTAAAATGCAACATGAAATGGCGTATTGATCAATGCGACATGGCACTATTTACAAAATAGTAAATAGTGCTCCAGAGCTCCATTTACAAAATTGACATGACAAGTTGGCCTCTTTTCCCTAGTCCATATTCTCCATTGGTGTACTTTTTTTTTTTTCAGCGCACATAAAAACCACAATTGCCAAAATGCGATTCATCTTGCTTTATTTGTTTACCACTTGCGAACGCTGACTTTTTATTCTTCTATACTAACTTGCGTCGTAATTGCCTACGATTCAATAGGTGTCATCATCGTACAGTCTACATACATGTCGTACACAAGTTTGTTAGATCAATGTCGTACAGTGTGATTTGTAATGTTCTTATAGGATTGCCAAAATCACACAGTCTGTAGCAGGCATTAGATTGACGCAGTTTCAGCAGTAACATGTAGAGTTCAGCAGTAGAGTGCATCACATCTGGTTAAAACATATACTGCCTAGCAGCACTGAGCTTGTCAATGCCCCTTTCGTACTAACATATTCAGCGCCATCCACAATCAATAAACGTGCATGAATACACACAATGAACCAAATACTTCTCAGGCGCATCTCATGATCATGAGAGAACGCAAGTACATCTAGCCATATCACACCAAGTGTGAATGGAAGGAAAAGAGTCCTCTGCTGGATCTCTACCATCCATACAAAGTCGTTTTCGGAACGTATTGATTTCCACACCAGAAAAACACCAGTCCTTTTTTTTTTTTACTTTAGAAGACCACTAGGAAAAACATTCCATGAAACTGCACAGAGAGAAATTACACCAAAAAAAGGTGTAAAATGGGAATGGAAAATAAGTTCCATTAGAGTGGAGGTGAAACTCGTGTAATGAGAACACTCACTCCTCCCCCACTGCTGAAGAATGTGCAGTCAAAACGGTAAAAAAAGAGAGACAGGGATCGTACGATAACTAAAAGCAGGGGTGTGGAGATGCAGAAATTTGAATACAAGGAAGATCGTGATAAACCTTCAAATAGTATTTTGCAGTTGTGTGTCCGATGTTCCTAATGTCTGAGGAAGGCCTTGGAGGAGGCTGAACAGCATGGTTTTTATCTGATAAATTTGAAGCTCTTTGTTTTCATATAGAGGAAGTCTGGCAACTTCTAAGAACAGTCACATGGGAATAAAATGAAAAAAATAGCATAATACTGCAGCTATGATTAGAACTATTAAAACATTGTATGCTATCAGGGTGTAAAAGATTCAGTCTATTATATTAATTTCTCTCTACGGTTTCGCACTAGCATTAGCTTTATTTTACGACGCTATAACTATTCTGGTCTATTTTTAAAATTTCTTATTACGGCACTGCTAATATTGTTGGGTACATGATTACTGGCTTCTGTTTTATTCTAATTAAATTTATTAGCAGAAGATTTTTAGAATGATATTTTTAATTGTGTAATTAAAAAAAGATTTTTAAAAATTCACCACACCAAGGGGATTCCGACAACAGAATATCATGATTTCGGCTTTGATATACAGCTGTTTTACAATGAGACGTGCTCCCAAACTACATTTCATAGTTTTCTGTGGCAGCAGAAGATAAAGCATCAGATTCAGACCTAAAGTTCATCCTTTGCTCTGTATTATACAGCATTAGTGCCAAATAAACTCCCTTCTTTGATGGCAAGTGAAAAAAAAAGCGGATTTTATTCCGACCAAAATCACTTGAAACCGAATCCCGATGTTATTGCGAATTCCTCGCAAGTAGAGAATTCCCAAGAGAATGTATCGCAGATGTACAAGCACAAGAGAAGTATAAGCGCAGATGACCGGCAATGGATATGGCCTACTTACAACATTTAGGGCCACTGGTGAAATAAGAACATTACAACAACTTGAACCCATCTTAAAACCCTCCAACACAACAACTGTTTGTATAAAAACAGCTTTCCTTTAAAAACTGCTGTATGCACAGCCATCTAATGACAGGCTGAAACCAGTTGAGACGATCTCATAGATCTCTCTCATGTGCCTAAAAACACTTTTTTAGTGTTTAGTGGTTTCTGGTAAAGCAATCAGATGAACTAATTTCTGTCATTTTATTTTATACTTTAACTTATTTTCCTCTTATTTTGCTCACTGTCTGATCAATAACACTGTCAAAACCCCCACAAAACTGTCTTACATATGCGTGAAATAGAAAATATTTCAGGCACTAGAGCTTAAACTCCTTCTAGGATGACAGGAATTAAACGCGGCACAACAACAGTAAACCGTGCACATTCTGCAGTTACCACTGAGAGCTGGAATTACAGTGACGTCTCTTTAAGAGCCCCTCCCCCGCTCTGCCATTTCATACTAGTAGCTCTGCACTGCAATAACACAAAATGGCCACCAACTCGGCTGCTGGCAAGCCAAACAACTACCATGTGAACAACTACCAGCACTATCCATGTGACTTTAAACCAGATTAGATTTTACAAGTTGTCTATTTTAATTTAGCCAACTTGCATAGAGCATGCGTCTGACTCTCTCAGGTTCCTAACGTCGGAGTTGCTTCCAGCAGTTGATTTTCTTTTTGCGTCAAGAAGGCGCTTCAATTCATCCTCTTGAAGGTTGTGAAACTTCAAGTGTCTTCAATCATTCACGTCTTTAGATCCCGCTAAATAACCTGCTATATGATAGCACAGAGGTGGCCTTTTGTCTTATTGACAGCGTAAAGATGTTTCAATTGATGCGTCAGGTGCGTGTTGCTCCATTGAGCTATATTATCATCAGTCTTCCGGTTTTGCTTCATCCTGGAGTTCTACGCTGTTATAGGTACTCTTCAATCCGTGTTCCTCGTCTTCAACACCTTGTACTTGACAAGTCAGAGTTATAGAATAGCAGCAATATCTCTAGACATGCATGGCTAAGTTAATCTATTTATTTTAGTTAAATACATTTGGTAAGTACTGTTAACAGAAAAGGCCTAAGTAGGTTAGCTCTACTACAAGGGTGCTCAATCCAACTGGAGATTTACCTCTGTGCAGATTTGATTTTCAAGATTGTGTTTGGTTCCAAAAAAGGACCTGAACCAGCTAATCATGCTCCTCAGGATCACCTGTAAATTGCCACAGGTGAGTTAAACGAGGGTTGAACCTAAATTCAGATGAAAGAAAAATCTCAGGACTGAGTACCCCTGAACCACGTAATATCTGCCTAAATAAACTGGTTAAGAACCAACATACATATTTATCATACATGTTAGACACTCATCAATATCTCATTATGTAGCAAAATGTTTTTTTTTTTTTTAAATACTCGCATTTCAAACTAACGGTTAAAAAAAAAATATCGCAAAAATATGTCTAACTTCGATAAATCACATGTAAATATATTGTGCAATCTAGTAAAATAAACCCCATTCCCACAAGGATTCTAATAAAAAGAAACAAAACTACAAAAGTACAGGAAGACAGAGAGCTGTGACCTTACACTGCTATCCTCAAATGCAGGCCACCTTCTGCTTGGAGGAGAAATTTGCAAGCGTGACTAGCTGTCGTGCGATCAAAAGCCTAGCAGTAAAACTGAGCAGAGGTGGGGGAGGGGCAGGGCTAGGGCTGTACCATGGACTTTACAGGGGTGCTACCATTATTCATTTCAATAAGTATTAAACACACTAATATACAATATTTGACACTGACAAATGAGCTGTGCTATATCCACATAACTGCAAAGGGGATAAAAATGATCGTTCTCTTAGCAATACATGTATTCTGGTTATACTTTTGGATTTTTCTTACCAAATTAAATAAAACATGTTGACAGAATTAAACATGTTAAATAGAATTTAAACTGAAAACGGTTTTAAACAAACATTAAGTCTCAACATATTAAACTAGCTGAAACTAGTTCTAGAGCAGAGTCAGTCACACTGCAGTGTAGCTCCACCCTCTTGCTGCAAAGTAACACAGCAGAGCAGACAACGGAAAATTACTGGTTTACAGAGCATACCATTAGAAGGACCGGGAGGGGGAGACACACTTAACTTGGACGTTACAACGGTTCGAGTTCCAAACAGACATTAATTACAGGTCTTTTCTATCTGAGGTCCAACTAATCGAGAGTCTGCTATGTCTGCCAAACAGCATTGAGGTGTTCCAATCAGACCCAACTTTAAGCGCATATGTAGGCAGACGCAAATATTTTTTAAATCGAAACATTTGAATAATTTGGGATATGATTCTGTAATACAGTTGTTCTCAAACGTAGCCCATGATTAGCCATGACAGAACGCAAGCATGTCTAGTCACACTACCTCAAGGAGCACACAAAGGAGTTCATGGAAGGGGGAGGGGAGCACATGTGGGACTCTTCCATGTTTGCAGTCGTCTTTAAAACGTGGACTTCTACACTAGAAAAATAGTAAGACTTTAACAGGTCCCAACTATTATTTCTTTGAAAGACAGCAAGAAACACAACTGTCCTCAGCAATCAGAACATTTTGCAAGACCATGCCATGATTAAACAAGCACAACTCCACAAAACAACTGCAGGCTTTCGATTAAATTATGCATTGCGAAAAAGTGAAGCATTAAATTGAAAAAAAAAAACTAAGAAATAAAAGCTGTCAAATTTTAGGGGGATAAAAACCATGATCGTGAAAACACTCTTGCTTCCCCCACTTTTGCAAAACATGTAGAAAAAAAAAACTGTAGAAATTAATGGACAGGGAATGTACTACTAAAATCTGCCTAAATTAACATACAATCACAATTCTGCATTCACAGATCTAGTAGCTTATAAATTTAACGGGAGCTTATGCTCTGCCAAGCTTCATCTCAACAGCTTGGAATTTTCCGATTCGTGTGTAGCACTAGCTTTCAGTGCAGAGAACACAATCTGCTAGTCAGTTGGTCACCTCAGTAGTTTCAATAATCAGAAAGCCAGCTTTAGGAGCAAGTTCTGAGTCTATATAGCCGTTTCAGCAGTGCGAATTCACAAATGGCAAAAGGCATTAATTTAAAATCTCAGTTATGTTCTGCCCAAATGCTAATTCATATCAGCAAGCTTTTCATTGTTCATACAAATTCAGGATACAGTGTATCCAATGGCTTTGTTTTTGTTTTTTTAAATATAATTTCTCTGGATGCAGGCCCACATGCTGCTTTTACCCTGCATAAGTAGCCACAGATTTGTTTGCACCGCTAATCAGAGACTACGACACGCTGCTGCTGAATCTACAGCACCACGGCAAGAGAAATTATAGTTGAGCTGAGTTGTGACTTGTGAGTTCACAGTGTGAAGTGAACGTGATGAGAAAGAAGCCAAGAAGAACAGCGAAATAATACTCATAGTATGAATAACCCGAATAAACATTTTTACTGCATTGTTCTTGCTGGCTGCACACAACAAAATAACTCTGTAGTCTAATTTGTGAACAAATAACTATGTGCTGATTCTTTGTAATGAATCAACAAAAAAAAACAAAAAAAAAAATCAAACTTGAGTTATCAGGTTGAATCAGTCTAATGACTCAACTCGATGAATTAGCATCTGATTCACTGTCAGTTACTGTCATTTTAGTCATCATGTCCAACTCAAGATGAGAAGGTATTGACTAAGACTTCACATGACATACAATAGCAGGTTCTGTGTGGGCATCTCAGTACTAGTAACTGGTACTGAAGCAGATACCAGATAACTCATTCACTAGTATTGTACATTAGCCAGGTGATTACAATTTAATTAAATGTTAAAAGATCAACACAAAATTGTATAGGCTGCAATCAGGGTGTAAAATGAAATTATCTCATTTTAGAAGACCTGAGACTTTTGCTAAAGAGTGACAGACACATTTTTACAGTTATGGAAATATTGGTATTTATTTGCCACTATTATTTAGCATTGGTTTAGACTAATATTTATTTATAGCTTTATTCTCATCTATTTTTGTAATTCAGTATTGTGGGACTGCAAAAATTCTTGGCTCCTTATTCAGCATTTGCATTTATATAATTTAAAATTGTATGTCCCATTCAAGAAAAACATTTTAAAATTAATAAATGCAAACAATGCAAATGTTGCAGTATTTGCAAGTGCATAACAAAAAGTTTAGACAAAAGACAACAACAACAAAAAAGTTTAAGAAATTCTTCAATGCATTTTAACCAATCAAAAACTATTCGCTGCTAGCATGAAAAACATAAGATATGCCAAGATCCTCCCCCCCAATCTTCACTGGGATGAAGAGAAGACACCCAAGTAAAAACATAGACGCCTAAATGGAATATACCATTTTCTAATTTGTAGGGCAGCACAAACATTAACAGAAGCTAATCCATGCCAAAAAATAAAATATATAAAGTATTATTAAAGAGGTTTTCTGGTTAAATGGATACAAACATGACCTGCATGCATCTTAAAAACTAATAATTCAACAACTCACTTTAGCAAAAAAAAAAAAACAGCTTTCCTCTTGTAATGCTACTGTATGCACAGCCAGCTAATCACAGACACAACCGGCAGAAACCGGCTGAAACCAGTTGAGACTGGCTTAGCTGTGGGTTGTATGTCATAGATCTCTGTCATGTGTCAGTCTTTGTTCCTTATAACATACACTAACTAACTAGCGGATCAAGCTACACAATTAAATTTTATAATGAACTGATCTAAAATTTCCTTGTTCTGTGTAATAAATTATTATTTTCCAAAACTAACAAAATGATTATACAAGTGCATGAAAAGAAACATTTCACGCATTGAAGCCTAAATCCTCCAAGAATGACTGAAACCAAACACAACACAACAACAGTAAACCGTGTACAAGGTGCAGCTACCATGGAGAGCCAGAATTACAGCGACATCTCTTTAAGAGTCCCTCCCCCGCTCTGCCATTTCATACTAGTAGCTCTGCACTGCAATAACACAAAATGGCCACCAGCTCAGCTGCTGGCAAGCCAAACAATTGCAGCTGGACAAATCATGTAAATTAAACGGGAAGAAATGACTAAATTAAAATAAAGTGTCTTTGTTTCAGGGCTGTCTGATGGAGTGTCTAGTAGCATGCAGCATGTTTCTTCACATCTGACGTTCATTGCATCTAGATGCATCCAGTTCGTCCATACAGGTGCTTATTTTTTTTGCTTTTAAAATTGTCAGCTTTTAATCATGCTGCATCATCAAGATCGCACAACTACTACAGAGGGCATAGTCTGCTCAGTTATTCAAGCCTTGGTCTTCTGTATTAAGGATCACAAAGATGGTTTCCGCTATGCATCAGGTGCAGGCTTACTCCTGTGATTCTTCTGAGATATCTGATCATACTTCAGTCTTGTGCCATTGCTTCATACTTGTGCATTGGGGTATTAATGGAGCGCTTTTAACGGGTTCTCTCTTCAATCCATGCAGACGTCCCTTACCCTTGTCACCTTGCACTCAACGAGTGACAGTTATGGCATAGTACCAATGTCTCTGGACATTAACTGCATGCTCTGTTTTATAGATAAATGCAGGTCATGCTGTATCAGAAATATGTTAGGTGAAAAAGCCAATAGCATGTACTAACACGGTCCACACCACATCCAGGTGGCACATCACATCAAAATATAATCACCCCCATTCTAATTGATAAAAGCCGTCTACATTGGAAGCACCTGATGCCTTTAGATTACAAACACCCCGTTTTTATGTATGCCACGCAGCTACACCAGCCACTTTTACCCATCCAACATGATATAAAACTATTCATTATTCATATTTAAATAATTTGAGTTCTGAACCTTTTCTCAAAGGTCAGCTGGATTGGATTTTTCTGGTCAGTAGTTTGGTCTGGTCTCGCTTTATCTTAGTTAAAATAATACCAAAAATGTGCAATTAAAAGAATTGCTCATTTTAGCTTATGTAACGAGGTTTTATTTTATCATCATGTTACTTTATTAAAATCTAGTTTCAAGTTTACATTTCATTGGACCAAGCAATTTGTAGTGACATGCCACTTTACAGCTTTCAGTATTCAAGTTAACACAAGGGTGCTCAATCTTTTCAAATTCAAATTCAAACTACAAGCACACAAGGCATCTAATCAAGATCCTCAGGATTTTGTAAATTAACATCAGGTGCGCTAAGGTAGGGTTAGACTTAACCGCTGCTGAAAGGAAAATCTCCAGGAGCAGGATTGAGTACACCTGAAAGACATGCCAAAATCTGATTGAAAACCAATCAACTGCTTTTAGTATGTTAGCATAGTCAATACATGACACAGCTAAAGAAAAATGGTTTTTATACTAAACACTTTTATACTAATGCGCAGTGAATCGCAAGCACCCCACTCACTGCGTTATTACATTTAGTTAATTTCATATATTTTACATAGTTCTATAAATCATGCACGGAAAGACACTAATGAAAATACAAACAATTAAATAAGTACAGGAAGACAGAGAGCTGTGACCTTACAGTACTACCCTCAAATGCAGGCCACCTTCTGCTTGGAGGAGAAATTTGCAAGCGTGACTAGCCGTTGTGCGATCAAAAGCCTAGCAGTAAAACTGAGCAGAGGTGGGGGAGGGGCAGGGTTAGGGCTGTACCATGGACTTTACAGGGGTGCTAACATTTAATTCTACTAATTTACACTAATTACTTCTCACTGAAAAATGAGTGCTAATATAACTGCAAGGGAAAAAGCAATTGTTCTCTTAACTTTAATTCATTTAATTATTCAGGTTTTACATTTTTCCTTCCTAAATTAACTTTGAGGTGGATGTGCTGTGAAACAAAATTGAAACCTAGAACTGTAAAAACATAAATTAGGTCTCAACATATTAAACTAGCTGAAACTAGTTCTAGAGCAGAGTCAGTCACACTGTAGTGTAGCTCCACCCTCTTGCTGCAAAGTATAACGCCAGAGCAGACAGTGGAAAATTACTGGAGAGTACAGAGCATACCATTAGAAGGACAGAGAGGGGGAGACACTCTTAACTTGGACGTTACAACTACATGAGTTCCAAACAGACATTAACTAGTTGTCATTCTAAGGTCCACTTACTCAGAGGTCCAACATATCCGCAAATGAGCAATGAGTTTGTTGCAATCTCCTCCAATCATTGCCCCTCAGCTTTAACGAAAGTGCGCACATATAGACGCAAAAAAATGAGTTAATACAAAAATACAGTTAACTGTGGAAATGAGTTGTATACAGCGGTTCTCAAGCTTAGCCCAGGATTAGTCATGAGAGAACTCAGGCACGTTTAGGAGCACACAAAGAGTAGATGGAAGGGGGAGGGAAGCATAGCTTGGACTCAACTACGTTTGCAGAGGTTCCTTTAAAACATGTTCATTTTAAACCAATAAAGAATATTAACATCCTCTGGATCATTGTTGAATCCTGTAAAAACACTGAAACAATAAACTGCCCTCAGTGACCAAAACAGCCTGCAAGACCTTGTCACAAATAACCAAGTGATTGAACAAACTAGCATTTCCAAGAAAACAAACAAATCAAGTAGAGATCACGATGAGAAACAGAAGTACTTAAATATTAGTGGGGGTAACATTCATGTAAGTGAGAACACTCACCCCTCCCCCATTGCTGCAGAATGTGCGCAGTCAAAACGGGAGAAAGGATAGGCACGGATCGTACTATTATTTAAAAAGGGGTGTGGAGAGATCCATTAAAAGGAAGTAGTGTAAGGAAGAGCACAACAAGCTATTTTTAATCTCCGCCATTTCCATCCGGGCCACCAGAACCCTAGAATATCATACTCTGAATACTAACACTGACAGAGGGTCAGAATACATAAAAAAATACCAGGAATGGGCAACTTTGATTAGCTTGTTCAGGTGTGTTTGATTAGGGTTGGAGCTAAACTCTGCAGGACAGTGACCCTCCAGGACCGTTTTCCATTCTTGGTCAAGAAGGATTAATAAGAAATTTTGAATCAAGCTCTTCCCAGATGCTTATAAATTAGCAATGCAATGCTCCATGCAACATTCAGCGGACATTACATCCAACGGTTTGAAGTTTGTGGCTGCCTCTCTGGATGAATGCTCACATGCATGTTTTACCCAGCTCAAACAGGTATCCACAGTGTTTCCTGCACCGCTAATTAGAAGCACCAATGCACCTCTGCTGAATCTACAGCGCTATAGCAAAGGATTTATTTTGCCTAGCAGTGAGCTTGGAGTCTAAATTGAATGAGATGAGATAGAAAAAATATACATACACACTTTACATTTCAACAAGTGCATAGAACGGCATGACCAAAACATTGCTGATTAAATACATTTCTATATTTCTATATGTAATGTCTATATTTAAGGTTAATTAAAAGCAGCTATTTCTTAAAAGAATTGATACACAACTACAACTGACTTAAGCCCTGTTCACACAAAGAACGATAACTATCATCCACACCATAACATTCTGTTTATGATAAGCGCGCTGCAGTTATGTCGTCTGCTATTTTAAATGCTCAGGCACTTTAAAGTCTGTTGGATTCTGATTGGCTCTCCATGTTTTAATCGTTCATCAGCTGGAGAAAAAAAAGATAATTCTGAAAGTGATTCCAATTATAACGACAGTTATGATGAGCAACAATTAATAAAAATGTGTATACCAATAAGGTGTAAAACGAAGTGCACACATCTTAAAGGGGTTATATGACGGTTCTAAAAATAACATTATTTTGTGTATTTGGTTTAATGCAATGTGTTTACATGGTTTTAGGTTAAAAAAAGTAATTATTTTACTCATGCTGTACACTATTATTGCTCCTCTATGCCCCGCCTTTCTGAAACGCGACGATTTTTACAAAGCTCATCGTTCTGAAAAGCGCGGTGTGCTCTGATTGGCCAGCGATCCAGTGCATCGTGATTTTTTGTACTATGGTGCTTGTGATGCTTGTGGGCGAGTGAAACTCCCCAATTACCCGCGGCTCTGTTCTCGACACTTTAGCCCTGATTCACTTGAGGATTTTGATCGCCGACAGCTGTTGAACAAGCTCATTGGGGTTCGTGGTTCTTGCGGAACGGTTTGCTTACGTTCTCTGACTGAAAATATAACTGTATTGGAACTGTCATGGAGAGAGTGCTAAAGCTCCACAGGTCGTATTTTTGGTGGAAAATATGTAGAAATTATCATTCTTTCTAAATGTGCTGTAAACATACTGTCCTGTGACTAATAAACAGATACAGACACGACTGAATGTTATCTTTTTTTGTGAAATAATTTTAAACACCACTTTATTTCAGTGTGACTAATGTGCAATCTTGACATAAATTAACTATGATCAATGTATCATTATTGTAAAACTGTGGGTTTTACCGTAAGCAAACGGTCTTTACACGGTTTGCTTTTCTATGCATTTTCTTTTTTGCATAGTAAAATAAAACCTGTAGCTGTAGGTTGCCTTTTTATGCCAAATAATTCTGTCAGATCAATACCTTAACCAAGTTCGAGTTTTGTTCTTCCTTCCTATTTAACATATTTTCCTCATATTTTGCTGGTTTAACTGAACTTGTAGGGTCATTAAAAGTCAGTGCCCAGACATTTCGCTCTTATGTTCGCTCTACGCTCTAATTGAGGTAGTAGTTTAACCTTGATAACGTTAGTGTTTACGAGCCTTGTGTTTGTAGCGGCGCTGGGACCAGTCTACGTCACGGCCCAGAATGCAATGGGTAAAAACAACAATGGCAACTTACAGGTAAAAACTTTATTTTAAAATATCTCGCTACAACGAAAACATCAGGTGTGTTATTATATCACGTTTGTGGCGCAAATGGTATCGCTAACTCAATAAGACTAAGTTGTCAAACTAGCCGGAGATCCTTTTAACTTTTACAAAGAATATCTCTTTGGGTTTAAGACTTTGAGCTTTGTAACTCTGAAGATCTTATACATGCACAAAGAGCTACATAACACACTAAAGAAAAAGGAAAACAAGAAATATGACCTCTTTAAAGTTGTTGCTAAATAAGTATCTGATGAAAAAACTGAGACCTGGTGCCAGAATTATTCTGTTTTTAAGGTTAAAGAGAAAAATAGTACATCTTTTGTTGCTCTCTATTCCTCAGCACTAGCTTTAGCTTCATGTTTAATACTGCCCTGGTATATATTCTGGTATAATTTACATAAATGTCAATCATTTGATATTTGCTACTGCTTAATAAAACTGCATTGATAACAACGGTCTTAAATGATTTCCAAAATACTAATCAATAGATTCCTTAAACTGGATAATATCATAGAATGGCTAAGAGAAATAGCTGCAAAAACAAACTGCTGCTAACACAACCAAAACCCCACCCCAGTCCTGACTGAGAATAAAAATGACTAAGTAGAAACAGAGATGTCTGGAAGTGGAATGTACCATTTTCTAAATTTCAGAGGAGCAGAAGCATAAGGATATAATCCATGACAAACATGAAATCCAAGTTATATTAAAAAACAGAGAGCATTGTTAGTTAAAAACAGTTTGCATAGAAACAGATATCATTGAAACCAATATAATTTTCCAATGCTATTGTATGCTCAGCCACCTATTCACAGATATAACCGGCTGAAACCAGTTGAGACTACTTCAGTTTTTGGTTGTTATAGAACTCATGTATCAATCAGAAGTTGAAGGTTTCTGTTAAAAGATACTAAAACTAGCCATCTGATCTACCAGATTACAAATCAAAAGTAAAATTTTACAATTGTAGAATAATTAATTCTGAGCCATAAAATGTTATTACTTTCAAACCCCACACAATTGTCAAACAGGTGCAGGAAATGGAACATTTTCCATGCACTAGTGCTTAAAATTCTCAAAAACGGCTTGAACAGCAGTGAAGCATGCACACTACAGCTACCACTGAGAGCCAGACTCCAGCAAGGTGTCTTTAAGAGCCCCTCCTCCATTCTGCCATTTCATACTCTGCACTGCAATAACACAAAATGGCCACCAGCTCGGCTGATGACAAAGAAAACCGTTGCAATCGCAGTATTTCTGTAAATTAAGTGAGAAGAAACAACATAAGTGTCTTGATCTCAAAGGTTGTCTAACTTAGTCTACAGACTGAAATAAATCAAGCCTGTTTTTTTTTATCCTCAGGTCAAGGTCACCCATGGTCTTATTTGTCTTTTTCAAAATTGTTATCTTTTAATACCGTTCCATCATCAAGGTTATACAACCTCAAAACAGGGCACAGCATGTCCAACATTCAAGGTTCATCCTACAACCTAATCTGATTGTGTTGTTTTTGCTTCTTCATCCTCTGAAGAACATACGGTTGTTGCTGAAATCTTGCTTACTAATTAAGAATGAAAACAGCATGACAGTTCCAACAGCTGCCTCATTTCCCATCATGCATTGCAAAGCTTCATTCTGAAAACGAGATTCAACGTGAAGCTCACCGAAATAAGAACAGAAGTACAGAGCAAATATACACAATCATAAAAGATTGAATTAAGCTGCAGCTTTCAGTTACGCAAACTGCACTTTGAGAGTTGTTGTTACATACCAAAAATGCTGTTGCACAAGGATGCATTGCATTCTCAGTGTTGCCACTGAGGGCACTAAAGGAGACATTACTGTAAACCTCTATGTAACAAGGTTAGAGATGGGAAGGAGGCGGCGGGAACCGGTGATCAATCAAAGAATTTAATCACAAAATAAAACAAAATACAAAAACGAAAGTAAAGACGGCATGGAAAGAAAGTCCCTCACGGTCGACTGCCGCCACACATAAAACAAAACATCAAATAAAATCCAGGCCCGGCCTCTCTCGATCTCCACTGTCGCCGCTCCTTTTATGCTTCCGCTCCTCCGTGAGAGATACGAGATCGGTGCGTTGCGCAGGTGGCGCTCATCAGTAAATCACGCCACCGGCCTCGTGCCGATCTCTCACGGTCCTCGGCCTCATCCTGCTTGCCACATACCCCCATCGCCCCTCGCAGGGCGGGGGGTACCCATGAGACGGCGCTCTACCCATCTATGGCAGCTGCAGTACCTGGGGGTATGGACAGACGAGGCGAGAGAAAAGGTAACGGAAGCATGAGGAGCGACAGAGACGAGCGGGACGGGAGCGGAAAACGCGCTGCCATCTGGTCCTCCACCAGCTGGGCGATCTTCTCCGCGGTGCCTGGCAGTGGCACTGGATAGCCCTCGGTGGACGGCTCGACACTCCTCCGCCGCCTGGTGGACGGCGACGGCTCCTCCGGGTTCGGGCAGACAGCAGGAGTCCCCCATTCCCTGCTCCTCCCCCCTCAAGGCAGATGGCAGCAGGCTTCAGCCCACGGCGAACGATGCCGACTCCTCCGCTCCCTCACGGACGGCAACCGCCCCTCTAGCACCCAGGCGGCCGGCAGCGAGCTAGACCGCCCCCCGGCAACTGACTCCAGCGCACCGCCTCGAGCGTCTGTTGCGACGGACTCTGCTCACCATGCTCGATGGCACCGCAGATTCTCCACATCGGCGAGGACTCTTTGACAGCGTATTCCTCCTTCACGGGTTTCGGCACCAGTGTAACAAGGTTAGATGTTTCGGGAAGAAGGAGCCGGGAACCGGTGAACAATCAAAGAATTTAATCACAAAATAAAACAAATACAAAAACGAAAGTAAAGACGGCATGGAAAGAAAGTCCCTCACGGTCGACTGCCGCCACACATAATAAAATAAAACATCAAATAAAATCCAGGCCTGGCCTCTCTCGATCTCCACTGTTGTCGCTCCTCCTTATATGCTTCCTCTCCTCTGTGAGAGATACGAGACCGGTGTGTCGCGCAGGTGGCGCTCATCAGTAATCGTCTCGTGCCGCTCTCTCACGGCCCTCGGCCTCTCGCCACAATCTACTATAGCCATTCTTCCCTGAGGCTAATACCGTCATGTTAGAGAAACAGTGGCTGCGTTTACATGGACCCTAATAATTCAATTGTAATCAGACTAGTAGCATGGTCTGAATAAAAAGTCACATGTAACCACGTCAATGGAAATGAATTGTTTCAAACTCTTAGAATCCATTCGATAGGACATGTAAACACTTAATCAGAATAAAAACCGAAACTGGAATGTTCTGCGCATGTGCAATAACGTAATGACGCATGGAACGAGCTGGTGATTTTGTTGAATATAAATGTTTATCGTGTCAATCTAAAAATTCACCTTCCACTCATCACCTGTGATGATTTCATTCCGATTGAAACAAAAGATGTCCATGTAAACAGCAATTTTGACAATCAATACCATGGGGAAAAACTTCCATATATATTTTTAATATTACCTCATAATTTGGCAGCAGGTATATTAGGCTGCTGTCACTTTAAGACCTGATGCACAGATCCATTCTACTGTTACATATGTTCTCTTTCTCAACTGTTTACATTCTCTTAAAACATAACACTCTGTTTACGTGAAAACTTGCCAAGACTGGCATTTTGACATTATTTTGTGTATATTTGACTGTTTTTATAAGCAGTGAAAAATAACTCAATTTAGTACTGAGGCGGCTTTATGTGCGTGCACTTAGTGCGTGAGCACAAAATCTGTGGGTATGGGTAAAATTATGCGCAATGCGCAATCCCACACCGAAATTCAGTCGGTAACACCAACAATATTCATTCGGAGCAAATGAAATGAGTGAGTGAGGGGAGGCAGGTTTGTGTGTCAACTTGCTGTCGGAGAGATGAATGAGTGTTAGTGTGGTGTCTAAACCTATCTTTCCACTACTTCTCTGACTGAACATTCCATTTTGGGCCACTTGTGCATTTCAAAAGATGCATGAAATAGAAAAATGTTCTTGCACTACAGCTTAAACTTCTAGGATGACCAGAAACTAACACGGCACAACAGCAGTGAAGCATGCACACTACAGCTACCACTGAGAGCCAGACTCTTGCAAGGTGTCTTTAAGAGCCCCTCCCCCATTCTGCCATTTCATACTCTCCACTGCAATAACACAAAATGGCCACCAACTCGGCTGATGACAAAGAAAACAGTTCAAATTGCGGCGTTTCAGTAAATTGAGAAGAAATAAACATTAAAAAGTATCATGATCTCAAATGTTGTCTAATTTAGTCTACAGATTGAAATAATCTAGCATGCTTCTTATAAAACAGCCTTGTTATCTTTTAACACATACAAATTCAAGACAGGTCACACAGTATGTCCAAACATTCAAGCTGGTTCATCCCACAACCTAATTTGATTGTTGTTATATTTGCATCCTCTGAAAAATGTAATGTCTATTGTAGCTGAAATCTTGCTTACTAATTAAGAATGAAAACAGTATGACAGTTTCAACAGCTGCCTCTCATTTCCCGTCATGCATTGCAAAGCTTCATTCTGACAGAAACTCAATGTGAAGCTCACCGAAATAAAAACAGAAGTACAGTGCAAGTATACACAATCATAAAAGACTGAAATAAGGTGCAACTTACAGCTCCTCAAACTGCATTTAGAGAGTTGTTGTGTACCAAAAATGCTGTTGCGCAAGTATGCATTGCATTCTCAGTGTTGCCACTGAGGGCACTAAAGCAGACTTTATTAAATGACTACTATGGCCATTCTTCCCTATGTGGCTAAAACTGTTATAATAGAGCAACAGTAGCAGTGTAGTAATAAAGCATAGCAATCTAAAATTCTCTTTCCACTCATCTGTGCCTCTGTAGATTCTTGCAGTGTGCACATTGCACAACTCAGAATATCAGTTCCAATTCGAGGCTTGAGACAAAAACAGAGATGGTCCTCACTGCGGAACATGAAATCCACGGGGAGGAGTCGGATCCAGATCCGACTCCTCCCACCTTACATACACCTAAACCTACCCAACTCCGCCCCCTGATCCCTAAACCCACCCCTACTCCCTAAACCCAACCCTAATCCTACCCATCTCCACCCCTTGGATCTTGATCCGACTCCTCTCCGTGGATCTCATGTACTGCATTGAGGTGCTACTGCAAAAACACGCACATCATCCCGATGACCGGGGGGGGGTACAGTGTTGTGCCTCGCGCAGTCTTCAATCTATCGCCGTTGTGGAGACTCTATTCATTCTGGTGAAATCACAAAATAAAATGCACACAAAACGTGTCCCTGCTTGATATAGACTGTAACCACTGATGAACATTCAGTTATGATGAGAGAAAAAAAAACTATACGAATGCGGATTAGAACCCGTAACCTCTGACGCGCTTGGCAAAAGATCTACCACTAGACTAGGGCTGCACGATATTGGGAAAAAATCACATTGCGATATTTTATTTTTCTGCGATATATATCGCGATATGAAATAGGGATGGGCATGATTAATCGACGATCGATTATTGATCATTAAGAATTTCGTCGATCACGTTAATTTGTTATCGATTATCATTAAACTAATGCTGCTGCGTTGCATAGTGTGAGTGGAAAGTGAACGTGTTCCCCGGGCTGGTCAAGTTAGCGCGGAGGTACCTGTGCATCCCGGCAACGTCAGTCCCCTCAGAGCGGGTGTTTTCAGCGGCTGGACTGAAGCCTTGTTTACACTCGACGCGTCCGCACGAGCGCGAAGGTGAGCGCGGCAAAAATTACGTCATTGCGGTATTCGGTGTTTCACAGGCGAGCGCGTCGAGTATAAACGCCTCGTCTGTTTGGGGAGGTGCGCGCGCAGTCTGCGGAGACTCGCGCTGCAGAGCCAGGCGAAAGTGTAAACGAGGCTTGACGGTCAGGTTGCGGTCGCGTCTGACCCCAGATCATGTCATCAATATGCTTATCTTTCTCAACAAAAATCAGTAGACTGGTGTAGAAGTTGTATGTGAGTTACTAGTTATTTTTTATGAGGCTTTGTTAAGTAGCCTAGCCTTAACAGTTACAGTAGGCTATCTCTCTCACCCTCTTTCTCGACTCCGTTCTTGGATAGTTTTGAGTTACATTTGGACAAAACCTGTCAGATCTAAGTATTATTATGTTTTTGGTTAAGTTATTGTTTAAATGATTTGTTTTATTATTTATTATTTTGAAACAAACGATGGTCTCTGTTTAAGAACGCCAACTCGCAGCTGCAGGTTCCGTTGCTTTCGAGCACCGCAGCGCATATATCTTCAAGTTTAGCCTAGCCGAACGTCCAGTTTTACTGCCACAAGTGGATCATCTTGTAATAAAGATCTAATCGAGGAAAAACACGCTGTATTTTTGTATTTTCATTGCATTTTTAATTTATAAAAAGTTAAATCAATAATGAATTTGAATATTAAAATATTAATGATTAATCGATAGTCGATCGTTAATTCTCCCGACGATCGACTAAGAAATTTTAATCGAATGCCCATCCCTAATATGAAAACAATTTCACCAGATGACTTTATTGGCTCTCTTTGGAAAGAATGAATCATCTGAATGACTGGGGTGATTTTGTAATGGAGTAAATCTGCATACCAACTATTATAGTTAACTAATGTAGTTAACTAGAGTTTAATAAATGGAACCTTATTGTAAAGTGTTACCGATTTGTTATGTCTCGTGAGTTCAGTGTTGGACAGGTCAGTTGTTTTAACCATTCATTAAAGTGAATCGGTTCAAAGGAGTCATTAGTTCGCGAATTGGAGGTGTAATTAACGGACCACGGCAGACGTTGTGTGATTATCCCGGCAGTTTGGGACATCGCACAAGATTGGTCTCAACACAGAAAACATTTCACAACTGAATAGATTTTTTGTTTGTTTTGTTTATTGAAAGTGTGGTTTATCTGAATGTGTGGAACGCTTTTCAGAGAATTTTTTTTTTTAGCACAATTCACAACCAGTAGTTCAGGAAAAAAATAAATCCGAATGCTTCACCTGAAACTTCGTTCTTCCGACCTTTTACCATTGTGTAGTATTCTCAAAGATATTCAGTCAACTCAATTCATTAATATGCGCGAGGGAGGGAGAGAGCAAGACAGTTTGAAAACGGTGAGAGTGCGCGCGCGACCGGGTCTCTCTCTCTCTCTGCTCGTTCTCTCAGTTTAACAAGCGCAGCAGTCAGTCATCTATCACTCACCGGTCAAATAAGGCTTTGGCAGGACATAAATACGCTTTGGCGGCCGCCAAAAAATGTTCAATGCAGGAAGGGCATTCTGACTTTATTTTGAATTCTCATGTTCGTTCAAGCTCAGAAATAAGAGAAAGACCACTGATCTTTGTGTCTGCCCGGCTCACAGAAAACAACGCGCAAGTTCCAGTCTTTTTACGTTTGATGTTTAAACAGGACTTAAAAACACATGCAAATGATAAACTTTCACTATATTATAGTTAAACTTTGCAATTAATCTGCGAATCGCAAGCGTTATGGGACGTTTTTCCCTAAGGCTTACATCGCAACATCCTGCGATGTGACTATCGTGGATGTGCACATCACGATATCAATGTTAAAACGACACATCGTGCAGCCCTACACTAGACCATTCAAAAACTCAAACAAAACTTGCGGATCGATGGATTTATTTACGGGTTGAGAGAGGCTGCACAGTTAAGCGGCCAGTGGCCGCACATCAGGCCCCCGGATGATGTTGCTAAGAACTTGCAATGTATGACTATTATCAGACCGGCCCTCGCGGCCTCGAAACACTACCGGCCCACCGGGAAAAGTCCCGACTCTCCCGATTGCCACTCCGCCCCTGCCGATGACTTTATTTATCATTCATAACACTGTTCGAATTCATCACTTGAATTATTTCATTCCGACTGAAACAAAAGGGGTCCATGTAATCTGAGCTAATTTGAAGAGAACCTTGCTGAGCAAGTAAGGGTTCACTTTGTTTATTGAAAAAAATGGTCTAAACTTTCTACTCCTTCTCTGACCCTTCAACTGATTGTTTTTCATTTTTGTGCCACTTGTCCGTTAAGACTAAAATGTAAAAAATCCATGATTGTGATTGGCTAAAATCTTTGCAAAGGAAATTATCAATGTCTCCTAGATTACGCACAGAAAGGTTTCCAAAACTCTGGATAGAACTGTACTAAATTGGCACCAAGTCTACAAAAAACATAATTTGATGAAAACCAAAATTATAGGCTATACCATCTAAAAAGCTGCCAACACTGAAAATACAGACTTAAGGCCCGTTCACACCAAGGACGATAACTATAAAGATATAGCCTAGTTCTAAAAATCGTTCTCAATATTAAATAATAGCAGAGTTCACACCACAGCTTTAACGAAAATAGCACAGAGAAACGATATCGTTGGAATCATGATTGTAAAAAAAATCGACAGCCAATCAGAATCCATCCTGCTATAACGAGCTTGAGCATTTAAAGTGACAGACAAGCACACACTTAAAATAAACAAAACGATATCGTCCACTGGTGTGAACGGGCCTTAACACTAAATGTGTAGAATTTATAAATCTGTCTCCAGGTATTCGTTTATGCACTTAGGTGATAATAAGCCAAGCATTACACATAACACATGCTTTGCATTGCATTACACCCTGCTTTTCAAACAAATATTAACAAACCAATACATTACAATTAAATTGTTTACTTACCGTCAAAGTCAGGTTCATTATAGTACTAATGTCCATCTTTCAATGAAAGTAACTTTGCAAATCCTGCCACAAATCAATGGTAAAATGTGCCATACAAATAAATAATCCCACATTTACACAATCAAGCACATCGTTAAAAATTCCTAACTTTGGGATCCTTTGGAAATGCATGCAAATATGCAGTTTTTCGACAACCAGGAACACAGCAATGTCTGGGGGGAAAAAGCAAAACACAGTACCAATTGCTGCCCAATCAGTGATGGATTACCTTAACTGTTCTCTTTTTCAATTCACCAAGACTATTACGCTTGTTGTAGGGGTAGGGTCATTCAAATGAACACCACATCCTGACATCACAATGTGACCTCTTTAGAATGAGTCGTTACAGCAGAGTGAAATAATTAGATGCTCTATTTGGACTGCGAGCAAGTTTTGAGTTCTGTAATTTCACTGTGTAAAATGACCCCTTATGCCAAAATATCAATGTAAATTTGATTCCTGAAGACATGAACCCTTTAAACTAAGGTTTAAACTGGACATACTCTGGAAAAAAAAACGTTTAAACAGAGAACTGTTCAAAATAGCGTAATAAGTTTACGCAAAATATCAAACTACCTTAAGGCCGTGTGTCCACCAAAGCGTTTTTTCACGCAGCTGGCGTAAAATTCCAATTGTTTTCAATGGGAGCGCCGCGTTTTTTAAACACCATGAGCGTAACGAGGCGCTGAGCGTGTATTTAATGCTCAAATTATCTACGAAATCAGTTACAAGTAATCTGTGCTGCGGATATTCTGTATCATAGCAACGAATCGTCTCAACTGAAAAAAACGCAGCGCTGCCAAAACGCTCTCAAGCGCCCACAGCTGGGTGTTTTCAGCAGAGCGCCTAGCGTTTTCAGCCGGCTAAAAACGCTTTGGTGGACACACGGCCTAAAGGGTTAGTTCGCCCATTTAAGACATGAAGTTGTATGGAATCCTTACCAGCACTATAGTGCATACACACTGACCCACTCTGTAGTCACCTCCCTGGTCAGAGTTCTGGCCGCTGGAAGTTTTTCAAGAAAGTACTCCCGGTTAGTTTCCGGGGCCTCAAAACTGTGCGTTTTTACGTGAAAAAATTATTTGCGTTTCAAAGCTTGATTAAGTTAACACAAAAAACACGCCGGTCAAAATTCATACCTCAGTTTTAATCGGCACTATTTTCTTTCCATTTCTATCAATCCGCGCTGCTGTCAACGTCAACAGTGCGCACGTTCCGATCAGCTGTTGATAGCGCGACTCGCTGACAACATGTCTCAAGTTTAGACATGGGATCATAAAGTTAGTAAATAGAGCTTACCCGTGGTACTGGTACAGCAAAACTCTTCAAAATCAGTTTTTTTCTTTTTCCTCCTTGGTTGGGGATGTAATCGTCTTCGCTGAAGTGAGCACTGCACACACGATAATCCTTGATTCTGGATATTTTAGCTCCCGCAGAGTAGCCGATGGAAACCAGCCAAAGCTGTCTCGTAGCTATATCCGAAACAGGAAAACGATGGAATCTGAACGGTGATCCCGGCACATTCTTGTGGTCACAGCCTGGAAATTTACAAGTTCGCACCATCGTTCATTTTCTACTTTTTACGTCGTTTCGTAATCGATTGTGTAAACACTATGGAACAGCTGATCGGAGCGTGCCCACTGTTGACGTTGACAGCAGCGCGGATTGATAGAAATGGAAAGAAAATAGTGCAGATTAAAACTGAGGTATAAATTTTGACCGGCGTGTTTTTTGTGTGTTAAATTAATCAAGCTTTGAAACACAAATAATTTTTTCACGTAAAAACGCACAGTTCTGAGGCCCCGGAAACTAACCGGGAGTACTTTCTTGAAAAACTTCCAGAGCCCAGAACTCTGACCAGAGAGGTGACTACAGAGTGGGTCAGTGTGTATGCACTATAGTGCTGGTAAGGATTCCATACAACTTCAGGTCTTAAATGGGCGAACTAACCCTTTAAACTATTTCTGGAGACAGTCACACTGCAGTGTAGCTCCACCCTCTTGCTACCACGTAGCAGGCAGAGCAGGCAATGGAAAATTACTGGAGAGTACGGACCATACCATTATAAGAACAGAGAGGGGGAGCCACTCTATCTTGTATCGGCTGAGAAAGCCAGGCGCAGGAAACAGCATTAAACGACACAGAGTTTTCATTGATTGGGAATGGTAAAAACAATATCTACTCCCTTACCTTCTCCTTTAGTTCCAGCAGAACAGACAATAGCCAAGTAATGATATGACTGTGAAGAGAGATTGTGTAACATTTGTTTCCGTTTAGTGCTTATGTAACGAGTAACTTAATGTTGTATGATAACACATGAGAGTAAAAAAAATGCTTTTGTTGACGAAAGCTGGAAAGCATCCTGTTTGTACAATCAAACGGCCATTGTCGCAAAATAAATAATCAAGTCCTGGGATTAATGATAAAATGAGAATGAGACAAGAGCTGACAGTTTAGCCCTAATTTTCGTAGATTAGTTATGCTTATTTTTATACTAGAATCTAATTTACACCTAGCATGAAGACAAAGTAGGCAAAGAAACAGGAATCTGATATCTTCTCAGGGGACAGAATGCGAGATAAAAGAAACCTCCACTTTCTAGAAACTGACTAGATATTCAGGTATGTTAATTATTAAAACAAAACCAATAACAATGAATGAGAAAAAAAAGTACAATAATAAATAATGATTTAGTTACATGCATGGTTATAGGTTTACTGCCAATATCGAAGCACAGAAACATTGCATGCAATTAATGTGCATATTGAAAACTGGACTCAAGAGACAAAGGCATAGGCTAGATGTTTTACTTCAGTCACAAATTTGATATATTTTTATATATTGAAAAATAAATGTTCCAACTAAATATATGGCATGTTAGGGGCAACTTACTTGTTTGCACAAATAATGACAGGGAGTAAGTTTTTGGCAAAGCCGTTTTGTCATTATTTTGTAATTCCATTTGGTGCCACTGCTGGCGCAAAAAAAAATAAAATATGGATTCATGCTGTCAGTTCAGTGCCATAATGTGTGTGTAGTGGGTTCACAAAAACCACATCAAATGCACACAGACTTACAGATGTGCAGCAGCACAGATGAACAAGCATAATTCCCCTCACAGCACTATTCAAAATGTTTTTGGAAGCATCAGTTTGAAACATTACCGTTCTCATTGTACGCTGCTGGTTTAAAAAGTCCTTAAATGATTGTAAATGGGCTCTTAAATTGGTTATTAGCACATAGCCTGGTTGGAAAAACAGTTTGCAAAAAACCAACCCATTTGGTCCACAAATGCTTCCAGTATGACAGTAGAGCTGTATGACACTGCTTCATAATTTCTGTAGCTTAACTAGCATAGCATAGCGCTAATAATGCAAAGGTCACAGGAATGCAAATATGCAGATGAGCATTGGAAAGCAGCTGAGTACCCACGGCACAGCGCTCAAGTACAAACTCATTATTCTGTCAATCAATACAATAGAGACATTAAGTACGATTAAATATATTCATATCAAACCAGGGCTTAATTAGGTCAGCAACCTTTAATAAATGGTGAGCAGATTACACAAAGATAAAATAACACTTTTGTAGAGAAAATAAACCTGTTCCCACACAAGACCTTTAGTTACGACTAAATTTACAATTGCAAAAAGCTTGTTGGTTGTAAAATGTATGAATAGTAAACGGCCCCCCTAATAAAAAAAGAGATGAAGTGGAAAAACCAGAGGCAAGGGTGGACTATACCATTATGTGGTTGTACATAGGGGATTGTCCACAACACATGTCATGGTTAATGAGAACAAAAAGCTGCAGCATTTTGAATCAGTTTTGTCAAAGTCCTGTTGACCATTTTAAATCCTGATATTTATGTACAAACGCACTAATCTTGTAACAATGTTTATGTATACGCCATTTTAATTAAGCAAGCCAGGAGAACTCAATCATGAGCCAACACGTGATATACGTGTGGGGGAGGGGTGACAGAAACAAGTTTTATCATGCCACTTTTTTAAGCACATTGGAGTTTTGCACCTAAATTTTCTCTTTTTAAATTATGAATCATTACTGAGTCAAATAATGGCCAATGTGTTACATGATTCAAATCTATCATGCATATTCAACGTTCTACCTGTCGTCTGTTAGTATGGTCTCGATTTAATATACCAGTGGCTTGTATACGGAAGCCAATATTTGGTGTTTAGCCTGCTACTACATAGTATGATCAGTACATTATATGGAATATATGGATAATATATGGAATTTAAACAAAAGATGATACATTGTCAACTGCGCGTTGACGAGTTTGTAACCTACCCTATAGGCCAGTATTGGATTCATGCTGTCAGTTCAGTGCCATAAATGTGTGTAGTGGGTTCATAAAAACCACATCAAATGCACACAGACTTACAGATGTCCAGCAGCACAGATGAACAAGCATAATTCCCCTCACAGCACTATTCAAAATGTTTTTGGAAGCATAAGTTTGAATGTGTCAAAACATTAACGTTTTCATTGACGTTTCAAAAAGATGACAAGTCTGTTGGCTACCTTAAATTATTGTAAATGGACTCTTAAATTGGTTGTTAGCACATAGCCTGGTTGAAAGGAACATAGTTCTTTCATTAAAGAAACAGTTCACCCAAAGGGAAACTTGACATCATGTGCTCACCCTCCTGTGGTACAATTTAGTAATGATTAAATGACAAATTTAAATTCCTAAGTGTGACTAATGTGTGGCCACTCTAAAGCTAAATTCACCCTGATCTATTACATGCATACATACTATACATACATGATCATATAGCACAATTATCATATACGATTAGTGTATGTTGAAGATAAAAATACCATGTCTTCTTGATATGAGACCAACAGCACAGACAAATATTCTGTTTACAGAGGCTCATGGTATACTGCAAAACAATACATGTAATCTTCATCAGCTACCTTGAGAAGCTGAAAAATGAGATCAGGTGATTTATTTACACTAACTTAAAATGTATCTCTTTTCTTTGTTGGTATGTTGTTATTTCATTATCTACTCTATTACCTGAAAAATGTAAAACATTTCTTAAACTAATCAATCACTAAACGACACATCATTAAAAATCGTAAAATCTCCTAAAACACAAAATAGTTTTATCGCTTAAAATTTGTACTATTAATATCACGTTATCATTACGGCACAAATAGCTAGTGACCTGAAATCATTGTTGTTCACAGTGCCGCTGTACATTCAGGAAGTAAAGCTGTGCAAACACAACCGGTTCCAACCAGTTCTGTACTGTTCTCTACACTCAGGATATGAGCAGCTCTCCTTCTCCTTCCATTCCTTACCCTATTTTTTATCAAGTATTTATTTTGATGGGAAAATTTTGTGTCTTAAATATGTCTTAAAACATAATTTTTTGGAGATTAAAGACCAAACTTTAAAACCTTTTTCAAACTGACTATTAATAATCGACAAGAGTACTAATAATCATGAAACCTCTTAAATTTGTTTAATCGCTTTATGCATGAAATAGGCTAGTTTATGTAGTTTGACTGATGTACAAATAAAAAACACAATATTCATGTGGCACTAATAGCTAGCGACATGAAATCGGCCCGTTTTCACACAGTTCTGTCCTATTTTCTTTACTCAGGAAATGAGAAGCTCTCTCTTTTCCCTTTTTGAGTTTGTTTTGATAAGATTATTTAAAAAAGGAAGAAATAACACATTTCAATATATTATACAACCACGACCTGCGATATAACAGCACCCATTAACAGAGCTTAAAAGGGAAAAGAAAACTGAGCCATGTACTTATGGAAACGCAAGTTAAACACGTTGTACTTGACACTGCAAAGCTTGCATCTGTAATTGCATTTTAATAAAGTACACTCAGACCTGACGTCAGTGAACAAACTATTTGTCTACGACTATCACATGGCAAAGGAGTGGAAAACACACAGAGAAACCCATAATACAACAACACAGCTACTCTGTGATTCAAGCGAGCACAGCCGTTCCCCTCCCCCACGGTGAATGTCAATGGGTGAGTGGAAAATTACTGACAGAAAGGGCTGAACCATTTAAGAGATCTTTAGGGGTGGAACAAAAAAAAACTTGCGTAGTCTAATAATGTATTTAAAGAACAGACTATTACCCCAGAGTAGAAAAAGAATATATTGCTTTACTGTTATAAAATGAAAGCAACTATTAAACTGTGGAATGAGTACACAGACAGAGGAAGTAGGACAACTCAGCCATGGCTACTTGGTGGCACATGACGTCCACAAGATGCAGTGTTATTAGAAGATCAAGCATTCTGAATATTTTCAATGGCTGTCAATAACTTGAATCCAAAATCGCATACTTCCCTACTACATAGTAGGGGGAAAACAGTATGTGAACAGGTATTATGTCCGAATTCACAGAATTCGTAAAATGTAAGTAGGCGACAAATACCCGGAGATATCTGAAGTGTGAATCCAATGAGCACTTTACTATCCCATGAAGCCATAGAACAGGATTTGTGAATGGCAGTGAAGTGACACAACTGACACTAGTAGGTCACATGACAATGACAACAAGGTGAATATAATCAGTCCGGATTACATTCATAATACACATTCATACTATATAGAACATACTTTTTTTAAAGGTGGCAAAGTATGTGAGTAGTGTATGTGACTTTCAGACTACACAATGTTTTTTCTGTTACGAGAGTCACTGTCAGATTATGCGACTTTGCCCCTTAAATTCTTGTCGTGACATGGACAAGCAACATGTTAGACTACGCTTTCCAAACAATCATCTCTAGCCATTTTAACAATGTGCGGGGATGTCATCGAGTAGGCGGAACTAGTAACTGACTTCACAAGAAAGTAAACAAACAATGGTTGTACTAGCCTAATGCTAATTCCAGTTCTCATCGGGTTGCCTATGCAATCATTCAACAGCATTTATCTTTTTTCACTTTGGTGTGGTAGTCCCTCTAGGAAACATCATATAGGCAGGACTATTGTTGTTATAGCTCCAGAACCTTTCCTCTATTGCATAATTCCACCTAGCAGCACCAATACCATGGTCTGTCTTTCATTTCGCCATGTTTGAAAGCTGTGTACGGAATAGCTTCTGTGCTCCTAATGGTCAATGTCACTGATGTGACAGAACTCAGCATGGAGGACTGGAAAAAAAATGAAACATGCTAGTCTTTCTGTCATGAAGTGTCGCAGACACAGCGTCGGTTTTTGTTCACGATGACACACTGTACGAGATGAAACGATTGATTCTTGCATCCCAACAGTCCCAACAGCCATTGTTTTCAGATCTGTAGATTGTTTGCTTTGTTCCGAAACAGGGACTTAGGCTAATTTGTTACAATGTTGCAGTTTCTTCTTGGTTCGGTTCGCTCTCACAAGGCAACATTTCAAAGCGTACCAAAAAGTCACGTGTGAGAAAAACTGTCCTCTTAATGGTCAGAATTTTCTTTGCGTCATCCATCAAGAAAGATTGACAAGAGCTTATTGGCTTTATCTATAGCTATTGTGACACGCAACCACTTCAAGATGAAGAGGTACTCTTTGGTTTTCAGTTGCGATAACTAATATGCTTACTCACAGAATTAGACATAGCTGATTTTTATAGAACACATTTCCCATTAAGAATTATGATACCACTTGATTCGTTGGTCCTTTGCACGATTGCCGTGTTTATATGCCTAAACGAACTGAACTAAGGGAGAGAACGCACAAGGTTTCGAAACAAAAACTCCAAACGAGCTGTGAAAAGGCCCTTATTCTCTGGTGGTGGATCAATAGCTCGACTTGATTGCACAACTATATCTCAGTGTTGCTCCGCAGGGCTCATGTTCAGGATTCTGAACTCAAGTGAATGCACCTTCAACTAGGCCTGGACCATCTTTGTTATTGGGCAAGACAGCATAAGAGAATGATTGACACCAACAATTGTTGACGATTAGCAAAGATTTGCCTAAAATATCTTATAGCTAATGTATCTGTTCCAATCTGACAAGATGAATTCACTGCCGTCAGCTCCAATCCCTGGTAACATGATTCAGCAGACCATTCTACCGTCTTCTAGTCCACACAACGTTTTCAGCCCAGTAATGTACTGTTACTAGTGAGAAAGTTTGTCACCGGCTTCCAAAACCCATAGTCTACTAATTCGATGATCAACCTCAATGAAATTTGAGACAACAGTCCACCATGTTCTTAAGCAATGCATAAAAGATGTGTATGCCAAAACTGGCCACAGCATGTCAGTTGTCTTTACGGTAGTCAAATCATCAAACAGTGGCATAAGACGACCCCAATGTGTCCCTCAGATGGAGTGATCTAACAAGTTCACTTACATCATGGATTATGCCCATAATCTTATAGAACGCTACACTAAACAGAGGTTGTAAAGTGTATCAGACTCAGAATGATTGCAGTACTATCGTTTATTTAATTTCATGAAAGCTAGCTAAAGGGTGTCTGTGTACTAGGCACAAATATCTAAACAAATCAACTCTGCAATGAATCAGTTGAACTGGCATTACTGATTCAAGTGATCCAAATCACTTTATAAGTTAGTGTTCAGTCCACGGGTTCTTTTACACGTACAAACACAAAGCCTTTCAAAGAATACTCCATTTTATAGCATGCGTGAACACAGGCAGTTGAATAGAAAGTTAAAAAACAATTAGTGTCTGCACTTTCTCTCTAAAGAAAAACCTTCTCAAAAGCATACTGCAAACCATGAGCAACTTGTGGACAAACTAATTAGTGCAAAAAACGAAGGATACATTGACTTTTTATTTACTGACAATATGTTCCCTTCCCACCCAGATGTTATCTATGCAGTAAGTTTGAGTAGTCAGTGATCAATCTGAATCATAGTAAACAAATCTGAGGCACAGGTTTGTGATTCTCCCATTAAATACTGGTTTCAAAAGAAGCATCTGTAAAGGTCATGTTCATAAAACAATTATGGGTCTTTAAAATAAAGAACGGACACCATTTGTTGATCATATTTAATAAGTCTGTTTTGTACAGAAACTTTTTTTATCAATAGTATTGTTTCGATATAAAACATTCCGGAAATTACCATTTTTGTATGTAATCTAAAGGCCTCTGACCTAAATTGCCAAATACTTTTAGTGAGATACACTGCATTCATGGTATTCATTTTTTATCAGTTCATGCATTCCCTGGTCTTCGAACCAATGATCTTGGCATTGCTGGCATCATTCTCTTCTGTTTGAGCTTTTCTATAGTGATATGAAACATGCAACCTGTTATACCCAGCAATGTTATATGTAAGGGAAAATCCACAGCTAACTGCATTAAACGACGGTTTCCTCCAAAAAGTGCATTTAAATCATTTAATACACAGCTAGCCATGGATTATCCTGCTTATACCATGGTCATTTGCCAACATTGACAACTTAAAGCTGTTATTGATGCTTTCAGCACAATATTTGACCGTTGTTGGAAAATACAAATGTATTGATTTAGAAGCTAAGCTTTTTTATTAATAAATGTTGTGGGGCCGCGTTGATAAGTTTCTGTGCTCCTGAATGTTTCTGTTTGTGTGCGCAGCAAGATCTATGAGTGACGTGTGTGTTACTGTGTGCTTCAATGAAAACAGTGCAATAATATAGAATTGTGATTAAAATGACTTGGAACTACCTGTGAATTAAACAGTTTTATTGTATACCTTCCAGCCAATCAGAATCGAGTATTCAGACAGACCATGGTATAATTAGACTTAATGACTGCAAGCGAAATAAAAAAAATTATTAAGTGCAGTACTTGGCAAATTGCAAGATCTAATACTCAAAATAACATTTCAGTGGATCCTTAACCATTCAGAGTCCTTGTAGGAGGTATGATTGATTAAATCTTTAAAGTTGAAGTGTGTAATTTCTGCACCACAAACAACACACAGGCCTAATGGTATTGGAAAAATATTGTTAATTTCTAAAAGGGCGGTTGAGTCAAAAAGGTAATCCCGCTCCAACCTCCAAACTAAATTGACATATCAGGATTTTTTTTTAAAGAACAAGAGAATCAAAGTGCACACATTAAACATTGTAGTGCAAAAAGTTTTACGGTTATTGCACTTTGTTATTCTTCTAGTTATTTACCTATAGTAGCTAATGAATCGGTAGTCTTGCACGTACACAGAAAATAGCTTATTTTGCATTGCAAAATAAGGTGGATATAGGGAAGCACTGTGGCATAATTATAAGCATTGTTGTTTTGAGAATACCAACCAGCCTCACATAGCACTGGCTCAACCAATAGCATAAGTTTGGGGTGGGGCTATCTGTTTGATGACCAATGGCAGGCATGTGTGGAGGAAAACCTGTTTGAAAACAATTTTTAAACCCTTTTTGTCACAATACTAGTGGCAAAAAAAAAACTTAAATGTTGTATAAAAACCTAAATATAAAAAAATAAATAGTACTTAAAAGTTTTAAAAGCATAAAGATGAGATGAAGACTTTAGTTAAATTCCATAGCCTAAGGCCGTGTGTCCACCAAAGCATTTTTAACCAGCTGAAGACACCAGGCGCTCTGCTGCAAACGCCTAGCTGTTTCACAGATAGTTTGTTTCTAGATTGTTTCTATATAAAAATGTCAATACAATGTAAAGTATTTGCTTTTGTTTTAAATTATTTTGTTCCATTATTATGCTTGTCATCTGTTGCCGTTGTACAAGCAGGATGTGGTGGTTGATCGGTGTGGTATTCCACTGTGATTGGACGGCTGGGTAAAAAGTGACAGTAATGAGTTCTGCGTTTTCTCTTGGCGGCCAGTAAAAACTCGCTCAGCGTTAAAGGGACTATGTGTAGTTTTTTAGGTATTCTATTATCTAAAATCAATATTTTTATTCATAAATATGTCCTCAATGGTGTACAAATACCTCTGCCAATTATTTGACTTATCCTCGCAAACGAAGAATTTATTATCTTTATACATGTGACGGGTAGGTCCACGGAGGCTTCAATGTCGTTCCGCCATCTTGAAAAACTATAATAGCAGAGAGGGTCAAAAAGTCAAAAAGTTTCCACAACGCGTTTTCGTTCAGAGCCAGCGTCACGTAACTGAAAGCAGCAGAAACGGAGGAGGAGAGCAGTGAGAGGCGTCACTGCCCCGGCAAATTTAAAAGGCTGCATTGCACTGTTATTATTCATCCTGTAACATTCGTTTGTTCGTTGTGTCAAGTTGCAGTTTGTTTGAAATAACAAACCTGTTCACCCGAAGAAAAACTAGACAAAGTGCTATTAGAAGACATCCTGTCATAGCTTTTTGGTACATAACAGCTACCGTAGATGCAACACGCATTTGAAAAAGCGAGGCGCTGGAGAGCACAATTAGTTTGAATGCAAAATACAACTTCAACGCTAGATGGGAGAAATTCCTACACAATGTCCCTTTAAATAGACGCTAAGTGCTTTATCACGATGTTGGCGTTTTAAAAACGCGGAGTTCCCATTGAAAACAATTGGAAATATCTGCTAGCCTCAGGAAAAAATGCATTGGTGGACACAAGGCCTAATTGCAGCTTTTTTTACTTTACATGGAGGGGGTCACCTCAGCGGGCCGATATATTGTGATCACATTACCATCCAAATACTACTTATTGGACACTTTCTCTCAGAGAATAAATGATCATGGCTGACAAAAATTAATATTTTTCTACAATGACATCAGTAACACAAAACTTCTGCAAACAATGCTACATTCACACTAATATCAGTCAGCCAACATAAAAACATGAAATGTTATACATGTGCAGCTTTTTTATCTTTTGGATTTGTAAATATAAGTGATTTTTCCAAGTTTAGAAGAAATCAAATTGTAGTAATCACTTTGGGGGGGGGGGGAGATACTCACTTAAATTTCACTTTATAAAGTTAACACAAATAGCAGATAGTCTAAATTGTTATTATTATTTAAACTGAGTTTCTAAATGAGTTTACACCTGATGTGCAATTAGTGACAGGTAAAATCACGTAACAGTTTAAAAATAAACATAGCCCAAATACAAGATAACAGAAATTACATAAATACATTAATGAAAAAATAATAATATTAAGCAACAAATATTCTCAGAAAACCGTAGGACAAACAATTCATTTTGCAGAACCAAGTGTGAAAACTCACCCAGTGTTCAGTCGGAGCGCATAAAACCGGTACCTCCAAAAATTCGTTACCACGACGGTCTATGTGTCGTATTGTATACGTTTAAAAACAGAACATTTGCAAACGCGGATTCGGTTGGTAACGTCTTAATCGTCACGCAACGGAATCGCATATACAGTCACACAGGCAGCAGCACAAGGTGACTGACTGTAGGCTACAGTGTGAGCAGGCTGACAGCAACTCAACAGTGTAGTTTGCTTGGTGATTCGCGCTCTCGGTACAACAACAGGGGGAGGTGACATGCTTTTCGCGGGACAACGTGAGAATCGAAATAAGCCCCTCCTACCTTCCCTCGAACGTTTTCAGAAACGCGTGTTCGCCATAGACTGTAAAGGTGTTCACATGTTGAATCTAAATGACCGTTGGTACATTTTACATAGTTTAAAATCCATTAGCAGATTATTATGGGAATCTCGATTTCTCTGGTTCAACCATGTTCTCATCCCACACATGAATTTTGTTTGGGTTAGGGTGTCAAAATGGACAGGATATTAGCAAATGGTGTATTAGAAATGTATTTACGAAACGATCAACAAAAATTAGCATTTTTAACAACTGGATTTATTTTTTATTTTTTTACATTGCATACCGTTACAACGCCTGTCAACAACCAAGCTCGAGTTTTGGTCTTACACAAACCCGGCCATATCCTTTTCTGAACTGCATCATAGCAATAAAATGTGAGTTAAAACTAAGAGTTGTCATGAACAGCCAGTCATTATGATTTACCCACAAGTGCTGAGGCATAGTTTGGTTGAATTCGAATCGAGAATGAAAATCATTTGTGTGAGTTATTTCAGTGAGTTACCGCTCCGATTGGTCCATACGTCGATTTACCTAAAAGAACCGGTTCATAAGAGTAATTTATTTTCGGGAATCTGGCCTGCGTTTCCCAATAGCATCGTGTGAGCTCCGATGCAGCCCTGTGCTGTGTTTGTTGATTCACTAGAATGAATCGATTCAAAAGAATCATTCGTTCGTGAATTGAAGTATCGGTCACGCTGTTTCGCGCTGCATTCTTAACTTGCGGCACTATCTCTTAATAATAATGCTACACAAATGTCGTATTAAAACCGCTAGAGAATCATAATACATTTCGGTTCTCAAACATGCATCGCACTCTGTTTCCTGCACAACTAGTGCATGTTTAAGAACCTTCAGTAAAACGGAATGTCATGAAAATCATATGAGAATTATGTTCTTTGTGTTTATGCTTCTATTTATTTTCTTGAACAGTCACTCAAATATTAACGGGGAAGTATCGCATGCCAGAGGGGGTGGGTGCCTTGTAGTGAGTGAGGGGGATGGGAGCTTGATGACCCGTGGGAGGAGTCGTCTGTCCCTGCATGCAGGTTCAAATTGTTGATGTTGTTTTTAGATCGCCTCTTTTTAACAAACCTGAATAAACAAATGTAAAAAAATAAAATAAAATAAAAACACACAGCACACACCCAAACACCTTGCAGAGCAGTTCGCGATGACTGCAAGTACAGGCTTTATTTGTGTGAAGGTCAGCCATTTTGTCATTACTTGCAGCATAGCTGTTTGAAATGTCTACTATGTGCACCGCCTGCCAGCTGTTGGGCTCACAAATATGAGAGTGACGTTTATTTGTAACCAATTTAAAGATTCATATTCTTTCAAGATTCACTGGATTATGTCTATATTTGCATATACAAATTTATCTTAATTAAACATTACAAATAAATGATAAGGAGTGATATTTTAGCATTAATAAATTAAGAACCCCTTAAGAGCTGAACCGTTTCAGTTGGACTCCACTTGATTGAGAACTTAGATTCATTAAGTTAGAGGAGGTAAAATGTGGTCTGACAGTACACTACACTAGTACATGGTGTACACTACCCAAACCAACACATAGTACTAAAGAGGTAGCCTACTTCTCTCAGATCATACATAGAGCAGGAAGAAAATTTGGCGCCGCCTCTTTTTTTAAGCCAGGCACACAAAAGCTCCTGAAACGACACTCGGAAAGAGAAAGACTACGGTATTTTCGTATCGTATAAAAGCCACGATAAATAACGCTGTCAAATTGACTATCACTTCAAATCAATTACCTCAGTGCTAAAGGTTATTAAAGCACCGCGCGAGGCAGAGCAGGCAGAACACGCTCAAGTATGAGGGCAAGTTTACAAGATTCATCTGAACACACTGTGATGACACTTATAAAAGGTTTTTTTTTGTGATCAAGTCAAAACCTAGTTGCAGCGTTTGACACACGATGGCAGGCAGGCACCACCAGTCATACGTCAAATAAGAATTCGGATGGACTAAGAAAATGCTGTGTGAACTGAATAGACCTTATTCACAGCAGCGCCATCTTTGATTTTTAATGGGAATGAAAGCGAGGCTGTGAGGGACAGACGACATGCATCTCTTCAATGGGCTGTAGGATACTGTAATTTAATGTGTTTTTGGAGACAAAATCTTTCCAAGAAATTTCAGTTGACAAAACACCCGACAATATAAGCTGTGTAAAATTGTAAGTAGCTAATCTAGGAGCTTATACAGCTTTTTACAGCGGATGCCATTGGAAACACGGCAAGTCTATCTCTCACAGCCTCACTTTCATACCGGTCATGGCGCTGCTCTGAATAAGTTCTATAGAGGGAACTGATGTGTTGTTACGATTCAGTACTTCGCCACCCAGTGGGATTTGTGAGTACTAACGCAGATTTAGTATTTTGTTATACAGTTCCCTCTACAGGCAAAAGACGAGATGACAGTCTTCTTTCCGTTTCTGTTTGGAAACAAATAATTGCTGAACTGTGTAAAAAGAAAAACATGAGAACTGGTAAACGTACTGTTTTTGAATGCGAAAAAAGTCAAGGCAATCATGGGAAACATGTTTATTAAATTAAGACACAAGTATCGTAATAAATAAAACAAATACAATATAAATAATTTTTCATAATTATTGTTCAAATGTGTTTTATTATTCCACACCAGCATTGATTAAATGAGATATGAAAAAGATGAATGAATGGTGAACTGATTTAAGATCAGTATGAATCTCTAAGATTCCAACATAATATAGCCTATCAATCTGTGCAGAGATCGTGGGACTGTTATTGTAAGATGGAATGTAAAAGTGATAACACACAATTGAAAATATTGGCACACATGGGATATTAAAAAGAACATTACATCACATAAGAGACAGAAATCACTATTACCATAGGCGAAATGATGAGAAAGCTTAGTTAAATGCAACTTTTCTACTCATTCACACAAACAGGCACGCATACAAAATGTGCTGAAGAAAAACTTCTTGATTTGTAAAAGGAACTGATCATTTTTAATCAGTGTTCTTTCAGTTTAATTGGCCCGTGGAAAGCAATGTAAACGCACTAGCCACTGTGAATCCAGGCATGCGTTTAAATTGTTGCACTTGTTTGGAATCATCTGTAGGAATATACTTCAGTGGTCACTTCAGAGTCCTCTGAGACTTGCTTTGGCAGAGATACACAGCAAAGATAAAAAGTACTTAGAGAAACACTGCTGTACCCTTATGAGGCCAAAGAGATGACACTTGTTAAAACACTTTGCATCTTAAGATTTAGTAGGCTAACTCATGTTCAATTGACACAGGTTCTAAAAGTATGCTAAATGTTTTAATAGATAAGGCCCGTTGAGTAAGCTGCAGTGGCAGTGCAATCCCCCTTCTAACTACAGTATATTAAACTGCTCAAATGTGTCTAACAAAGGTTGCAGTAGAGGACGGAGGACAAGACACGATTATCACGAGCAATCTCGCTCACTAATATCAGCATAGTGAGCAACTGGGGAACACTTTTTCTAATTTTTCAAAGGTTGTGCGACAAGAGATGACGACAAGTTCCACAAAGGGTTAAAAGGAGCATAAAGACAAAACCTCCACGACGATGAGATCTTCTGAGCATGCACAGCTGAATTATTACAAGATGAATCTATGTCTCCTCTCACATCCTTACTATACTGCTAGTTTTTTCCTTCTTCACAGGTTGCTTTCTTGTGTGTCATGGCCAGAGGAGTTGATGGGATGCAGACCTCCATTATCGTTGAGCCTCTTGGCACGGTACGTCTCGTATTGGATGTTATGAGTGACCTCCTTCAGGTCCTGGAGGTGAGACCTGAGTATATGAAAACATAATTAGTGTCGAGTATTTTTGGAAATATTTCAAAAATGTCATATATCTATATATCAATAAATGACTGACTGAATAAATAAATTGTATACAGTTTATACACTACTGTTCAAAATTTGGGGAACAGTATGATTTTTATGCTCACCAAGGCTGCATTTATTTGATCAAAATTAATTTAAAAAATATATTGAAAATGAATGTCATTGTGATGTCAAAGCTGAATTTTCAGCATCATTACTCCAGTCTTTAGTGTCACATGATCCTTCAGAAATCATCCTAATTTGATGCTCAAGAAATATTTCTTATTATTATCAATGTTGAATACAGTTAATATTTTTTTGTGGAAACTGTGATTCATTTTTTTCAGGATTTTTTAATGAGTAGAAAGCTCAGAATAACAGCATTTGTTTGAAATAGAAATCTCCTGTAATATTATTAATGCCTTTACTGTCACTTTTGATCAATTTAATATGTCCTTCCTTGCTGAATATTAATATCTTTAAAAAATAAATAAAACACATACTGACCCCAATCTTTTGAACAGTAGTTCAATAAACTATTATGATTACTATAACAAATAAAGTTGCATACATCACCTAATCATGAAATCACGAAGTAAGGAGAATTCGCAGTGGTTTGGGTTTTCAACTACAGGGACGGGGAAAAAAAACTTGTTTTGTCCGAAACATGCACCAACACAACAATATACTGTACACAAGTGCAAATACACAAGGTTTACTATAAAATAGGTAATTCTTTTTATGCAGTACCTCAAAAAGTTTCATTGAAATGCGATTATTAGGAATGTTGTCCTGCCCTAAATAAGATGCCCTAAGTACATACTAACAGTGGAAAGCAGTACAAGAACAGACAGAACACATGTATGTTTTTGTAACTTTTTGAGATTTAATTACAAATAGCACTTAGGGACATGGTAAAATCACTGATCTATATAGAATGACATCTTAATGTAATGCAATTTTTAATAAGCAGGAAAAATTTTCGACTTTAAACAAATATCCATTTAAATGCTTAGGTTGTTTGAGTGGTAAGAATGTACAGGGAGACTTTAGATTTTAAAACTGTGTCTCCTTAGGCAATGTTTTCTCAGTCAAATCATACAATTTCCTATTGATTCAATAGAACGCGTGAGCTCACTAGGGAATACCAATATGGCGGCGTGGTGGCTTCACTGTTTATGACGTCATGAGCTATCCAGTCATCCTATATAGATCAGTGGGTAAAATGTGTAATCTGGTAGAAAAAAGTGATTAAAATGCCTTGTGTTCACATATTTGTATTATTTTGTGCAAGTATATAAACCCGCCTAAAACATAATCCTCTTGGAAGCATTTTCGGTCCATGTTTTGAGTGAAACATAAGCTGATTTTCTGCTGGGACTAAAATATATATAAAATTACCCAAATATTGTAGGTGATGGTGATGTGCAAAACGGCGGTGATGTGCAAACTCCGTTCACACGTAGTTGACATCAGTAGGGTCGCATTGGAAATCTGTTTAATTTAATCTGTTTAAATTTAATTTAAACTCGAAAACAAACGAACTTGTAGGATTTGGGCAAATTTAAAACAAATTTTATGGAAAATTCCTTCAGAAATATTAAAAGTCCCCCTGTGGTGGGAGCTTTTTATGTTGTTTACATGTCTATGTGGTGTTTTTAATCTGCTTTAAGACAAACCATGTGCAAATTCATCAGTCAACACCATTGCTGAGTATTTTCTCCTTAAAACTGCAGTGAACCAAAGTCTCAAAAACACGGTTTGAAATCGCTGGTGTTTCGGACGTCACAAACACCCTAGTAACCAATCACATCAAAGTGTGATCATCAACGAGTGGATCTCTGAGCTGGTGTGAGTGAGTGGAGGCGGGGCTAATTTGCATATTCCTAGAACCACACATACTAAATGAGGCAAGAGGGTAGAGTTACATTCAAGCTATTGTAAGGCATGAAGATTTTTTTTTTCACATTTTTTAGGGGATATGAAGGAAAACACATTTAAATATGTCATTTTGGTGATCAAAGATGAGTTTTAAGGGATAAAACTATTGACAACAGGGGGACTTTAAGGTTCTGCACTATTTCTATTTTACTAATCAAATAAGTAAGTTTTTAATTGATCAAGTAATGTTTGATCATCACGTTTCAACTGTAAAACGTGTAAATCGTTCAATTAAGCCATTACAAACTTTTAAAATAGGGTCATGTGTATTTATATGAGGGGGACGGGGGTGTATGCCACAGTGATTTACTAGGAAACTTAAAAATGGCACTTCATTACAAAAAGGTTTCCGATCCCTGATCTAATCGAACAGAAATAAATATTATTGGCATAGTGACACCAACAGACCATTTTTTTATCTTATAAACCTGCGTTAAAAAGAAAGATAACACAGCAAACACTTCTGCCCACTCACCCTCCACCACTCCCCAGGCTGTTTTCCTCCCTAAAACTCGTTTCCCATTGACCTGGTACTCTTTATCACTTCCTACCACGGCAAAGGGCATTGTCTCCTGTAATGCACAGATTTAATGGGACAAACATAATGTGAAAACAAACTGACCAACAGAGGAGAGCGTCCAAAGATGAAAGAAGAGATTAAAAAGATGTAAAGAAATAGAACAGCATGTGAGATCTTACCCTGATCTTATCATTATCACTCTTATCCTCCATGTCTTCATCAAACTCTTTCTGCGGATAACACTCGATCCCACACACTTCCAGCTCCTTCCTCACCTACAAGGCATTATGGCGAACTCTAGTTAATCGGTGTAACTGACTTGATAATGAATCACCCTGTTAATCCGTCTTTCATTCTCACCTTTTGTTTAAATTCAATTTTCTCTTCAAGAGTGAGTGTGTCCGATTTGGCAATGACAGGAATGATGTTGACCACACGACTCAGATGTTTCATGAACTCAATATCCAACTGGCGAAGCCTGAGAAGGGGAAATAAAGGGGGAAGATATATGATTAATAGGCTGATGTAATCTGATTTTATAGCCGGGACACTGGTCTGCCTAAGGTTCACGGTTTGACTACTGTTGCTCAATCAAGCATTCAGAACCTTACTGGCTGAATGAGGAACACTCATGCATGTGGTCTTAAATCAACACAGCGGCTTGTTTTAATTACCAAACCTGCAACGGCAAGCATTTTTCAATTATTGACAAATAATAAAAAGAATTCTGAGAGATGTGAATACTCTGAAGAAGCACACAGAAATCCAGATGTCTTATTGCCGTCTTCTAGAGACCAGTTTAGTCAATTACAGTTTGAACTATGTCAGCAATACGTGAGCTGATTCAGTATGTGATGAGCTGCCCTCATGAAAAAGACGTGCACTTAATTGTTTTGAATGAGCACTTGTAATCTACTTCAAATCTTAAAAACATACTTGTAAAAAACTGTACTTGCACATAATATGATATGAATTAAATAAAGGCCATTTAAGTGTACTTGAAGAGAGTACACTTCCATGGCTATTATTCTTAACACTTATGTACACTTTTAAAAATTGCACTGTGAAATAATGTCAAAATAAAAGATTTAAATGACACTTTAAATGCTCTTCCTGCTTTAAAGCAAACTTATGTTGACTGACATACTATAAAGCACAATGTACTTGATTATAATTTGAATTGTACCATGTTATTCGATATTGCATTTAAACCCCCGGTTTCACAGACAAAACTTAAGCCTAGTCCCAGACTAAAATGAATGTTTGAACTGTTTTAACTGAAAGCAACTTGCACTGACATGTCTTAAAATATGACATATCTTAAAATATGTAATATGTCATATTGTTTTGTCTCAAGTTGCAGTTTTTTCTAAGGAATGTTTATAAAAGCTACTTAAATGTCCTAATTGAACTAAAGCCTAATCCTGGTTTAATCGAAGCCCTGTCTGTGACACCAGGCCTTCATTACAAACGTGTAATTAAAATATATACATGACATACAAGTTTCAATAGAAATGACATTACATTATATTTTAGTTTATCATTAATGCTTGTCAGTACATTCGGCAATACGCTTTAACCATATTTCAAAAGCAATAGAACTAATAATGAAATTAAAGATGTACTTAAATGTACTTTTTATTTCTACTTTAGTGGGTCAAAAAAGCACTCTTAAGTTCAACTAATTGCATTTGATATGAATGTAAACTATAATGTACTTTCATTTAATTGCAAATAACAAGCAATTAAGTGTCTAAAAACATATTGAGTTTGAACTTAAGTATTCTTTTGAAGTATATTATTTCTGTAATAAGGTATTTTTTTTTAAAAGTATGCTAAAGTGTACACTCTATGTGAGCCGTTTTACATGGTAGCTATGTGAGCTAAAGTAAAATATGTAAACTCACGAGTGTCCAGTTGGGGATATGAAGTACAAGCAGCAGTGCACTCGGGTATCAGGGATGCGTTTCTTGCGAGCAATGTTGACTTCTTCTTTTAAAAACTTCTCATATTGTTCATTGATGTATTTGGATATGGGTTCCCAGCTAAGAACAAAAAGGAACAAATCAACAGTGTGACATGTGGAGAGTTGTGTTAGAGTACAACAAAATAGAAGCACATGGAAAAAAAACATACTTTCTTTGTGAAAGGCAGTAAAACAACAGTGTTAAAGTTTTAGGTATGCTTCATTTATTCATGAATTAAATGTTTTTCATTGTCATGACAGTCAGCAACAGAAGATTCAACCCCCAACGCAGCAGCGTTTTGTCTGAGGCATTTGAATGACAGAAAAATACTGTGTTGCTTTTACTGAGACCATTGGATGTGATTACTGGGGGCGAGCTGCCAAACCAGACTCACATTTGGCATCTCTACCAACAATCTGATTCTTGTCTCTGGAAATTAAGTGCAAATCTGGAAGTCGAAACACTGACCCTCACACTTTGAACATGTTTTTGATGCCAGTTAGTAGCGGCTGACACAAATGCATGTCCTCAGTTTCTCCAATGCAGTGATGGCATTTTAGATAATTTGCAAAAACTAAATTGATTGAAAATAGCTATGAGTCCTCTGGATTTAACAGAAATCACACAATACTCACCAATTATCGTTGTTAATTTGGTCCCCAAAGCCTGGTGTATCAACGACTGTTAACTTCATCTTCACCCCTCCTTCCTCAATCACTGCAAAATCAACACTAATCAGAGCTACAAATGCAGCATGTTCGATTACAGTGATGGTTTCTGTTTAAATACCAGAGTATAATATGGGTTTAGACAGGATACAGTGGTTCAATGTCACAAGATAACCTCCATTATTTTGTCCATACAATGAAAGTCAATGGGGTCCAATGTTGTGCATTATATGGACAAAAACCCCAAAAAGGATAGTTCACCCAAAAATAAAAATTCTGTCATCATTTACTCACCCTCATGTCGATTCAATCCTATAAGACTTTGGTTAATCTTTGAAACACAAATATCTGAGAGAATTTGAGAGGTTTCTCTCCCAGGTAACCAAAACTTAGGCAAAACTTAAGTTTTTGGGGTTGACAACTGCATTTACTTACACTGATAGAGTTAACAGTGCCATGGGAGGATGTGGTAGATGAGGCATATGAGAGGAAGAAACTGCGGTATGCTCATCTGGCCACTGAAGCAGAACAGCGAGGATGGAGAGTCCAGGTATATCCAGTGGAAGTGGGTTGTCGAGGTTTTGTGGCACACTCTACAACCCGGTTCCTCAGAGACGTTGGATTCAGTGGCCAAGAGTTGCGTCGCACAGTAAAGAACTTATCTGAAGCAGCAGAGAGGAGCAGCAACTGGCTGTGGTTGAGACGGAAAGATTCTAGCTGGCTGTGTACAGGCCGCCACGCTACGGTTTCGTAGAATTCTTGAAAACTTGAAGAGTCTGTTGGTTTATTTGTATAGGTTGTATAGTATTTACAGTCATTACGTTCCTGTGTATATTGCGTGAATGACGGGTGGTTGGGCAGATATTGTGTTTTGCGGTAGGTGGTATGCCATACGGAACCGTTGCCACTGAAACTGCATATTAACGCACCAGTGGGGCTCGACAGCCTTAGTCAAACGGGTTGGCGGGTATGGTTGGGTTGCGGAGAGACTTTGGGACGCCAAAGTCATGGTCGAGCCCTCTTGAGGTGTTGTGGGCTAGTCGACGAAACACTGAGGACGGAAGGTGCCCACTTGAAGACCCTAGAGATGTCCCCTATTTGGCTCAATCCAGACGGTTGTCGCGCTGGTCCACTAGGGAGACCACACTGTAGTTGCAGCCGTTGTGTGTGCCGACGCGCCAAGTACACTGCAGTCGTTAACGCCGGACAGAAGGGGAGTCACACCACCATATGGAAAGAGGTGTAAATGGGTGAAGCATAGTTTACTGTAAAGCTACGTCTTAGTGTTGCTTATCTTGGCGAAAGCCGAGTACAAATCAGCATGAAGTTTTAACATCTACTCTCGTGTATTGGAAATCAGGTGTGAGTCTCGAAATGTCCCGTTAACACAGCAACTTACAGTAGCGTCTTTGAACGTGCAACATTAGTCAAGCCCGTATTTTCTTACCAGTAACCAAAGCGACAGTGACCAAAGTAATATCAAAGATGGTGACGTCCATAAAACTGAAAGGTCATATCACTTGATACGACAAGAGTCCAATCGAACCACGAGTTCATACATCAAATCTTCATTAACTGATAGCAGCTTTTACATCTGGGTGGAGAGCAGAGCATTTGGGTCGCACGTACAACACAAAACTGACGTGAGCAGCTCCGGTGGAGAACAGTGACTGGATCTAGAACCTTCAGAGGACACACTCATATCTCTGTCGCTGTAAGTTACTGAAAGCAAAACCATACAACAAAAAAACGCAATACACGACAGACATGGGGGCAGTCATGGCCTAATGGTGACAGAGTTGGACTGGTGACCCAAAGGTTGCTGGTTCGATTCCAGTACCGGCAGGAATATGACTGAGGTGTCCTTGAGCAAGGCACCTATCCCCCAATCGCTCCCCGGGCGCCACTCAAGGCTGCCCGCTGCTCCGGGTGTGTGTGTGTTCACTAATCACTACTCTGCTCCTAATGTGTGTGCACTTACTTGGATGGGTTAAATGCAGAGGTCAAATTCCAAGTATGGGTTACCATACTTGGCCATCACTTGTCACTTTCACTTTCACATGCATTTGTGCACTATCTATGTGTTTATCATTGTTTAGATGTAAATAAAAGCCTCAATTAAATATGTTGCATCTCTTCACAAGACTTGGATTAAACCATTTATATGGATTTGTTTTACAATACATTTATGACCTTTTCAGAAGCTTTAGTTAACTTGAATTTCAATGGAGAGACAGAAACTCATTAAAAATAGCCTATCTTACCTTGTGTTTCAAAGATGAACCAAAGTTTTATGGGTTTTGAATGACCTGAGGGTGAGTACATTTTTGGGTGAACTATCCCTTTAAAAATATCTCCTTTTGTGTTCCACAGAAGAAAGTCATACAGGTGTGGAACAACATGAAGGTGAGTAAATAATGACAGTTGTCAATTTTGGGTGAACTACTTTTAATTCAGACATGTTTATCCAGACACAATGTAATGGTGATTTAAAATATTTGCACCTGATTTCTAATGACTTTAATTTAACACAACAGAACAATATCACACAGGGGTCTACACAAGGTTAAAACATGAAATATATTAAAGGGGTGGTTGATTACGATTTCACTTTTGTCATTTTAAATAGTGTGTAATGTTGCTGTTGGTGCATGAACAGTATCTGCAAAGTTACTGCGCTGAAAGTTCGACGTAAGCAGAGATATCGTCTTTTAAAAATCAGGAAGTTTAATGCCTACAAAAACGACTTGAATGGGACTACAACGAGATACTTCCCGGGTTTTATACGTGACTAACCCATAACCAACCCTCCCTCCGGAATATGCAAAAAAGGTGGCATGGCCATATTTCTGTGGCTTTGTCGAAGAGGAAGAGTTATAGTGGAGAGCTGTAGCCATGCCGTCGAAAGTGTGTTATGTGTCTGTGTTCTGTGTTCGGGCTTCCTACGGACGCTGTAGTTCGTCAACAATGGCTACAATTTCTGTTTGATTACGTTCCAGAAAATTACAATCGTAATTTAGCTCTCTGTGCTGCGCATTTTACGGAAGACAGCTTCCAGAATCTCCACGAATTCAATGCCGGATTCAACAAGAAACTGTTACTAAAGCATGAAGCAGTTCCAACTTTAAAACCAGAGGCAGCAGTTGTTGGGCCACAACCTGTAAGTAAGACTTAATCATTTTAAATGTATTTGCATGTATAATTTTAGACATAATGTTTTAGTTAGACGTAAACAAATGCCAGCGCTGGCTTTAGTAGCCACTTAGTTATGCTATTTCGTGTGTCTATGACAAACGCGTACAAACATTTTGGACCTGAATTTGTAATTATGTACTAATTTTGTAAATGTATTTTCCATGTATACTTTATGACGTAATTTTTCGATTTGATCAAGAACGTAAACCAATGCCAACGCTGTTTGTTTATAGTAGCCAGTTACTGTAGTTCGATGCTATTTTGTGTGTATAAGACAAACGTGTATAAAGTTAAAAAAATTATATGTAATCGCAACAGCAAACTTCAGCTGCTGTTATCAGATGTTTTCACGTTCTGTTGGCATTTTAACACAGTTGCCACATGTAACTTACACCTAAAGAAAAAGATACACCGAGTAAACTAAGTTTTGTGAATAGATAAATGGTTGTTCATTATATCGATAAAACGTTAACTTTGAATAAATGACTGAGTAATACAATTTTTTAGTTATATAAAATATTTAATCAGGAGAAAACCGTATCTCAAAAGCTAACAAGCAGCAGTAGCATTTTAAAGTAACAGCGTATCGAAATTCTTATATAATAATAATAATAATAATACAAAAATGTACCATTCAGAAACGTTTTGTAAGAGCCGTGTTTTGGGAGGTTCTGCTTGACTCTCTTCATTGCCGCTTTCTGGGTCTGATTCTGGCTCAAACTGAAACGGCAGTATTGACACCATTATTTACATTTGACCGGAGCACATGCAGCTTTCGCCCGTAAAGGTAATGGGCGTGAAGTTTCCGGACAACGTGCGCTACGTAGTTTAGCCAATTGCAACATACCGGCCCAACTAACCAATCTGAGCCCATTGCCTGTTTCTGAGGGAGTGGTTTCATAGAATCAGGAAGTCAACCGGTCGTTCAAATGACAGAGGAGAAAGTGGCTTACAATAAAGGTGAAATTTATGAAAAATAAGGCTTTAAAAAAAAAAACACGAAGAAATGTTATATTGCACCCCATAAACACAATCATGCAAAGAAAAAAAGCAGTAAACCACCCCTTTAAATATCTAACCTTTTAGTGCCTTTTTCTGAACACCATTTGGATGCATATGGTATCATTTAGTTTGCCAGCTGTTCACCTACCTAAGAGGATTCACCATCAGCTGGCCTCCTGACTTACCCTGGGCACAACACATGCCAGTCTACACACATCTTACTCACAAGCACCATACACACTATAGGTCACCACTGTGCTCCAGTTCCTAGTGTATTGATTACGTGAGCATACACTAACTGAGTCTTTCTTAATTAGCCCATGATGTCTATTTCTGTCCGGTAGAAGGTCTGTCCTATAGCAAACAGTGGCTAAAAGCCAAAGGCCCCTCAAGGCAAGTCATTTAACTCTTCGGCCATCTTTGAAACGCCTATCGGGCAGCTATTTCAGTCATGCAAACACAGCTCCTATCTCTTTCAATGGGGAAACATCAAATTCTCCAAAGCTGATCACCAAGCATATGATTAAATTTCCTCTTTGAAATCACCAATGAAATCTGACAACAACTGTCTCATACATGTTGTTTCTAAATGCTCAAATCATGACAAAAAAATAAAAATTTTCAGGCTGGACCAGCCATTGCAAATGTGCAGTCATAAGCGCGCTTGTCAGAACACTGACTGTTTCGAGAGCAAACTCAGCTTCTAAAGGCAGCTGCAGTGGCGCAATGATTTTACCAATTGGTGATTGGCTCTTTTATTTAGAAGGCGGGATTTATTCCACCATATTGCATGATGCACTTTCGCACTTTCTCCCATTCCCAGTGCAATGTCTTTGTAAATCTAAAGTCTTTGCTAAAAGTTGACTTATTGAGACACTGTTACATGTTTAGAAGTCATGATCAATATTCTCTTACCATGCGAGACAGATTTAATCTCAACAGTCTTTGGAATCTTATCATCACGACTCCAGCTTGCGCTCCTCCTGCTCACCTGTGACTTAAAGAGAGTATTCACTAAAGTGGACTTCCCAAGACCACTCTGACCTGGAGAGAGAAAGCGAGGAGGAATGGTAAGAAACAACAGTCAATTGGGAAAAACTATAAAAACAGAAACTTTATCACTCTCCCACCCACCAACCACCATAATGTTGAAGTCAAAGCCTGTCTTCATGGTCTTCTTCCGCATCTGCTCGATGATGGTGTCTATACCGATGTATCCAAGCAATGCAGATCCTCGACCTGACCCTTGACCTTCACCCCCTGTTCCTTGGGGTGAAGGCAAAAAGGGAGCGCCAGAAGGTGGTGCCACATGAGAGGGCTTAGCTGGGACGACAGGTTTAGGTCTCACTTCAGGGGGCACAATTTCTGACATGTCTGTGTGAAAGAATGAACATTCAACATTCAATACATTTAATCAGGCAAGGTGTTATTACACTATAAATCCTACACTGTGCTGCCCTTAAACCTAGCAAACTGTGCATAGTTTTGTCATATGATCATATTTAAGGTGCTGCACATGAGAAAATTGATAAGCATTTTTAATGCTAAAACCACATTTTTTTGCATGTGAAAGTACATTTTTATATATAGCAAGTACAATTAATTTTGTGTCACATCATGTATTCACACAAAAAACAACATATCAGACATGTTGGTGAATTGCCCATTTATACAACAATGCAAATTATTTGGCTAAAGATTAATCAAATTATTAAGATGTAAAGGAGACATTAAGCTTTGCATCTAAATACACTATTACAAATGCTACCACAAAATATATAACTACCTTCAAATATCCTGAATAGTAAACTTTTAAATGCAATTAAGCAAAATATGACCTAAAATAGTTTTGTTTATATTAATATTATAATTGTAATTATTTATTTGAAATGAATTCAAATAATTTTATTTGAAATGTAAGTGGTATATTAAATGTTTTGAATTCTAAATTTTAAAATGTAAAAATATACAGCAAAATACAACTTACAGTAATTTTGTTTATATGAATATTAGTTATATTGGTTAAGATAATATTATTTTAAATGTAAGTGGTATAACTACATTCAAATATTCTAAAAAATAAGACGTATTATAGTTTTGTTCACATTAATATCTATATTAATATAATATAATAATATTCAGAAGCTGTATATCTTTGGCCCAGTGTTATGCTATTTTCAAATTACACTGTACAGCTGAAATCTTGAAATATTACTTTTATCCAGTGCCGCTGCTAGCCATTTTGGTGCCCTAAGCATAATTCCTTTATGATGCCCCCGCCCCGCCCCCCCTAAAAAAAAAAAACATTTTCATTTAGGATTTTCATTTAGGGGGCCTAAGCCCCCAATGAGGGTATGATTTATAAAAAAAATGCAAAAATTAAAAAGTAACACTTTAGTTAGTTTAGGGTCTAATGCTTACTATTAACTAGTTTCATTACCATGCAATGGCATGGTTTTATAATCACTGGGGTCCCGAATTTGAGGCAGGTTAGTTAGGGGTGTTCGGGGGAAATTTTGGCTTTTTCTGAACTACAGATGTGCATTTTAAGATGTTGTGAAGGCAAAAAAAAAAAAAATTCGATAACAACAGCTTTAAAACCATGTCAGTGGGCAGCTGATTATTTTTCTCTCATCAGCATCACACTCTTTTTCTCTTTGTTTTTATCTTGCCCTGTCTCTTCCCCTCCTAAAGTTGACTTTTTTAATTTACTAAAGGTTACCATTTGTATTTTATTCTCAATATGTAGGCTACATATTCATTATTAATCCTGTGCCTAACATGATGAAAACGGCTTTGTTCATGTTTCTTGTCCCCTCACGACAGTAGCCTAAACTATTACACTAGGCTACATGTTACATTGGCCTATTTTCAGTTCAAAATAGCGAAATTAGACAAAACTATATTAGTTTGCCTAATTATTTTTTGTCATTCGTTTAACATTTATGACCTAAAAAAAACAGTCAAATAAAGTTAAGTTTAGCTACTTATGCGCGTTCCAGGCAACCTGTAACCCGTGTTTTCCCAACCTTATACCCGTGAAAGTGCACTGGAACGGCAGTCAAACCCGTGACTTCCCACCCGTGAATTCGTACTAGATCGATGTACTCCCAGTTACGAGTTGAAAAAACACGGGTTACAGGTTGCCTGGAACGCGGCATTACATCTTATCTCGCACTTGACCGTACACTGAAGCGTCGAGTTGCACTGTTAAAATTCGCGCTCAGCGTCTGTGAACATAAAGCCCGCCTACGTTGATTTGATTGGTCATCTCAAATATTCTGACATTGACGAGCAATGACAGACCAATGAGGCTCAGATGAACCCACACACGCACACACACACACACACACACACACACCCTGTCCTCTGTTTCTGACGTGCTCTCTGTCTCTGCTCGGCGCCGCTGCGGATTGAAGAGGAAGAACGCGCTGAATCTGATTATAACAAGAAGTTTGATGATTGGTTTTTCATTAGGCTATTTTTGGTGCCCCCTCAGCACTTGGTGCCCTACGCACAGCGCGTGATGCGCGTGGTGGGAGCGGCGGCGCTGCTTTTATCTAATTTAAGTCCTATTTCTTATTCCCTGGCCAAACGGACAATTTAAGTAAAAAGTGGCACAGCTTACCCCACTCTTCCCTACACTGTTTTACATGGACAATATGTAGTTACTCAGAAACAACAGGATTAATTGGGAAAAACAATAAAGATTAGACAGTAAACAGTAAATAATTTGGCTCAGAAAGACAAACACCTGTGTGTGCTATATTTTAGAGCTCCTATTTCCCAGCCTAGTCCACTTTAAATGCTCCACTGAGTTGTCGGGCTATATTAACACCATATGCCACAGAAATAAGCAACAAATAATGAATTATTACAGAAGCACTCAGCAAATCTCTTTATCGGATTAATAACCCACGGCTCGACCTTTCCCACGCACCAAGACGCTCTTTAAACACAACAAGAGACATTTCCTTCAAGCGACTCTGCATGATGTGCGTCTTTCATGGAGAATGATATTAATTTTACTCACATTTTAAACGTTACCATAGCTGTTTATAAATTACGGGGAAGCCAAACATCAGCATGTTCATGGGTTCATGGACACATAATCTCCAGAATTGTTCGTGTATTTACCTCAAAAGGATTCGAGTGATAACGAGTAATTAAAGGGAATCACTCTCCCCACTTACCAATCTCTGTTTTTCTAGCGATCGCAGGATGTATTTTATTCTCGTCCTTTTTTTCTGCCTTTCTCCGCTGTTTTACAGTCTATTAAAGTAGGCTATAAGTAGGCTAAGGCGGCAGTTGAACAGGCTTTAGGGAATGATCATGTGTTTAGGTTCACCTCTCTTCCTCTTTCTTTCACTCTGCCTCTTTCTATTCGCAGCTCGATGCACCTCGTTCCTTCCTCCACCCTTTTTTTTTCGTTACCAAGGAAACTAACGGGAGACTGGGGGATGCAGCGCGCATGCTCAGTGTGCGGGTTGACCTGAAATTAGGGATTCGGGTCGTTGGGTAATATGATATTTGTGCGGCACTCTGATATTTAACTCTTAGCCGTTTGTCTGTGTTTGTTTTAGCTTGTTTTGTACAGATATTTAGCCTATAGGCCACTTTAAGCAGAAAAATTAGGCTATAATGATTAATTACAAGATCGGTGACCAGTGTAAAACAACGCCACAGAATGTAGATTACAACGGGACTCTTTAAGGAAAACGTGTTTTTCCCGGTTCCAAAATATATGATTATGGAGTCTATGGAGCAAAATAATTCATAAACAAACAATAGCCTAATTATCAACTAACAACTATCCCGTTCTGCTGATGTCATCAAGTCCACTTATTTTCCAACTCTCTTCTCCATTCTATATTAAATTAAATTTTAAATATTAAAACATTCTTATTAAATATTCTGAAATACACAATTTTATGCAAATAAAATCGTTCATATTAACCTAAACTCACAATACCACATAACGGTACAAAACAAAACTTTAATTTTGATTTGGGCTTCTCATGTCATCAAAACTACTCACATTTTACAGCTTTGTATTCCGGTGCCTGTCTGTCTCATGCGCTCTGTTCACATGTGCAGTGTTTGTGGCGTATGCAGTGGCCACTGAAGTGCCGTTGAGCGTCAGGGTTGCTTTTACCTCAAAACAGGGTTATCTCAATGTGTTTAGACAGGCCTGTGCTTGATGATAAGGCGGAGTCCCTATTGCGCACGCTACCATTTACAGTTTGTCCTTTGTGGATTATATATAACAAACACTCTGTATAGCCTATAATAAATATTTGGGTTTATAGGGTTCATATATACTGTAGATACTGAGTCTTGAGCATTTACCCTTTGGACAGTGACATCACAGTCTAATCACATGATCACAAAGAGCAGTCACACACAGGGCCTAAAACTAACTTTTTGCCACTCCTGCCAATGGCTGGTCCCTTAAGAAAATTTACCGTCCATAAATATTTTTTACCAGGCATGAAACATAGATTAATCTTTATTAAAGTTACAGAAGTTATTTAGTCAAGAGCAATGACTGATTGTTCTGTGTCTTTTGTTGTTTTATTAACATTAAAACACAGACAGCAGCAGGAATACTAGGCTGCTGTCACATTAAGCTAATGCATGGATCATACTGTTACACGTGTTTTTTTTTTAATGATCTATTTACATTCAGTTAAAGCTCCAGTAGGTCACTTTTGTAAACAAATATTTGTTAAAACTGTCATTATGTCCTGACAGTAGAATATGAGACAGATAATCTGTGAAAAAATCAAGCTCCTCTGGCTCCTCCCTGTGGTCCTATTGCCATTTGCAGAAATACACCGCTCCCGGTCAGAAACAACCAATCAGAGCCAGGAGGAATGTCTTAGCAGTGTCAATCACGCTCGTGTACGCGCTGATCACCCCTCTCTTGCACAGCGCGAGCGCGTACCGTCGTTCGTGACTCTCCTGTTCGAACTCGTTCATCCAAATGAACGAATCTTTTTTCGAGTCATTTCGTTCATTCAACGAACGAAATGACTCGAAAAAAGATTTGTTCATTTTGATGAACGAGTTCGAACAGGAGAGTCACGAACGACGGTACGTGGACATGGACATCTTGGATGACATGGGGGTGAGTAAATTATCAGCAAAAGTTTTTTTAAAAGTGAACTAATCCGTTAACGTTATTTTACTAGCTATTTATAACTTATAGAAAGAGTGCAACGTTATAAAGTTACATGTATTGCAAAATACATAATGATTTGAGGACCAGGTTTGTAGTCAAAGTATGGGCAGGCCATAGACAATGTAAAGCATATTGTTGATGTTTCGTCCCTATTAGTGAATGTTCCATGACTGTTTATAATCTGCCGTCATCGGTGGTCCTGTTTACTAGCCTGCGCGTTCACGGCAGGCTCCGCTGTGGGGGAGGAGCTGTGGAGGGAGGGCTGTAGCGCAGCAGAGAGCAAGGGGGTTGGACCTGTAAGTTGTGCTTGTTCAAATTTTCTGGCTAAGTCAACATTTTCTCAAAACTCCCTATTGCAACTTTAAGTCATAATGGTTACAAGGATACTTGCCAAGACAGGCATTGTGACGTAATATTGTTTGAATATGTCTGTTCAAGCACAATAATACGTGAAAGAGAGCTCAATTCAGTATTCACACTGTCTGATGTGAGAGGCGGATTTCTGTGCTCGCGCTTCGGATGTTTTCGCACAGGAAACTTACCACATAGCATGTGAGTAATGAAATGAGTTCCCTTTCGCATCTTCTTAAGCTTGAATTTTTAAATTGACAAGGCTTAAACTTTCGTGACGATTCAACACTGCCCCGTCAACTGGCCCGAGTTTGATCATGTTCTCATAATTTTGCATTGTTTCATAAAACTGCTACCAGCCAACTGGTGATTGACACTGTTTCATATATTCGGCAACAGATTTTACTCGCATTTGGCGCTTGGCGAGTATTCATTTTACGGCACGCCCTAGTCAGTTTTAATTACAATTACTGTTCATATTAGAGTTGCAGGCCAGTATCAGATTATGTTTATGTTTCTCTGACAAATATGCAAGTGGTGCTTGCTCATATTACCAGGTCAGTGAGTTTTAGCATGTTGCTATGCGATTGCCAAGGTATTCTCAGTGATTTTTAACACTTGCTATGCAATTTCTAAGGTGTTCTACTAAGTGATTTTTCGATGCAGTTGCTACAGTGTTCTGGATGGTTGGTTGTTTGCCTTAGCCACATAATTTGAGGAATCAGTATGAAGTATTATACTGTGCACCTAAGTAAAATATTTAGGCTTATGGAGTTTCAAATCCCTAACCCGGTATGAGAAGTACTAACTGTGATTCTCGCCCAAACATGTGCCACTAATGACCAGTTTAAGTCTTCCTATCTGACACATTATATTCTACATGCTTAGATTGTTTATATACAAAATTTATATGAGGCTGCTATGTATATATTTGTGTCCTTACATTCAATCCTTCTAATGTAATTCCAGCAATTTGTCTTTGCACTTACCTGTAGACACGCATTCTTCAGGACAGGACTGTACATCAGCTCCACTCCTCATGTCTGTGACTACAGATGGCTGTAATGGTGGGGGGTCTTCTTGCTCTCTTAACCACGGGTGGTTTATTTCTCTAAATCTGTCACAATCTGTAGTATGAAGTGTGTGTTTGGGCTCTTGTCGTTGATCTAGAGTGAATGGACACTGCGGCATGCAACCAGCTGCATCACATTTGTTGTCATCAAATTTAGTTGGACAACTAGTATCACACTTTTTGTATAACCGCATACCCCTGAATTTTCTTCTGAATCTGTAATCTTCATGCAAGGTCGCTTCGCTTGAAGAGGATTTAGAAGATTCTGAATCTGAAAGGTTGCGTCTATTTTGGGATGCATTTCTGACATCCCTCCCTGTGTTCGCTGTTTGGTTTGAGGCAGATCTTCTCCATGCCTGAGGAGTTTTGAAGTATGTCGGTCTACTGTCAGGTGTTCTTTTGATCATAGGTCTACAGATTCTGCTTAGCTGACCGCATTGAGTGAATGATCTGGGACTCTTCAAAGGGAACTGGAAGCCGCTCATTCGGCCGCACTGATCTGATGCATTATTGTTATGGGATTTGATGACGGAAGTGTCTGTCTCGGAAGCAGCAGAGTGAGGCCTGATCTTTGGTTTAGACTCTTGGTTGTCATTGGCATTGGTTTGATTGTGTTGGGAGGAGTTAATCATCATATTACTTTCATTAGAACCATCATTGGTGGTGTTACAGTCCTCTGAAGCTCGGTTTTGCCTTGTCGATGACCTTGATGAAACCAGTTCACTGTATTCCTTTGGAGAACTTCCATTTTTCAGTTCTTGAAAAATATCCTTTTGGCTTGTGGTAGCTTTAGGTGATGAGGCTGGTTTTATAGGTGTTGATTTTTTGTAGAGTTGTGGGTGGTTTAGAGGTTTCTGACACATGGTAGGTCTTGTTATCTGCGTGGCTGCCCCTAAAATTATCTTTGAATGAACAGGCCGTTGTAACTTTTCTGAAACAGCAGGATGTCCATCGCTCTGAATTTTTGGGTTGTTCTCTTCACTGCTTCCCTTGATCTTCTCCAGATTAGACACGTGGGCAGTAGAGTTTATAATCCTCCCTGTTTTAATCAATCCAAGCCGGATTCGAACTAAAGTAGGGTCCTGGGATTGCGTCCTCTTTTGATAGCCTGCTAAATTTTGTGGTCTGCTTTCCCTTTTTTCAACATGTCTGAGGTTTTTAGGGCTTATGCTTACAAACATTGGAGGCTTGGTAACTTCCCTGAAGCAGACGTTCGAAGTTTGTTTTAGTTTATCTTGCCGTTGAGGTCTGAGTGCATCTTGTTGTAGGCCAGTTTGCTTTTTTTGAGCCCTCGTGTTGGTTATGGGGATTGATCTGATGCTTCTCTCAGTGGATGAAATGGGTGAAAATCGAGATATTTTGCTGTCTACTGGCCATGTTTTACCACGTATATCAGGAGAATGTAATGGTTTGTCTTTGTCTGTTTGTAGCTCTCTAATTGTAGTCTCTATTTGAGAAATGGTCTTGACTGACTTAAATTGTGATGAATTCAGGGATGTATCCACTGTATTGATGATGCTTTAGAACAAAGAACAATAGAAGATGGATGAGTAGTATTAGGTTTGATCAACAAAATGAAGTAACCTTTTACCAAACTTTTCAACAGGGTAAAATATTGTAAAATTAAAGACATATGCAAATGTGTAATGTTTGGAAATTAAGGTCCTTGCACACTGAGTCCGAAATGTTCGTATGCGTTTTTTTGTTTTTACTTCATTTGGTGGCTCTGAATTGTCAAAAAACCTCTCAAAATGCTTGCTACAGATGCGAAAAAATCAGAAATTCGAACCCGATCCAAATTTTTCATGACGGACGAAAGTTTCGGAAACAGTGTGCAAACAAGATTGACATAATGTGAGGTCGTGTTTATTTTGTAACGTGCGAAAATTTTGGACGAGAATTTCGGACTCGGTGTGCAAGGACCTTGACTCATGATTATGTAGTATGTTGAGACAGGGGTTCTCACACTGGGGTCCAGGGACCCCCAACGGTGTTGCAAGAGAGGATCCATAGAAAAATGTGAGATCATTTTTTTTATTAGTATAATGTATTTTATTGGTAATGTATTATTGTAAAAGTTAACTCTAAAACTGCTTTGTAATGATATTTAGTGTTTAGTGATATTTTAATGCTATGCAAATAAATATTAATTTAACTGAAAATATTTCTCATTAGGTTTTTATTTATATCAAACATAGTGGGGAGAAAAATAAACACTCAAATTAATACTATTAAAGTAAATATTTTCCAGATAATATTTTAATAATTTGCAGTAACAATAAAATGCTATTCAAATACATTTTAATTTAACAGAAAAAGATGGGAGAAAATACACTTAGTACAAATTAAATATTTTCTAGATCCTAATTTTAATTTAATTTGTTTCGAGACAATAACAATATAATAGCTAAATATTTAATTTGGCAAAGAGAAATGTTTTAGTATCACATTGGTTTTCACAGTGAGTCTTAAAGTCCCCCTGTAGTCAATAATTGTATCCCTTAAAAAAAATCCTTATGCCTTAAAATAGCTTGACTGTAACTCTATACTCTTGCCTTTAGTATACGCGGTTCTATGAATATGCAAATTAGCGCCGCCCCCCACTCACTCAAAAGCTCAGAGATCCACTCGTTAACGATCACAGGTTGACGGGATAGTTTGTGACATCAGAAACAACAACGATTTCAAAACGCGTTTTTGAGACTGTATTTGGTTCCCTGCCGTTTTAAGGAGAAAAAAACTCAGCAATGGTGTTGACATGAATTTAAACATAGTTTGTCTTAAAGCATTTTAAAAACACCACATAGACACATAAACAACATTTAAAAACTTGATTTTCACCACAGGGTGACTTTAATATTTTAGGAAGGGGTTAATAATGACAGGAACTGCTAATTTGGGGGTCCCTAGCATTAAAAAGCATTGAGATAAACATACCTGGTTGGAGAACTGTCATTCTGGTTCTCTTGTTCCAAGCTTTGGCCGGTCTGACTGAAGGAGGAAATGTGGATGGGCTTTTTTAAGACAACAGAGGGGGAAAGAGGCACAGGACAGGGGGACACTCTACTGGGTGAAGTAGATGGGTCACATGGGGGACAAGGAGACAGACGAACAGGAGAGTAAGATGAAATAAAGTGAGACGATGGACTGAGACGAGAAGGAGGAGTGGATAAAGGTGAGAGACGGGAGGGAGAGGAGGATGAGGTAACTGGACATGGTGAGAGACTGGAAGGGGAAGGAGAAACAGCGCCAAGACTTGGAGAGAGTCTTGCTGAGGACAGAGAGGATGTGTTAAAGGAAGATCCTGTAGGTAATGTGTTTCCACTCGGGTCTTGCTCACATGGGTTCATTGCAGTAAGACGCAGCCTATAAGATTTCATGAAAAAGTTTGAGTATGTAACACAAAATATGTAGTAAGTTGTTCAATTATATGTAACTGTAACTAAAAAGAACCATAACTAAATGGAAAATAGAAAGAAAAAAAGAAAAAAAAAAGATTCCAAAGTCTATTTTTTCATTGAATATACAGAAAAAGTGTTGCATACTATGGCATATGAGTACATCAAATTCTAAAAGTGATATGTAATATTACTGACCTGTGATCCTGAGGTCTGTTTACTGGACGAGAGAAGCGAAAGAATGAAGGGGGAAGAGTGTGTCAGGAAATGGTGGGTACCAGACTTACATTCCCTCAATTCTTCTCATCTGAAGCTCCACTGTCTCATTCACCCACTCTCTTCACATCATACTCGCTAAATGGCAGAATTTGTGAAACTCCAAAATCAAGTGTAAACACCAGTATGTTTATTTCCAAGAGGGAAAAACCATGCTACAATTATCCACTTTATTATGAATGACATTATTATATATGATTGTCCAAAAAATGTTTAACACTGTTTTATTCCAAGAAATGTTGCATTCTGTTCATGAAAATCAGTGCAAATCTAGACATTACTGACCAAAAATACATTTAAGAGACACAAAACTGTTGGCAGATGAAAATAGGCCTCGGAACAGTAGCCCACTTAACAACAGAGTGTTTTTTGTTTGTATCTTAGGGGCCGTTTACACAACACTGTTTCAACTAAAAACTTAACGAAACTTTTATGTGTTTTGGCTGTTCATTCACACGACAACAGCGTTTTAAAGGCCTGAAAACTCAAGCTTTTGAAAACTGGTTTCAAAGTGCAAGTATTTGAAAACAATACTGTTATCGCCTCTGTGTAAACAACAAAAACATAAATTTGTGAAAGCGGTGACATCATGCGGATGAGAAATTTGTGTTGACATCGCCAACTACTGGCCTGGCATGCATATGCATATTTCTTCCATCATTTGGTGCCCAATGTCAATTTAAGCACATTGAGTAGATCAAGTTCCATTTGGTTTTCTCTCACAGTAAACGTATGGGACATGGCTTTTTTCCAGATTTTTCAGGCATGTTCAAAAATGCGACCCGGAACATGACCGTCATGACCTGGAAACATTCCATTTTGTTTGATTATTGTATGTAATGTCTTTTCACACAATACCACCCTTCACACAAATGTCAAGGTTGTTCCTCAGTTTGGCCAAATGTCACTATAATTTACTCTAACGTTGACTTGTGTGGGAGGTTTGTGTGGGAAAAATCACTGGATTTGATCAAATTGTTTTGCAGGGCTGAAATCTTCATTTTGTGCTTCTCTGATTTTGCATTTTGCATCAGTGTATATTTTGTGCACCCAATGTGGATATGCTACAACAAGTAAACATGTCAGCTGTACGATGCACTGCAACTTGACCAAAAACTATGCAAGAATAGCAATATGTATTTTTACTTTGGGCTAAACTTTACTATTCAACTGGTTTAAATTATCACCTGAAAACACGACACTCTGAATCGCATACCGAGTTCAGTTTCCCACTGACCCAAGTTTAATTACCATTACAATGTTTAGTGCAAATAATAATCATTGTAAATAATGAATTGACTTCTGCAGTGTATTATATCGTTTTCCTCTGTAATCTGATTGCATATAACTAAAGTAACCCTGTGAAAAGACAATGGATTCTGATAAAGTGGCATCAATGCATGATTTGGCACAAACGTCCACATATGTCCCATTATAACAAGGCATTGCTGTCGTCATCTCTGCTGTGTGTTTGCCTTGTTTGAGCCAGCGGCTGGTGCCTCAGTGACTTGGTGCTCCACTTGTGGGCATCCTGAAGACCCGGCTCCAGAAAATACAGACACGCTCCAAAACCAGCCAGGACCAGGACCGAGACCAGCAGATAGAAGGGGACGAACCAGTCCAGAAACATCCAAGACATTGTGTTGTCTCAAAAGTATAGAACGAGAGAAATGGATAAAATGAAAACACACCTGTGCACTGCAGTATATGAAACATTGCATGATCCACATGGAAATATGATGGTATCATCACTCATTCTTAACAGTGCAGCAGATTCTGTCAATTATTTTCACTTTACTCTGCAGTACGTGTGTATGAAGTACAATGAAGATGAAGTTGCCTACACTAGTAAGTACAGCATGCAATAAAACATCACCTCTACAGCACATTTGCATCATGTCTCCACATACCTGCAGTCTTTCGTTGATCGTCTGTGAACTGGCACTGTAGTTTGGGGTTTAAATTGTTAAACCCAGGCTGAGCCGATAGAATCGTCTTAATAAAAACGCTGAATAATAAAGCCAAATGATGGCTGATGCCACTACATGGACGAATATATTATTATTTTAATCGATGCTATGGCATGAGGGTTTCTCGCACCCTTGCTTTCGTGCTCTCCTTGTCAAAGCTGTGCCATCCAGTTGGGAAAGGGGGAGGGTAACCATGGAGACGTCTCTGACGAGGAAAGGGTCAGAGCAGAAGTTACATAATTTTTTTTTCTAACCCTTTTTTTCCAATCCTGATATCCCGTTACTGGTCATTTCAGGTCAAACTGGAACATGGCATATATTATAGGAAATCAGAGGTTTTGGGAAGGACGTTGTGTTGTATAAAAGTTTTCAAATACCTGAAAGGGCTCAAAATAACCCACAGCATCATTCGTCCTGCATTACTCACTCTCATGTTGTTTTAAACCCATATGGCTTTTTCTCCGTGGAATACAAAAGGAGAAATTCAACAAAATTTTCATGCTGCTCTTTTCCATACAATGAGTGGTGACCTGGTACATTACAACCGAAGCTGTAAAAATAACAAAAAATATCATAAAAGCGGTTCATATGATGTACTATTACAGAATATATGCTATATATATATATTCTAAAGCTCTCAAATTTCAGTTATGAGATTACAACATGTCATGATCTGTAATGAGACCATTCACATCCTTTGTAAGGAAACACAAAGGATATTTTAAAGAATGTTCGTAACTGTTATCACTTTAACAAAAATACAACTGTTCATTGTTAGTGCATGGTTCCCAACGTCTTCAATTGTACGGACCAAAAAAATAGAAGAAATAAAATTCCAATAGAAGACCATGGAAACAGAAATTGAAATAAAAAAATAAAAAAATAATAATAATAAATAGTAATAATAAAGAAAGTCATACAGGTTTGGAATGATTTGGAATTTTCATTTTTAGTTGGTCTATCCCTTTGAACATCTCCTTTTTTGGTCTATGAAAGAAAAAAAATCATACAGATTTGAGGGTAAATGATTACAGAATTAAAATTTTTGTGGGTTAACTCTAATTAACATGAAGGACACTTCCCAGACTAATGTTCCTAATTTAATATTTCTTGTGCGCACACATACCCACGCATATGCGCGCACACACACACACACACACACACACTTGGGAGCTGCTGCGTTACTCTTTATGTCTTAATAGCTTGAGGTAAGCAATGCTTGGCTGAATAAACATAAAGCAGATTCTTAAAGGGATTCTATGCAGTTTTTTTAGCTTAACTGAACAGCTTCAGAGTTATTGAAATGGTTATATGACTTCTTTCGGGTTGAATGGTGGCCTTCTCGCACCCCCCTGGTGCCTGTGAGCGGAAAAATCTCACTTGCAACTTTGGTGCGGCGGGCCGCCGGCCTCAGCCTCAGGAAGTATCGCGTGATATCAGCTCTCGCGATGTAACATATTCCTTTACGGCACTGCACACATACACGCCCCCATCCAGGAAGGTAGAGAGGGATCGAGTTTGTCACACTATCGTCATGGCTGAGCCGGCATATAAGATGCCGAAAGCATTGTCGAAGGAACAGAGAAAGAGGAAACGGCAGACTGACCGAGCGAGGAGTCAGACACGAGCGTAATTTGCGGGTGTTATATGTCCCCATTGAAACATCTCGCGGCACGGATGCAAGTTACCCATACAAACAAATAAAACATCTCCAGGTAATTCTAGTAGAGCATTCATTTCGTTCGTTTGTTAAATAAGAGGCGATCTGAAATGTGTTGTTTTTGAAATCAAGTGACCAAAGTGCTTTTTGCCGCTGCGATCAGTGGCGCGGATAGAGTGTTCTGTTGTGACGCGCACAGTCTTCACACAAACGCGCGCCTCAATCCGTTGAGGAGAGACTCTATATTTGTTACGGTGAAATCACAAAACCTAATGCACAAAAAACGTGTCCCTGCTTGAAATACAACCACTAATAAACAATCGGTTTTGATGAGGAAAATAAACTATACTACTAGTACGGATTAGAACCCAGAACCTCTGACACACTTGGCAAAATAAATTTACGACAGTAACGTTAAATACAAGTACTCCACAGCGACTCTAGGGGTCGCTGTTTGACAAAAACGGGATTCCTGCCTGGTGTCCCTTTAAACACAAGCGCACACAACTATAATCTCATCACAATAACGCCCGTTACACAGTTGTTGGCTTTCAGAGTATCATGCAATTGATAGTGTCAAATGTAAGGCAAAACTGAGCAGTGCTGACCTATATATGAGGACAAGGGAAACGCAAGATGTGCAGCTTTCAGCAAAGCCTGAAGGAAATCAAACTCGCATACATTTACAACAATCTGCACATTCACAATTACAACGGATGCAAACACAACAGCAGTGGCCCAAGAAAGCATATGGACACTTAAAAATGTCACATCTAAAAGTGCCTGAATTTCAGTGACGATGAAATGTCAAACCAAGTGGCATCTGCAAATAAATTTTGCAGGACATTTTTTCAGACCCAATTTCAATATTTCTGCAATTACTTTTTACCAACTGGTAGCACAGTGATTTAGTGGATATAAAGTGCCCTTAACTTAAAGGGATAGTTTGATCAACAATGAAAATGTTGTCATCATTTACTCATCCTCATTGTTGTTCCAAACCTGTATGAGTTCCTTCTGCTGAACAGAAAAGAAGATATTTTGAAGAATGTATTTTTCCAGACAGTTGATGGACCCCATTGACTTCCATAGTATTTTTCCCTACTGTGGAAGTCAATGGGGTCCATCAACTGTCTGGAAAAAAACATTCTTCAAATCATCTTCTTTTGAACAGAATTTTTATCTTTGGGTCAACCATCTCTTTAACACAGGCGTAGTTCGTCACATTAACTCACCGCAACAATGTTTGACAATAAATTATTTTTCTCTTAATTTGAAACCTAACATCTTCTATTACATCTTCTTTGAAACCTATCTTCTTTTTGTGAAATGCTTTGCCTGAAAGTGTGTGTAATATATTTCTTAAGATTTAAAAAAAAAAAAAAAAAAAAAAGAATACTTATTTTAAATTAAGCAAAGACATTCGTAACTTTCTATTAATCAAAGAATCCTGAAAAACAAAATAATGTATCATGGTTTTCATAAAAATATTAAGCAAAAACAACTGTTTTCAACATTGATAATAATAATAATTGTTTCTTGAGCAACAAATCAGCATATTAGAATGATTTCTGAAGGATCATCTGACACTGAATGCAGAACAGACTTCTACACTATTTCTATAGTAGAGCTTTGATATGTCCCGCGCATCCACGGCCGAATTTATTGTGTAAGACATATAATTTCTTATAATGAAGTCAGAATAATGGCACATAGTCAAACTATTTTTACATTTTGTTTCCAGCTCAGCAGCTTTAATCTTTAATTTAATTTTCATTTCCACCACATACAGAAAGTCATTAACAAAGATATTAATACCCTTAACCAACTCCATATAACACTGGCCTTGATGGAAAGGCCAAAACATTTAGCCAAAATTCAAAGCAATGTATTTTGCTAAATTGATCCTGTGAATCCGCACCTCAAAAAGCACCATGAGGTGAGAACTGGAAGACGAATGGATGAATGGAGTGCAAAATACTGTTCAGAAGGCTTTCTTATAAAACAACTTTTGTAATATGAGAAAATAAATCTAAAGTTTGTTATGGTTTAAAAAAGTATCATAGTATAATAACACAAAATAACGAGAATTGATTAATGATGTGATACTTTGAATGATGTGTATACTTTATTATTTAAATCTGTGTTATAATTTCGATGTTTGGTTGTTGTCAAATTCACTTTCTGTTTTGTCAGGACTGTGTGACTGAAGAAAATCAGTGATTCTGGAGGCCACAGACTCAGGTTTGTTGAGGTGAATGTGATGGTCTCCTTCTATGTCAAGAATGGTGGCCTGTAGAGGAGCGAGAAAGTTATATTTGTACATACTGCTATTCCAGACATACATTTGCATTCATTTTTGTGTGTGTGTGTATGTATCTCACTTTTTGATCAGTCCAGCTCTTCCGAATCATATCACTATATCCATTAGGTAGAGTAAACGTTTTGAACAGACCCTCATTTGCCCTGAAGAAAGAAACAAATGCAGTCTGATAGTGCATGTATATCTATAGTGTGTGGATAAACAGTATTTTTTAACAGTGGCACCAAAGCCTCACTTACACACATTTATACATCAGCTGTTCACAGATGCCACTTGGTAGAGCTGCACATTCTGGATCAATTGACAATCACGATTTTTTTTTTTGTTTAAAACAGAGATCACGATTCTCCCACGATTCTGAACAGACAACTAAACAAAATAACATGTCATTTACCAGAGGTTCTGACAAAATGTTAATTGCTGCAGTCTATTTAAAATGTGTAATTAATTTCAATTATTATTTTTTTTTTTAAATCGGTTTGAATGGATGATTCAATGACTCACTCATAGACTTCACTTGTTTCAATGCTGGATGAATCAGGGTTTTTGAATGAATCTCTTGAATGACTGATTCAATAACAAATAAAAACAATTTAACAGTCACTTGTCGCCACCTACTGGTGTAACGATGTAATCGATACTATAGTTATTTTCAAGTGCCAAGTTACTTTTTAAAAGGTTATTTGCTCTATTTCGCTTCCATAGAGTGTTAATATCCAAACTATTTGAATATTTGCAACTTGAAAATAACAATAATGTGTGGTTGAAAAGATTGTTTCATACCTAGATAGATAGATTTGAATGTTCCATTGTGATTTTGTCAAAGGATTAATAGAAGGGCGAATCGTTTTCATTTAGGAATGAGATTGTGTGGGTGTTTGAATCGAGATTGCGATTTTTTAATGATTAATTGTGCAGCTCTACCACTTGGTTTAAATATCTCATTATTTAGTACAGTGACATTCAGGCATTTTGTGTAACTTAACTGTCCGAATACTTTTTGGGGCGACTATATTTCAAATAGCAAAATATTATTCATACTTTACATTATAATGTTGTGAGGCCTTTAGCATTTAAAATTAGTTTTATTCTGAATTAATTTACACATAATGGTAAATTATTTAACATCTGCAAATTATTGGTTTCTGGCCATAACATGAAAATAATTATTATCAGTACTGGACAGAAATTTAATAGTAACGGTGCATCCCTAATTTTGAGCATTGTGCATAAATGCGTACAGTATTTCTCATGAATACTATGAAAAATGTGTGTGTGTGTGTGAATTGGACTCACAGCAGTAGCATCACTCTGGCTTTAACTAGTGACAGCATGTAGAGGCACTGTTGCATATTATTATTTACAATGTTCTTCTAAAAAAAAAAAATATCACCAGAAAAAGTTAGATCACATTAATCATGACGTGTATAGTGTATATTTTCACACATTCCTTCATAAACAAGACATCTGTAAAGCAGAAAACATGATGAAAAGGTAATAAACTATATGATAATGAGAGGTTTGGGCAGCTCTGTCACAGATAAAATCTGAAATCTTGTTATCTGGAATACACAAACAACTGAAATGTAAATGAACAAATAAATATATTGAAATGCCTCACCAGGTTGATCCTGAAGTCTCTGGTAAATATAAATCCTTTAAGAGAAAGGAAGTCATTTAGAGAGCTTGATATAATAAACTGTTTTGTCTGAGCAAAGTCTGTGAGAAAGTTTAGGAGTGAGTGTTGCATGTCTAACCTCCCTCAACCTCTCGGACTGCTCGCTCCAACAGAATATCTGCAGACTGATCGGACAGGGAGGGGTTTGCAACCTTCAACCTAAAAGACAATAATAATAACTTATATACTGAACTATCATAATTCGCTTAGGGTCAGTACAACTTTTAAAAAAGGAAATACTTTTATTCGGCATGGATGCATTAAATTGATCAAAAGTGACTGTAAAAACATTGCAAATGTTGGTATGTTACAAAAGATTTCAATTTCCATTCATTTCAATGAATCAAAGAATACTGAAAACAAGATTTCTGAAGGATCATGTGACACTGAAGACTAGAGTGATGATGCTCAAAATTCAGCATTGATTACAGGAAAAATTACATTTTAAAATATATTCAAGTAGAAAACAGTTATTTTAAATTTGAATAATATTAGACAATATTACTGTTTTTACTATACTTTGATCAAATAAGTGCAGCCTTGGTGAGCGTGAGAGACTTTAATATATATCAATATGAGGTGGACATGACAAAACTAAACTTAAAATGGCAAAAATTTAGTTAAAGAGGAATGAGAATGAGATAGAGATAAGACCTTAAAAATGTGGCAAAGTTTGCCTGTTGAAACTCAACAGTAAACAAGAACATTCATGTTTACAGTAATTACAGACAAACATATATATCACATGACATCAAGCATTCTTCACCTTTCTTTGGCTTTCTCGTATGTGTACACCTTCTCTTTCCTTTCACCCATCTTGTTGTCATAATGGATTTGATCATTTATCCCTTTTCTCATGTTTTTAAACATGTCAGTCTAGGGAAGGACAAATAAACATTTATGTGGTATGCATGTTGAACAAGGTGTCTTCTCTATGTTTACAGACAGCGACTCTAACATGCTCCATTTATTGTTACCACTTCTGTCGGGAGAAATCCATAAGTATCCAAGAGAACTACGTCTTCAACCATCTCTGGGTACAACGCGCTAAACTGGAAAACCAGAGGAAACTCATTACATTTACACAACACAGTGACTGTCCTAATACATTGGTTCTCAACAAAAATGTATCCGTTCAAAGGCAACCGGGAAAAGCCTTATTATCATCATCAATGACCTCAAAATGTTAATAATATTATTACAGCTTATAGTAAAATTAACACATGTAAAGACAAAATAAAATGCATCCTTTTAGTACTGTAATAGGTTGTCCCTTTATGTCAAATGTAAAATCTGGGTCATGAAGCAAGTTGAGAACTAGGCTACTCTACTAAACAACTCATTTACATAAATAGAAAAGCACTATGATGGATACTCACTATTCCTGCCACATTACCACCTGTTAAAGAAACAAATTCAATTAAATAAAATATCAAATTATGATAAATGGACAAATACTTCATCCAGATAAAAAACTATATTTACACTAATTTGAAATTTTGAATATCATAAATATGTGTTACTTATAAGTTATTTGTGAATGTTGATAGAGCTTTACTGCTTTTTTTATAATTTCATTTATAATTCAGTGTATCAAGATTATTAATGTGGTTATTATATATATATATATATATATATATATATATATATTTACAGGTTTGTGAATGTATTCACTCTATATTAACCCTCATGTTGTGTTGAGCCGGAGAAGAGTTTCTTTTTCCCGAAAATACATAAAATAGTTCATGTTATCGCATTGGACTGAAACTTAGTGACTTGGTTCACAAAGGGTATAACTACTTCTCAAATGTTTTTTGATAATTTTCGTACCTTGAACGGGTCTAAATATAAAAGAACAGCAGAGTCCACACCACAACTATAACGATAATGACTCAATGAAACAATATTGTTGCAATCATTTTCAGAACTATTTTTTCCAGCTGATGAATGATAAAAAATAATGACAGCCAATCAGAATCCATCCAGCTCGAGCTCGAGCATTTAAAGTGACAGACGACAAAACTGCAGCACGTGCTTAGAATAAACACAACAACCACTGGTGTGGATGCTAATATAGTTATCGTTATAGTTATCATTCTTGGTGTGAACGGGCCTGTAAATTTATTGAGCTGCTTCACTACTTAATAGGTAATGTTAATGATTTAACATTAACAAACTCTCTGTTGTCCTCTATCTTCACCCATGTTTGACCCTTTACATTATTCATTACAAGTTTGCACACTTGTTTAGAATCTTAAAATCTTCAATCTTAAAATATTTTTGGATTAATTTAAGCTCAATTTCTGGGAACTAATATTGCAGGAACTCAACAACATGGATCATCCTCTGGCATGAATAAGGATGACGTTTAGAGCACCAGCAGGGATGCTATAAATAAGTACTGTAGTATGGCAATACGAAATCAGACTTGTGGCATTCATCCCACAGTGTCCTTCTAATGCCCTCTCACTGATCTACCACAATATAGTTATATCATAGAAGATGACATAACAGCTACACAATAATATTACTCAGCTTCAGCTAATTTACAGTTTACATAGATCCTCCGACCTTTCACACACTAAAGAGAACTTTGACCTCTGTCAGTAGATGAAGACCGCTGTAAAAGAGCTGACTCACCCATACTATGTCCAATTATAGAGAATCGCTTCCACTGGAGAGCTATGAACAAATGGAGAAAAAAATACAAATATAGTAGGGCTGTGAAAAGATTAATCGTGATTAATCGCATCCAAAATAAAAGTTTGTGTTTACATAATATATGTGTGTGTACTGTGTATAATTATTTTGTATATATATAAATACACACACATGCATGTATACATTTAAGAAAAATGTGTCATTTATATATAAAATATTTATATTTATATATAATATAAATTATATATAAATATATACAGTATATACATGCAAATATTTCTTAAATATATACGTGCATATGTGTGTGTATTTATATATACAAAATAATTATACACAGTACACACACATATATTATGTAAACACAAACTTTTATTTTGGATGCGATTAATCACGATTAATCTTTTCACAGCCCTAAAATATAGTTATTTGTTTTTTGCCTTGTTTTCCAGTACAAATAACTAAGAATTCTAAGAACAAGATATATTTACTTAAGAAGCATCAATGCATAAGATATTAAGACTTGTTTTCATAGGTTGTATCTTGAATGCAAATGTATTTTGTCTTTCTGTAATAGCAGTAAATATTGCTAAACTTCCTAATTGGTAAGACAAGAAAAAAAAATATGCCAGTGCAGAAAGAATAAATACACCTTCTCTGAAAAAAAGTTTTGCTTCTCAATTACACTTATTCTGTTTACAAAGATTTTTAGATATTTAAACGGGAAAATAAGACAAAAATAATTTTTTTGTATTGCGGATGATTCATTAAAAGTTTGTAACAAAGGCCCAAGTAGCTTCAAACCTTCTACAACTCGCCGAACATCTGCCACATACAAAGGGAAGGTGTAAAAGCATCCATCAGGCCTATGAGACGAGAAGCCATGACCTGGAAAATCAATGGCTACGAATCTCCAGTCTGGGAGAGATGTGGAGAAAAAGAAAAACATACAGAAAGAGAACCACTGTCACTTCATTGACGTTTGTAAATTAAGTATGTAAGAATGAATTTATCAATGCGGATCTTCATTATGTTCATGAATCCTCTGGTATCCAATACTAATACCTTTAGGAAGCAATGGAATCAGGGTATTGAACGATCCACTGTTGTCAGCCCAACCGTGCAAACACAGCACGGGACGACCATGAGAAGGACCCCAAACCTGACCTCTCATCTCTCCCCATGGGACAGTCATTCTGAACTCAGACGCTGTGTCAAAGTACAGAAGGGTCATAATCAGTTCAATCATAACCATGCACATTAGTGAACGCATGCTCCTTAAATGTATTTAAAAATGCAACTAACCCTCAACAAAATCCTAATCCTACCCTAACCCTATAGTAAGTACATGTAGTTGCTTAATATCACTCAGTATATAATTACAATGTAACAATGACACCTTAAAATAAATTGTAACCCTATATTTCAAGGCGACGTAGTTACATTGCACTTACTCAAATAAGTACTACAGAGTAATATTAATTAACTACATGTACTTACTATAAAGTTACGGTTAGGGTTACTTGTAAATGATGCATAATTTACTGTTATTAAGTATGTGTAGTAACGTGTAACTACTTCACCTTAAAATAAAGTTACCGTAAAAAAAAGGCTGTTTCTTAACTTACTTGCTCTCCTCATCGTAGTCGTGCCAAAGTGTCTGAGACTCGTGAACGCAGGAATCATTCTCACACCTTGCAGTGCAGTTTAAACCCCCTTACACGAGAGGCAGAAGCTGAAGTTTATTCGAAAAAGACACTTTTATAATATTTGAAAGGCAACCTATCTTCCACCTTACTCATTTGAACATGACATGCATAAAGAAAAAAAAGTTTTCGGATGAAGAGAAAAATAATTTTACATGTATGAATAACTCGAACAATTTTACTTGTAACGTTACTATATTAAATTATAATAAAAATACATGTATATAAAACACATTTTAATTGTAAAGTCCTGTTTTCCAAAGAACTATACGTTACTATATTAAATTATAATAAAAATACATGTATATAAAACACATTTTAATTGTAAAGTCCTGTTTTCCAAAGAATTGCAAACTTACGTCGAGGGATATAAATCGGCTGTTCTTGAAGTTTACTATTAAGCACATCACGCACTGTGAGCAAAGCGCATCCTGGCCAGTGACCCAACAGTGATGATTTCAAAATAAAAGTCGTTCCCACTGAACGTCAATTTCGTGAAAAATGCCCAAATGACAAAATAAAAAAAATAAAAAAACACCGAACAATCTATTTTCAAAACTTGTAACGTGTTTACCACTACAAAACACTGAGCTATATTTCGCAAATCCATTACCATTTCCCGTCCTACTTTTATATTGAAAATATCCGGTAAAAATTAAATTTTTACTAATCGTGGCTTCACGCATCCGGAACTAAAACAAAACATCAGGTAACGTTAAACGCAACTGAATAACGAAATACTCTGTAATTATTATACCTGCTTATCATTTCATATAATTTTTGTACTGGCGGTGCTATGTTCTGCGTAGTACATTCAGCACCTAACGTTATATAATGTAACCAGAGGCAAACGACTAACGTTAAGTTACATGACCAGAGCAACAATGAATGACATTCTGACAGTTCAACTCTTTCTATGCATTCGTAAATATATACATTTACAAATTACAATGTGCTGATTTATAACACAAACTGTCATTGTATTCCAGGGCTCAGGCAATTCCATTCTTTAATTCAGATTGCAATTCAAATTCGGTGTGGACGGAATGGAGGTCCGCTTCACGCGAGGCAAATCTGCGATTCTCGAGCGCTCGATCACGCGTCCTAAAACGGAGGTGAGCGTGAGTGCGTTCGCGCTGCTGTTCTCCGAGATGGTGCAGTACTGCCAGAGCCGCGTGTACTCGGTGTCTGAGCTCCAGGCCCGGCTGGCTGACATGGGTCAAGGTGTGGGAGCCAGTCTTCTCGATGTTCTTGTGATGAGGGAGAAAAATGGGAAAAGAGAAACCAAAGTATTAAACATACTTCTCTTTATTAAGGTATTACTTTTATTTTGTTTACAGATTGCAGATCATTTTGTTTTAAGTTCAGATCTACAGTGTTAAAGGGATAGTTCACCCAGCATTGAAAATTCTGTTATTATTAGTTAACTTACTCACTCTCATGCCCCTTCGTTCATCTTTGAAACACAAACTAACAAGATTTCTGTCCATCCATTGAAAGTCTATTCACCCAAAACTGTCTCTTTAAAATGATCGTGAAAGAAATCCGTATGAATCCAAGTCTTCTGAACAGAAACGGTCACTTTATATGATGAACAGATTTAATTTAAGCTTTTATTCACATATAAACATTGATCAGCAAACATATATAGAGATAGGGCTTGACATTAAAGGGATAGTTCACCCAAAAATGAAAATTCTGTCAGTATTTACTCACCCTCATGTAATTCCAACCCCGTAAGACCTTCGTTCATCTTCGGAACACGAATTAAGATATTTTTGATGAAATCTGAGAGCTGGATCACTCCTCCATAGGCTTCTTCAGGGATTGAACTTGCCGGCCTCGAAAAGTTATTAAAGACATCGTTAAAATAGTCCAAGTGACTACAGTGGCTCAATCTTAAGTTTATCAAACGACGAGAATACTTTTTGTGCGCTAAAAAAAACAAAAATAACGACTTTATTTCAACTATTCATTTCCTTCTCTGTGGGCCTTGAGTCAGTTCACTAGTATAATAGCGTAAGCTTCTGTTGTTGTACGTCACACGCATCACACACATGACCAGCGTCGGCCAATAGTGAGCCTACGTGACGTAGCTCTACGCAATCACACTAGTGAACTGACTAGAGGCCCATAGAGAAGGAAATGAATAGTTGAAATAAAGTCGTTTATTTTTGTTTGTTTTTGCGCACAAAAAGTATTATCGTCGCTTGATAAACTTAAGATTGAGCCACTGTAGTCACTTGGACTATTTTAACGATGTCTTTAATGACCTTTCTTGGCTGGCAAGTTTCAATCCCTGAAGAAGCCTATGGAGGAGTATGGAGGAGTGATCCAGCTCTCAGATTTCATCAAAAATATCTTAATTCGTGTTCCGAAGATGAACGAAGGTCTTACGGGGTTGGAACAACATGAGGGTGAGTAAATACTGACAGAATTTTCATTTTTGGGTGAACTATACCTTTAACTTTTTTGCTCACCAGCAACTGTGGCTTGGGGTTTTCCAAAGTTACTAGCCACTCAGCATTTTCACTGGCCACAATTTTGACATCGATACCATGGGGAAAAATGCCATGTATAAATTTTTAATATTATCTTATAATTTGGCAGCAGTTATATTAGGCTGCTGTCACTTTAAGACCTGACGCTCGGATCCATTATACTATTACACATGCGTTATCTTTCTCATCTTTTTACGTTGAATTAAAACATAACTGACTGTTTACGTAAATACTCGCCAAGATCAGCATAATTTTGTGTATATTTGACTGTTTAAGCGCAATAAGCAGCGAAAGCGAACTCAATGTAGTACCGAGAGGCGGCTTTATATGCGCGTACTTTGGGTTTGAGTGAGCACAAAATATGTGGGAATGAATAAAATTACAAAGTGGCTAGTAGGAGTGACTGCGTTACACGCCACTGCTGAAATCCGTTAATTTCACTTCCTGCATAGAGCACTCAAATATTGTAAGCGTAAGCTCAACTGTATACTTGCCGGACCCGCAAGAACAAACCTCATTGGTACTGGCATGACCAGCAAGCATCATTGAGCTTCCATTTACCAAATTTAAGTGCTCTATGCACGTTCGCTGCCCCGTGTTTATGTAAATTCACGGTTTCTTAATTTGTGTTCTGAAGATGAATGAAAGTTCTGGTTTTAGAACGACACGAGGGTGAGTAATTGATGAAGGAATTTTTATTTTTGGGTGAACTAACCCTTTAACTTTTTTCTTTCTTACTTTTCTCCTAGGTAAATGTGTGGAAATCTTTGTTTGGCAAGGAGGCAGACAAACTGGAACAAGCCAACGACGATGACAAAACATACTACATCATTGAAAAGGAGCCTTTGATCAATGCCTACATATCAGTACCTAAAGAGAATAGCACTTTAAACTGTGCGGCCTTCACTGGTGGCATTGTGGAGGCTATCTTAACCCACAGTGGCTTCCCAGCCAAAGTCACTGTCCACTGGCATAAGGGAACCACACTGATGATCAAGTTTGATGAGGCAGTCATTGCTCGAGATAAAGCTCTTGATGGCAGATAGCAGATTGCTTAGCACATCAGAATCAAGTCTCAAGTTTTACCCTTGAGTCTGGAGTCTCAATAGGATTTAAGTTGAATTGATTGTTTTTTCATTCATTTTTATAGCTTTGCTAACAAATTCACTGCATCTAGCACCCATCTCATATAACTTCAAGCCTGTATCTGGCTCTCTTACTTTATTAATGATGTTACAGAATATAGATGAGGACAAACCACATTAGCATTGTCACCTCACTAGTCCAATCCAGTGAAAAAAATAATGTATTTACTGATGCACTAATGCAGTGAAGGGATATATAGTTCTCTGTATGAAGATCTTAATCTTTGGATGTCTATTTTGCATATGTTATAAAACAAAGCATGAATAAATTGTAATAAATAATCAATTAAATCAGAATTGAATAGATTGTTAGGTTTGGATCTCATTGAGGTGTTAAGTATAAAATGTGCCGTTACTGCACAGATATTGTGTGAAAAAAAATGTCAGACGACCCTTTAACCATTTAGTTTTCCAAAATTTTGCAGACAATGTACATTGCAAAATGAAAAATGTATATCTATATGAAGTTTTATTTACAGGCTAAATTACATTTGGACTTCTTGATCATTTTTGTATTATAGACGATTGATCTATGTATGTGTATGTTTCATTTGTTCACATGTTCTTTCATTGTCTTACAATATAATAAAGTCTTTGTAAATTGCAAGAAGAGATCGGGAAATACTGTCTTTTGCATAAATGTTTCATAATATCCACAGTTTGTACCTAAACACTGTATACAGTAGTTGCAATAGTTAATACCTCAACATGACAATGATTATTATCCATACTACAACTAACATTTTGTCTGTTTGTTTTTTGATGATGACTGGTGGCTAACACTAGTTACAGAAGTTTTATTACAGCAGCAATAAATAGTAAATTGTAGTTCTTGTCAGGACCTGGATTTAGCAGTTGTGTGTAATCAAGTGTAATCATGGCCTTTGGTAGTGCTTGTGACTTTATTTCTTGTAAATGGTGTCATTTTGTAAAAATCATTGTGAAATGAGTCATATGTTTTGCCTCACATTAATTACTGATTACTGGGACAACACTGAAAAATAACATGAATCTTTCAAACATCTTTAAAGGTATTTAAGCTATGTGTGGGTGCAGCCTCCTGGGGCCTATACCATGAAGCCGGTTTAGGTGGCTAGCCAGGTGTGTTTCAGTTTAGTTTGCGCCAACCCTGGGTTTTAAGCACCATGAAAGTGGTTTGGCTTTTAGCAGTGTTCTTCACCATAGTAACTTACGCTCCACGGCCAACCTGGTCCGAGGCAGGTGATGTTCAAGGTAAGAGATCTCAAACCAAACTTGGACCAATCAGCTGTGAGCAAAGTGACACATGTCTGATAGGATAAAGTCACCGCACCTGTTTCTACTCCAAATTAAAGGTCACTACATAGCAAATGGTTTTTGAAGATAAAATTGTCTGGCTTTTACTAATACTAATTTAGAATTAAAATTTTGGATGATTTAGATATTATTTATGTAATTATTATAACCTTAATCGATCACACGTAGAATTTTAGTAGATAAATTTAGTTTAAATGAATAAATATAAAAAGGTAATATAAATATGCTTTAGAATCAATAGATAAAGCTATACAATTACTACATGTGAGAGCTTATATGTTCAATTCTCTCTATACCTTTATCAACTGTATAAACTAACTTCACAACTTTTACTTGCACTGATATAGCAATACTTTTTAGTTATCATCTTTCATAGACAGCTATTTTCTTCTTGCTGTGTAAATTTGTTTAAATTCTTAATATTTTTCAATCTTGTAATATTCTTGGAAAAGAGAGAAGTGAATCTCGCTGCTTCTCTCGCTGCTCCTTCTCAGCATGTGATTGGCTGTTCGCTACTGATGTCACACTTAAACTCAGGATCAAAGCCTGAGTTGACAGAGAAAGTTGATGATCAGCATCATGGTACCAACAAAGCCTGGTTGGATTGGTTTGGTTTTGTCAACTTGAAACTAATCCTGTAACCCTGAGTTTGTTCAACTACCATCATGGTACAGGCCCCTGCTTCAATGTTTACAAAAATCCACCCACCAGTCACTCAGTATGGGTCAAGAGCAATAAATAAATCAAAATAAAAAAATTATATATATATATATATATATATATATATATATATATATATATATATATATATATATATATATATATACTGTTTATACAACCAAAAGTTTTGGCAGTGACATACATTGTATTTGTAGATAGATATTGTTTTCACATTTATATGGTAAACTGGAAAACAATGATAAGTATTTCACAAGTTTTAAAAGCTTTAATTGGCAAAAACATTCAATATATGCAAAGAGTCAATATTTACAGTGTTGACCCTTCTTTATAACCTCTGCTCTGGCATACTGAATATCAGCGTCTGGGCCAAATCCTGACTGATCCATTCTTGCCTTTTTGGTGCTTGGAGTTGATCACAATTTGTGGATTTCTGCTTGATCACTTGCCTTTTGAGGATTGACCTCATGTTTGCTATGGGAATAAGATTCGGAGACTTGCCTGGCCACAGATCCAAAATTTCTGTGTAATGATCTCTGAGTCATTTCATTATCACTCTCGTCTTGTGACATGGTGACAAATTGCTCCTGGACTGTTAGGAGAAGTTGCTCTTGCAGGACGTTTTGATACCATTCTTTATTTAATGTTTTTGGGCAGAATTGTGAGAGAGCCCCACTCCTTTCTGAAAAGCAACCACACATGGATGTTCTCAGGATGCTTCGCTGTTGGCATGACACAGAACTCATGGTTCACCTTTTCTTCTCCAGACAACGAAGAAGTGGTTTCTTTTCTGGCTTTCTTGACACCAGGCCATTGTCCAAATGTCTTTGCTTCACTGTGCGTGCAGATGCATCACATCCACCTACTGCCAATATTGAGCAAGCTCTGAACTAGCAATGACACGATTCCATAGCTCACTCTTTAGGAGGAGACTGTCCTGGAGCTCGCTGGACACTCGGTTTACATCCTAAAGCCTTCTTCACTCCAGTTGAACCTCTCTCCTTGAAGAAAAAATATGAATGCAGCAATTCCCTTTCATGTGAGTCCATTTTGAAGCAACGATGGCTGCATTTCTTTGGAGGTAACCATTGCTAAAAGATGATTACTGGAATGTCGTTAGCTGGTCATTTTGCACCTGGGCCAAAAAACTGTGAAAATTATTTTTTTGTGAAAAAAGTAAAACAATTTGGCCCATGAAACTTTTTGCAATTATTTGAAATGCATACGATCACTTAGCACAATAGTCTAGAAACGTGAATCAACACCACAACAACTGAAGCAGCAAAACACAAAATTTATGTTACTGCCAATTCTTTTGGCCACAGATGTGTGTGCATAGCCTACATATATCATTCACCTCAGATAATAAATGAATTGTGACAGCATGGTTTCAAACTGATTTTCAACTTCATCTATTGAATCAATCACCTCAAAAAACGTCAAAATGACCATGTTTTGCACATCATATGAAAAACAGTAGACAGTTTTTGGGGGTTGCTTGCTACTAGCAGGACCTAGGCTATTTACAATAAGAAAAAGTGAGAAAAGCCAAACATTTTTGTATTTATTTTTGTGACAGAGTTAGGCTAAATAAAAATAAGACATCTGCACACACACACACACACACACACACACACACACACACACACACACATGTCTGGTTCGCTATCTTTGTGGGGACTCTCCATAGGCGTAATGGTTTTTATACTGTACAAACTATATGTTCTGTCCCCTTACACTGCCCCTATCCCTAAACTTACCCATCACAGGAGACATTCTGCATTTTTACATTTTCAAAAAACATTACTTAGTGTGATTTATACGCTGTTTTCCTCATGGGGACTGCTGACTGGTCCCCACAATGTAGGTGATCTCAGGTTTTACTATACTTGTGGGGACATTTGGTCCCCACAATGTAATATTAACATGAGCACACGCACACACACACACACACACACACACACACACACACACACACACACACACAATGAAAGTTTCATTGCCACTTCAGCAGCGTCAGATTGTCACATGATGTTGTCACATGACCTCAAGCATCGGAAGTTCAGTGCTGCTCGCGAATCACGAGTGTATGCTTGTAAACATGAGGTAACCGGAGAACAGCCCGTCAAATAACTACAGAGGAACAAAAAACCCTGTTGAACATATTCAGATGCTATTGTGATGTGAATTAAACTGGGATTTTAATGCCGACAGCATCTGCACGTGATTTTAAATCGCTGCCATGGCCGCGGTGGACGCGCATAAAGTCAACATTTCCTCCGGTGAGTGATCGGCTGTATATAATGCATGTGGTGTTTTAGTGCGTCAGTGAGGTGTTATTACAGCAAGAATGCACCTAGCCCTGAATTTTTAGTGGAATCTGAAGTGGAGTACAAAATAGTGATTTTATTATTTTTATTTTTGTTGTGCGTGTGTTGTGTATATGCTTTGCACAGAAGTACTTAAAATGCACAAGAATATAAAATGTCAAAAAAAAAAAAAAACAGGAGTTTGTTTATCACGGTCACGAGCGCAGGATAACGTTAACACTGTTAGTGCTGGTTTAGTCTATTTGTTGGATTTTTTTGTGGTTGATTCACAAGGTCGGACTGCTGTGTTAGTGGATAATTAATGTATGCGATGTATTTTCCACTTGCTTGTTTTCGTATTTTCTTCCTCATTCGTGTTCCATTATTTCTGTAGTTACACCATAATACAGAGGCCTGATGTTGTGTTTATGGGGTCATAATGGTACAACACTACATTTGCCACCTGTTTTTATTTTCATTTCACTCAGTTTTTAATGACCATAAAAATCATCTAAACCCGATCTGCTCAAGACTCAGTGATATATCTTGGGAGTTGTGGATTGAGGCGTATAAATTTGAAACTATGTTTTTATACCACAGCATTGTTGAGTTCTTCATTTTGATGGACTGACAGATGTTCCAAGGTCCTATTGCACATTTTTTATCCATTAGGTATCAAACATTCTGCCACAGTATTGGCTGGCAACCAAAATTTCAGGGCTAAGAAGTAGTTCAAGGTTTGTTGACCAAAATACTGTTCCATATCACTTCCCAGACTAATAATAACAACAGTGAATTTGAATGTTCTTGCATGGCATTAAATCAAAATTTTCATGTATTTGCTTTCATGATTTTATCTTCTTAATGCATGTTCCTAGTCTTATTGTGAAAGAGTCATCTGTGCATGTTATTTCAAAGGATTTTATGTTGTTGTAATCTTTAATTATTTATTATAGGAAATTTAAATTTAGTCTAAGTCTGTTCTGCAATGTAACACCCACTTTTTAACATCCAATCAATTCACAATGGATTAAAGCAAGTTCTACAGGTTTTTCCCCCGCCAATTATGGTTTTACTCAAAAATATATAAAATACAAAAGCAAAATGGGTTGCTATGCTAACATCAATTCACATTGACTACAAAATTTATAATCAGTTGCAAAAGGGTCTGTTCACACAGATCACCTTTTTGCATCCAAACCTACTGCTTGTTCAATGTAAATTAAAACATTTTTTTTTTAAAATTCCAATTCACTGTATGTTGCGTTTTTCCAATTTAAGCATAGTCTTTGTACATATCTGTGTGGAAAAGTAGTTCTACACACAAAAGAAATATATTTAATAATTTATTCTTGTTTTTTTTTCTAGTGATACATTAAAATTAATTTTTTACCTAAACACCAAAACCAAAATGCAACGAGTCGTCTCCCGATTTTTCTGCCAATTTTTTTTTAAATATTGCTATTCTAGCATCATTTTTGGTCACCGAAAAGTGTGTCCAGTCCACACAGCTGACATAGCTTTTCCTAAAGTTGTTCGTCCACGCTGAAACTTAAATTCTTACTGCGCATGCGTAAAACATAAGCAAAGCTCACTGAGATGATACCGAGAGACCAGACATAATAAACACAAATTTTTTTTTATAACAAAATATTCCACTACTCAATCACTATTCCATGTATGGTGTAAAAGGCAATTGCCATCATGCTTTGCCACAGGACAGCAATTGCAAGTACATTTTCTGTCATATTTGCAGGAATGTAATATGAAGATTGTTCTGTGAAAGTGAATAGCACACATGCCAGTCTAACCATAGATATCTATAAGTACAGTTTGCGTCACATGACTAAACATGCATCTTCGTTTTCATAGTCCACACTACAACGCAAAAACAACCTTTTTTAAATGTCAACTTCAAGGAGAATCTTCAAAATGCTCAGTTTTCTCAGGACAAAAACGCCATCTCAGTGGACTGATGGATTAATGTACGTTTCAATCAACGATTTCGGCCCTTCAAAACCATTCGTTTATTTTTCTGTTTTTGCCAAATATTTTCGGTTGCTTGAAATTGTTGTGCATGACTAGTTTTTTCATAATATTTCAGTTCATGATTGTGTGTTGTTGTTTAACTTAGACATATAAATCTTTTATTTGGTTGTTTTGTTTTTGTGTGTAGTACACGGGTGGCCAAGGCAGAATGAAAAAAGTTGATGTCAAGTGTGATAGGGTTATTATAACATGCTGATATTTATACTTATGACAGCAAGAGCGTGAGAGGAGCCATTGTACACGTTCTTAGAAAACATGCTGCAAAACAGGACGGATGAGATTTTTCTGTTTATTTTTCGCATTTGATTGACTCTATCGCTTGTAGACAAACACAAGTACTCGCGAGCAGCTTCATGAGTGTCGCAATTTTGCTGTCAAGATTCTTAACACTCCAATAGACTTCATCAAAATTCTTCCTGTTATACAGTAACAGAAATGTGATAAGGCAAGATTCCAGTGACTCGGCTCCGACACACAGATCTGCTGCTTGATGAACAATGATGGTTTTGATTAGAGAGAGCAATGGGAGCCAATAGGAAGAGTTGCATAAATACTAGTCTCTCTCCATTTTTTGCTTAATAATTGCAGGTCAGATGTTCAAGAGAGTTAAGAAATAGGGAAATCTCAGTTGCTCAATGTGGATGTTACAGGAACTTGGAAATTAGAGAAATATTATGAGTGCATTTAGTCCGCCTATCTGTACTTTTCTGCTATGCAGTAATAAAACGGAGCTGTATGAAATTTCCTATTTGTCAGCACTGACACGCTGTGATCTTTAATCTCATTTGAGTGGCAGACCCACTTACTTTTGTATTTCACTTTCCTTTCAGTCTAGATTAGGTGTTGTCTCTCTCGTGATTTATGTGGTATTTATGAGGCATGAAAAAAGGTGTTCCACCAATTTTCTGTTACATATGTAGGCATAAATGTGTGTAGTACATCTGAATAAATACGAATCTAAATAAAATCGGAATCGCAATATGGCTTGGTGCTAAAAATAAATCAAAATTTGCGGTCAAAATTAACACTGTTGGTGCACTTTTTTTTTTTTTATGTCAAATCAGCTGTGATTTAATTAAACAAATATATGTGGAACACATTTAAGAGCAAAGCAAAAGCAGCTCATAATGCTCAATGCTGAAACCGGCTGAATATTTGTTCTCCTTGCATTGTTTTTGCCAAAATAAAAGCACTTTGGTTTGAAGTTTGAAAATGAAGAAATTAAGACAGCCATAAATATTACCATTGCAATTTTACAGTTGTATTGTAAAATAAAATGATTATTATTATTATTTTAAAATACTTTTTGTAATTCACTGTGAAATATTGCAAAAAAAAAAGATGAGCATAACTGATGTCCATCACATATGCATATCTAAAAGTGTTTTATTTTTGTTCTTCTCACTAATATTTAGATATTAATATCGAATTAACCACCAACAAGAAAAAGAACTAGCTAGTTTAGCTGAAAAAGTAAAAAAAAACGTAAAAGTCGGCGTCAGTTTGTAGTAACTTTCTTCAACAAGCGGATGCGATAAGACCTGGTTTCCTGTTTGTTCATGTGACGTTCGGCATAAAACTTATTGTGCAGCCCTACAAAGAAGCACAGCAGACTTTTTTCTTTTTTTTTTTTTTTTTTTCAGATTGTAAATCACAAACACAATTTCTTAACAGAACAGTCACAATTACATTTTTTTTAATAGTATAATAATTATCTGACCTACCGTAATCTTGGTAGCTAGCTTGTAGTCATGTAATTGAGATAACTGGTCTGAATGAATCACTTAGTGACTGAATGAAATTCACAGAATTGCTCTAGAAAGAACATGCTTATATTTAAGACACCATTTCAAAAAGTCATATTTACTGTAGTTTCACACATATAAAAATGCTTTTGGGAAGTGCTTAGTCTGTTATTTTAAAAAAAGTGATGTGGAAAAAGAAAGGAAGGAAGGAGCAAAACAAAGACTATGTTTACAGAATAGCAGTACAGGGAGTGCATCAGCAAGATTGACATTATTGACACTTTTGTGAGAAATTCATTCACAAACCAGCCAGGCAACTTGAAAAACGTGAAGCTAAGCTAACCAGCCCTTTCACATGACTTTGCTATGGAGTGAAACATTGAGATTTGCTGCCTGCATAAAGTCAAGTCATACAGAAAGTAAGTTTTGGTGTTTTCTATTTTTAGTGTTTGTGTTCTCCTTTCACTTCCCTGCTACCTGGCAACCACATAAATCCTATCCATGATATTATGTGAAACGCTTTTCATGTAGATGTCAAAGCGGTGCATGACGCTTGCATTGAGTGCTACGATGAAGCCTTAACACTGGTCTGTTGTCTCATAGATCAAATTCACGCCAACTCAACACAAGTCTTTGACAAACCACCCAACCACCCTTTCCTCAAGTGTTGACATGTCACTTTGAAGAAGAGAACACGCGTCAGATATCAAGTTTCGGATTGTGCATGTAGCCTATGTGTGAACTCCCACATTGAATTTGGGTCTCAAGAATGTTGCGTTATTTGTATATACGGTATATTATTTGTTGTTTGCATGCGTGTACTAGTTATAGATGTTATAATGTGAGTAGCTACTGCGGGGAATTAAGCTGCATTTTCTAAATTCTGAGTGGCAGTTGAGAGTTTGCGAGTTTCCATGACGACTGTGGCTCATCCTCAGATGACTACACAGAGCTTGAATAATAACGCCTAACTCTTGTGTTTTTCTTATTTAATGCTAAAGGTTAGAAAAAATGATTTAAAAAAACTGTTACTCAAATGCTTTTAACTTTAAATACAAGCTTTATTGCAAGTAAATGTTCTTTTTTTAATGAATAATTTTAGTATAGGCCTAGTTATGTCATCGAGAAGTCTGTTAGCGTATCATTTACCTGAGATCAAATGTAAGTTATATTAATACATTTATTCAGAGTTAAGAATACTGTAATTTCATCATTGTTTTGAATAACTGTTTTAATAAAAGACAACACAGAGGACAACTCAAACACCGAACTCTTGTCTCTCTCACTCTCATTTAATATTAAAAGACAATTCTCATCTGTGGAGTGGACCTGCAACATATAAGCTGTCTCTGACTTACTGAAGTAACGTTAGACTGAAGTTCACGTCAAGGCTCTAGTTGAGGCCATCTTCTCTTTCAATTGTCTTTTCTCTTACTTTGAATAAAGTTCACCACTATGTCCTGGTGATCCAAATATTAACTTTGATTCAAATTCAGTTAAGTTAACAAATTCTGTTTAATTCACTGTATGTATTACGCAAGACACTTTTGTTCACCAAGGTGGCATTTATTTGATCAAAATACAGTAAAAACGGTAATATTGTGAAATATTATTACAATTTAAAACAAATGTTTTCTATTTTAATGTTAATTTTTTTTTATTTATTTCAGTATTCCAGTTTTCAGTGTCACATGATCCTTCAGAAATCATTCATTTCGTATTATCACAGTTGAAAATAGTTGTGCTGCTTTATAATTTTGTGCAAACCGTGATGAATTTCATTCAGGATTTATTTGAAATAGAAATCTTTTGTATCATGATTATAAATGTGTTTACTGTCACTTTTGATCAATTTAATGCATCCTTGCTGAATAAAAGTATTATTATTATTATTTTTTTTTTAAATAATCGTATTGACCCCAAACTTTCGAGGGTCGGCAGTGTGTGCAACGTTAAATGTAATAGAAAGAATAATAGTGGTTTCAAGGAAAAAGACCATTTACTTTGTGATTTGTCCAACTAATGCTATCTGTCTCTCTTTTTCTTTTCCAGAAGAGGATAGGCTAATGTTTCCGGTGACTCACTATGGTTCGAATGACTGCATGGATGAGTATAGTAATCCCAGGCTGACACCGCTAACAGATGGCTGGATAGGTGATGGTGAAGAAGAGGAAGCTTTGCGCAGGAAGTTAAAATATTTCTTTATGAGTCCTTGTGAAAAGTACCAAGCCAAAGGCAGAAAACCTTTTAAACTGGGCCTGCAAATGCTGAAGGTTCTTATAGTAACTATACAGGTATTTATTTATTCTTAGATTTTCTTTCTAGTGTTGTTCTCTTTCTAGGGCTTGTATACTCAACCCACAGCTTATTAAAGACAGTGTTACAGCTCAAAGTCTCAGTTTAACCTCCAAATTATTCTTTAACCACTGTGACATTCCCTAGAATCCCATAATTAACCTCTGGGTTTGTGCTCTGAAGTGTCACAGAGTGACACCAAGATCTCGCCCTCTCAGTGAGCATTAAATGATATGTTGAGAAAATTGGGCCCACACAGATGTGTGTGTGTGTGTGTGTATATATATATATATATACATATATATATATATATATATAAAATACAATTTTTGCTCACATTTGGCATTTAGCAATTGTTACTTTATACAAATTCTTCCTTTTTTGCTTTGTCATGATCTCCAGCTGGTACTTTTTGGCTTAAGCAACGAGATGGCGGTGACGTTTAAAGAGGAAAACACAGCCTCGTTTAAACACCTCTTTCTCAAAGACTACGCTGACTCAGACGACGCGCTTGCTGTTTACACACAGAGTGATGTTTATGATCATATGTATTACACAATAGAACAGGTAATGTATAATTTTGACAATGACACATACACTAACTCTCATTCATATGGTGCCTTTTTCACTGTAATTATCTCGTAATCATTACTATGAAACTAATGAATATATTTTGAGGGGATATATTTGGGCAGCGAGCACAGTGAAGTCATAACACAATTTTGTTTTCTGAATTTATGTTTTTAGGACAAAATATGTTCCATAGCTGATGGTCAGGTTTATTTGAAACGCCTTATTTAACGGCCTTTCTTTTCACTTGTCTTCCAGTACCTGGCTTTGCCGGAGACGACAGTGGGCCGCTATGCATATGTGTACAATGTCGGTGTGAATGGGAGTGCTCTTTCTCTGTGTCAGCAGTATTATAAAAAAGGCCAGATTGACCCAGCTAACGACACCTTCAACATCGATCCGCATGTGGTCACAGGTGACAAGTTTTCGGCCTCTTTTTCCTCAATTGTTCAATCATTGTTTAATCTGAGAAATATACCTGTCCAGGTGTGTTTAGGATCAAGGCAGACAGGGTCCGAAATTAACACCCGCCAAGCGCCAAATGCGGGTAGATTTTCTGTTTGGCGAGTAAATCTCAAAAGGCTATCCGCCCCACTGGCGGGTGAATGTTCATACCAAAATAGTAATGTAACGAGTTAACGTTAACGAGTCCTCTTATCGATGCTCCTGCTCCAAAGCGATTTTTTTGTCCCGCCATGTTCTTATTTGATCTGCGAGTAATGTAGACGACAGTAGTGCGTGTGACAGGGCGCAACTGAAGCACGAGCAGAGAGAGGTCGCGCGCTCTTTCTCTTAGTGCTGTCTTGCTCTCTCTCCTTGTCACATAGGCTATTTATCAAAATAAATCGACTCGATGGTAAAAGGTCGGAAGACCATAGTTTCATGTGGAGCATTCGGATATATTTTTTCCTGAATTACCGCTGGGTGTGAATTGTGCTAAAATACCTTATCTTCTCTGAAGCGTTCCGCACATTCAGCTGATATAAACCACACTTTAAATAAACGAAAAAACCTATCCAGTGATTAAATGTTTTCTGTGTTGACACAAATCTTGTGGGATGTCCTAGCTGCCGGGATAATCACACAACGCGAACACATCCGATAATGACACGTCCAATTCGCGAACTAATGACTCATTTGAACCGATTCATTATAATTTCATTTTAAAACTGATATTTCCAGTCCTTCAGTTACTGATCGGATCAGTCAGAGTAAATGGAGTAAAAAAAATAGGCAGAGTAAAACTAAATTTTTTAAAAAAAATAATTATAATATATTATTATTGCATATATTTTATTAAATATACAATTAATACATTTAATTTGTACAGAACTATTTTCATATAGGCACCACCACAAAAATATTATTTTAATGTGTGTAAATTGTGTAATATGTGTGTAAATAAAAGTAAAAATGGAAAATAATAGACCAGAAATATGACAAACATGTTTTAATATAGCCTATATATAAATTAATGTATATGTGACACAAAAAGGCTGTTTATTATTTTGGCCGGTAAAAAATATGCTTGGCTGGTGGATTTTTTCATCTACCAGTCCCCGTGGCAGGTGAGCCAAAAAGTTAATTTCGGACCCTGAAGGCAGATACTTAATGAACTTGCAATATTAGTTATTAGTATAACAAGCAACACTTATACATTATTTTTTTGGTTTGTTTATTAGTACTGATTAAAACTAAAAGACCATGTAATTTCCTCTTTTGCACATGGTTGTTACTTGCAGTTCCTTGTTACTGAGTGCACCACAGGAATCACTTTCTCATGTATTCTAAAAGAAAACATCGGATGACCCTGACGGCCACTGAGGCTGGTTTAGGTGGTAAAGAATTTCTCTCTTCCTCTCTGTAGACTGTATGGGCGTAAACCCTTTGGCCACTCCCACAGCAGGTCTGGGCCGCAATTACAGGAACTTCACCCTTAAGTTTCACAAGTAAGTTAAACTGGATTTTTAAAGTTTTTTCTACTTTTAAAGAAATTTTCAATAATGATTTATCTAAAATTGTAATATCAACACACACTCTCTCTCTCTCTCTCTCAGGCTCATTAATGTCACCATTCAGTTCCAGCTAAAGGCTATAAATCTTCAGACCATCATCCACAATGAAATTCCCGACTGTTACACTTTCTTCATCACAGTGGGTTTGCACATGAAATGTTACTTTAACCCAATAAAAAAGACAATTATTTTAAAAGAGCTATTAATATATACTGTGTATATATATATATATATATATATATATATATATATATATATATATATATATATATATATATATATATATATATATATGTATATGTTCCTATATATAGTTGTATTTACTGTATATAATGTTATTATTTTATGCTCAGATTCTGTTGGATAACAAAGCCCACAGTGGTAAAGTTAAGATCAGTCTTGATAATCAGGCCTCCATAAAGGAATGTAAAGACCCAAGTGTGTCTGGACACGGTAAGATTCAACTACCTCATTCATCACTTCACTTTTCATATAGATTTTTGGGGATTTTCAAATTTTTTATATTGTGTGGGTAATTACTATGCCTGTTCTCATGCTATCTCTCTGTCTCCAGCTGATAGTAATGCTCGTTTGTGGTTTGATGTGGTGGTCGCAGTGGTGTGTATTCTCTCTCTGGTCCTCTGTGGTCGCTCTATCATCAGAGGAATCATTCTTCAAAATGTAAGATATTGTATCAAACAAATCCACATTAATATGCCAAAGATCACTTAGTGAATCCTGTTCCAACGTTCTCTCTTCAGGAGTTTGTAAAGTACTTTAGGAATTATCTGAAGCGTGAAGTCTGTTGGGGAGACCGAATGGAGTTTATTAACGGATGGTATATTCTGCTCATCATTAGCGACATGCTCACGATCACAGGCTCCATGATTAAGATCGGCATTGAGCTAAAGGTCAGTCAGAGCTGATGAGAATCAGCTTCAGAAAATGGATATTCTGAAACCTTTTATGTAAATTGATGTGAACAAGGAACCATTGCATTAGGTCACCACAATCAGCACGGATACTTCATGGTAATTTGTTTCAACCCTCAGAACCTCTCATCGTACGATGAGTGTGGGATCCTTTTGGGCACCTCGACGTTATTGGTTTGGGTTGGAGTTATTCGCTACCTCACCTTCTTTCAGAAGTACAATGTGAGAGAAAAACACACCCACACACCAATGTACATGCAGTTTACACTTATAATTTACATTTAAAATTTTCCTTGATCTTTACAGTAAAAAGACTATTATTATAAAAAAAAAAATATATATATATATATACTGTGTATATATATAATTTATTAAATTATTTTAACAAGGTCACTGACATGTCTAGATCTTTGGTTGAACTATATAAATCTGGAATAAATGCACCAGTTTATTTATTTATTTAAATAACATATCGCTATTCATATATATATATATATATATATATATATATATATATATATATATATATATATATATTAGTGCTGGGCAACGATTAAAATTTTTAATTTCGATTAATCGCATGGTTTTCTTGCGATTAATCGCATTGTTATGCGCAAAATTGAATAATGACTTCTAAAGTAGTGTATTGCGCACTTTTGATTTAAATGTACTGCTATATACACAAAAGTGCAATAACTTTAAACAAATAAGGTGCTTTTATACCAGCAGTTTTCCCTTTACACAGTAATCTCAAATCTCAACTTAAACATTAATGTAATCAAATCAAATATTTAAACAAAGCTATTTGCCACTGCCAGGGCCACCTTTTATCTAGTTTGTTAAAACCAGTCCAGTTTTCATGTTTTTTTTCTGAACAGGTGTCAACCGGTATCTTTTATCAGGGAGCAGCAGAAACAGTCTATGTAGTAGTCAGAGGTCATGATCACTACTATATAAGTCGACCAACGTTACTTATAGTAGCTTAGGTTTGGTCATGCCATGGTTTCCCACGTAAGATTACATTAAACAGAGTAAAAAAAACAATTTATACTTTATACTCACGCCGTAGCTGTGTAGCGCGCGTACACTTCGGCGTACCCTGACGTGCACCTCTCCATAAATGTAACGTCAATTCTACGCGTACCGCAAGCGCTATGATTGCTACAACCGCTCCCCGGGTTTCACATGCTCCCTCTGCATGTGTAATTGCGCGTCAACGCGGACAACGACGCAGAGATATAAATGAAAACCAACGCGTAGTCTATAGCGTATAGTCTTCGGCGTAAGTCCGACGCAGAAGTATAAATCAGTCAAGAGTGAGGTGAAGTGGTCGAGCACAAGGTGCAGCGACAAGCGGGTGCGTTCCTGTGAAACTGTTGCGGTCATGCTCGCCTCACGTACACGCCCGCGCGTTGCCGAAGTTGAATTGTCTATAACTTTTTATAAAGGACGCGCAGCACAAATCATTAGAAGAGAGACTGATCCTCGGCTCGCTGTTAGTGAGTTTCCAGAATCTAAATAGTTATTATCTATAGGTTTTATACTACTATCCATAGAGCGCCTGTCATTCACTCGCGGAGCGCAACCCTTTAACTGTTCACCAGAGAGAACCTGCCTCTCTCCACTGCTTGTTTGGGTGGGTTATTTGCTGGATGACCAACATCCCACCCCTCCTGTGATCATGGTTTGACTGTAGGCCTATGTGTATTCAGAGCCAGTGAGCAACGGACTTTCAAAATAATAATAATAAAAAAAACTGCGTTAACGTGCGATAAAAAAATTGTCGGCATTAATTAATAAATGCGTTAACGCGATAATAACGCGTTAACTTGCCCAGCCCTAATATATATATATATATATATTCCAGTTTATTCCAATTATTCATTTTTTGTTGCATTTTTCATTCATTAAATACACCTGAAATTTGACCACATCTCTTGAGAAGATGTGCTGGTGAAACAATTGAGATGTTTCTTAGGATGTGGAATTTGTTTACTATATTTCCTTTCTCAGATTCTCATTGTCACATTACGAGCCGCATTCCCTAATGTGATCCGTTTCTGTTGCTGTGTGGCGGTGATCTACCTCGGGTACTGCTTCTGTGGGTGGATTGTGCTGGGACCCTATCATGTTAAGGTATACAACTTAAGTCTGACAGTCTGTGATTGACACAAGCTAATTAAACATGATTAATTCAAAATAATTTAACGTTGTATTACATGGAACATGTTCAGAAAGATGACATATTCGCATATATATATATATATACAATTAGTAATTTTGACCTTTTTGAAATTATTACTTTGTGTAGGAATATGACAATTGTTTTGGTTTACTTTATGCTGTAATGAAACAAAAGTTCAAAAGAGAGAGTGTTTTTGAGAAACCGTAAAAAGTTTTATTGCGCACATACTGTTCAAAAGTTTGGAGTCAGTAAGATTTGTTTTTTTTAATGAAATTAATATTTTTATTCAGCTAGGATGCAGTTAATTGATCAAAAATCACAGTAAAGACACTTATATTGTTATAAAAGATTTTCATTTCAAATAAATGCTGTTCTATTTAACTTTTTATTCATCAAAGAATCCTGAAAAAATGACACGGTTTCCACAAAAATATTAAGTAGCACAATGTTTTCAACATTGATAATAATAAAACGTTTCTTGAGCATCAGATCAGCATATTAGAATGATTTCTGAATGATCATGTGACACTGAAGACTGGAGTAATGCTGAAAATTCAGCTTTGCATCACAGGAAGAAATTACAGTTAAAACATTAAAATTGAAAACAATCATTTAAATTGTAAGAATTTTTCACAATATTATTGTTTTTACTGTATTTTTTATCAAATAAATGCATCTTAAGGTGTAGAAACTTTTGAATGGTAGTGTATATGATGTATGTACATAAGGAAATGTACACGTGTCTTCTCTCTCATTATCTATGGTATGTGGTGTTTATAGTTTTTGTTTTGTATCCTCAGTTCCGCTCTCTCTCGCTGGTGTCAGAGTGTCTTTTCTCTCTGATTAATGGAGATGACATGTTTGTGACCTTCAGTGGCATGCAAGAGAGCAGTTTGCTAGTCTGGGTCTTCAGTCAGGTGAGTTTAACCCTCACATCCTTAAAGGTGCTCTAAGCAATGTCACGCGTTTTTTAGGCCAAAACATTTTTTGTCACATACAGTAAACATCTCCTCACTATCCGCTAGCTGCCTGTCCCCTGAACACACTGTAAAAAAACGCGATCTCTTCAGACACCCCAGGCTCCACAAACGACAACAAAAACAAACTGGGCTAACCCGCACCACGAAACATAACAAACTGTTCCAGCCAATAACCGACAAGAAGGATTTGGGGGGTTAGTGCGCGGATGAGGAGGGGGGAGGGTCTAGCTAGCCGTTTTGTTTGACAATACTTCGAAAGTCAACAAGAAGTGACGTCACCCAACATCGCTTAGAGCACCTACATTACAAATGCTACAGAATTCAGAGTACTAAAGACACTGTTCTTTTGCAGGTTTATCTTTACACATTCATCTCTCTGTTCATTTACATGGTGCTCTCTCTCTTTATCGCTCTCATCACTGGAGCTTACGAGACCATCAAGGTAAGAGTGAGAGATGAGGTTGATAAAGAGGTATAAATGAAAAACGTGTTTTTGTTCCTGATATCCTCACAACACGCACATGCACAAACATGAATATCTTTATAGGGAAACTCTCATTTTAAGGCGAGACACGGCAGGCAAAAACATCATTTTTTTTTCCACTGGTCAATTTTGAGATTTTGGGATATTTGTCTTCAATAACATGTCTTCTTTCAGACTTGTGGTGAAAAAAAGTCCGAAATACACATTTAGGTCTTTATTTTACTACACTTTGTCTGTTTGCATCTGTAGATTTCTCATAAATTCATCAAAACTTGTCGTTATAAATCATCATGCTGATCCGCGATCGCGATCTGCACCCTGTCATCACACACACCGTTAGAAAGCTCTCTCTCTCCTGAACAAGACTGCCGGATCCAAATATGGTCATTTCCTTTTCATCAGCAACCAATCGCGAAAGTAAAAGGGGGGATTTTACTCTAAATGCGCAATCTCATTGGCTGATGCTAAATCTTTAAAGCCCGTTTTCTCAAAATGACTTGTCTGTCATACTCCAAGTCCGAAATCTCCACTTCAGTAGCACCTATATACACCAAACTTTCCAGTCTTGTACCTAGTTATATTATGAAGACATTTACTGAGGGATTTGTAAATATATTATTCCTAGCCTGATTTATATAACATTTTATTCCCAAAAACATGGCGAAAATCATTTTTTTAAGGCTATTGGCAGTATATTCTGATTTACAGGATAACAAAAGTAGATATCCATAAATCCCTCTGTAATTTTTTCCCCATCTGATATGTGAACACAATGAAAAAATAATTTTGAACCTGGCTTTGTCCAATACTCAGATTTCGTTTTTTAAAATATATGCAAAATAGCGCATATTTAATTAGACAATGCCTCTTTTGCATATTTAAACATTAAATTACAGAAAACTTGTAATACATTTTTTTCTCATCTTAATGTAGGTAATCAACTGGCAAAGTTTCATGGTGATATCTGATAGTTAAAAAAATTACCCTATTCACCTGTAGTGTCTCGCCTTAAAACTTATAATTCAATAAGTTTATTTTTTAACCTTATATTTTATTTTTAGTTTGTTTTAATCATATTAAAGTGTCATTTTTGACCTATCTTTCTTGTAAATTATAAGTTTTTTCCTAATTAAGGTGACTGACAGTTATATATAGCTTGATTATGGTAATGTGATATCCTGTCATTTCCGTTCAGCATCAAATTCAGGAGCCGGTCCATATCACTGACCTGCACGCGTTCATCGCTGAGTGCACTGACACACCCTGCTCTGGAAAGTTTCGCGGGATCGAGACCTCGCCCTGCTCGTTCTTCTGCTGCTGTGACAGGTGTGTCACTATAGAAACAAAGAAAATGCCTCTTAAGGTCGGCATGAAACGGATGTCTTTTCTTCCCTATTCTGACGTATATCCAAGTGAAAATGTGTCCATGGGGAATCGTTTGGATTGTTGTGGTTTGCTATTGGTGGGTCTCATGTGAGTGACAGGTTGTCCCGCCCTCTTGCCAGTAAACATGTCATCAGAGAAGAGATGTCACTGCAAGTTATTTTAATTAAAGGCAGGATTACGATGGCACATGAATTAAAAAAAAATATGATGTGCATGAATAAATCATTTGTAACAAATAAGGCAATATTTCATATAAAAACAAGAATTGTCCATTTTTATTTTATGGTGACTTTAATATCATAAATCACGAAGTAGTGCCACTAATTATCTCAAATTTATTGCATACTGTTACATTCAAAATAATTAGAATACTGTAGAGAAGGGCAGGAATAATTACAGTTGCACACAAAAAATACATTTAAAAGTGATACAAATTCTTAAAGGTAATGTTTATAATTTTGTTATTGTAGAAAAAGTAGATTTGACTGCCCATTTTCTGGACCTGGTAATCTGTCCAATATGTTACAAAAATTATGGCCTAACTCTGCACTTTGGTACAAGGTTAAGGTTTACTTACAGGATGTGTACCAATACACAGTGCAATCTGTAATTTACAGCGATGACATTAAGGGAGCAGAACAAGTGGCGGTTGTCCTGAGATAAAGCTGTGTGTCATCAGCATAACAATGGAATGATATACTATGTCTGCTAATGACTTTGCCAAGGGGGAGCATGTAAATGGAGAAGAGTGTGGGACCCAGCACAGAGCCCTGAGGGACACCGCAGGTGACGTTGTGAGTGTGTGATTTGGCTTTGCCCAGGGCGACATGCTCGGTTCTGCCGGTCAAATATGAGATAAACCTGTTGTCAACATCTTCTGGGAGTCCAGTGGTGTATTGCAGGCATTGGAGGAGGATGTTGTGGTCTACCGTATCAAAAGCAGCTGTTGGGTCTAGGAGGATGAGTAGAGATGGGGAACCAGTATATGCTGCCATCAGGAGGTCGATGGTGATCCTGACCAAGGCTGTTTCTGTGCTATGGCCATGGCGGAAACCCGACTGAAACTTTTCAAACGAGTTATTGTGTTTGAGGTGAACATGAAGTTTTGCTACAACTGTTTTTTCCAGAACCTTTGATAGGAATGGAAGATTGGAAATGGGCCTGTAGTTGGAGAGAAGTTCTGGATCCAAAGTGTTTTTTTTTCAGTAGAGGTCTGATGACTGCAGTTTTTAATGTAGATGGGATATGGCCAACCAGGAGGGAGTGATTTATGATCTTGGTGATGAATGGAGAAACGGCAGAAATGTTGGCCTTCAGCAGGGCTGTATTGGATCTGTCGCTTTGGTTTGGTGTGGGGGGAAGGAAAGGGCAACTCTATTGACACGACCTTGTGATCTGAAACACCAAGATCATAAACCTGTAGGTTGCTGATGGGGGCGGGGTTAGAGATGACCAAATCGAGTGTGTGCCCCCTGGAATGTGTGGGAGACATCAACATGTTGTTGTAAGTTGAGGGAGTCTAGCACCTGAAGGAAATAGGCAGTGGGATGACATGAGGGGGTGTCGACATGAATATTTATATCTCCCAGGATTATGGTATTAGCAGAGGTAATACAGAGTGTTGTGAGGAGATAATTTCCGAAATGAAGGCAGAGTTGGGTTTAGGGGGCCGATAGATAAGGAGAACATACATTAGAAAGGGGGGCTTACATTTTAAATGCAAGACACTCGCAGGAAGATGTTGCAGGCAGCGCGATGGGGACAGCTCCAGGTCCTGTCGGTGAATGACTGCTAGGCCACCACCGCGGCCAGTGCTGCGAGCTGCCTCCAAGTAACTGTAACCGGGGGGACAGGCTTCATTTAAGGCAGAGTAAATCTCTGGCTGATGCCAGGTTTCCGTCAGTCACTTGAAGTCAAGTCCTTTATCCCTGATGTGTTCTTAAATCAGTGTGGATTTATTATTGATGGATTAAGTGTTGAAAAGTTCGAATTTGAACAATGACTGTGGGGTGAATCTCTGTACAGGTCGCAAAACATTAAAATCCACTCCGCGCAGACTGGAATCCTCTCCACGAAATGTATCCAGCTGAAAGTGTGGGGATCCCATGGTGGAGTGCAGAGGTCTCATGATATATCCAGTTTTTATGGCAGCTGGAGCGACGGTACTCTGATGACGCGTCAGACATGCGACAGATGACCAGAGAGATGGGATGTTTGTAGCAGAGCAGCTTGGCTGGTTATGGAAGATGAATTTTCGACCTGAGCCTTTATGAATGTAACGAGGGCGGCGAAGAAGTCCAAGTTCTTTAATGATGGGGATGTTAAATCCAGGTGTGGTTGCAAAATTAAGTCGTCGGAGTTGCGAGCCCGAATAGCTGAACGCCATACTGAGCTGGAAATCGTCTATAGCAGGTAGGTGCCTAGCTACCTAGCTTCCCCACCGGTATAAAAGGTGGGTGAAGCATGGGATACGGAGTCCAGAAAAACTAGTGCATAAGGCTCGTTTTAAGGCATCTTGAGGGCCTCTAGTTAAGAGCTTTTGATTTAAACCCATCCCCTAGATTCTCTTATTCATCTGCCTCCACTTTTGAGTACAACAACCTATGCAAAGAACTGGATTTTCACTGCACTGCATTTTTCACGTGATTGCACTTGGATGTACGTCACAGTATAGAAGAAAAATGTAGTATAGAAGAAAAATGTAGTTTTATCATGACTTTACACTGGGGTATTTTAACATAAAATACATTTAACATTAAGTATTTCAACAAGAAAAATGACATACTTCACTTTTTAATATAACTGAATGCTGTAATTGTGTCTGTTGGTGCAACCCTGCAGAACCACCACATATGAGGACGTCCTCCTTGTGAACTAGTGAAGTCATGGGTCTTGAGGCCTGACTGCACCTCCCTCTGCTGGTCACACTGCGCTAGAACAACAGGACAGAAGCCAGTAAAAAGCTCCAGACAAAATACTCAAGAAGTCACAGTCGCTTCACTTTGGACCTGAAGTGGAGAAGAGCATATATTATTTTTACTGAAGAATCACTTCAGTCTGAATAAACTGTAGTTTTACCTCTCCTTGTTTTTAGTTTTAACTTAATTCTGGAGGTTGCCAAATGCAGCCAAGTACCCTCTCTTAGTCTATGCTGATTAAAACACTCACATGCAGGGGACATGCACATGCAGGGGATATGTACAGTAATCACTCCCTGAATGTTGATCCCACATGTTGGTTCAGTGCACGTGCTGTGGTGTGCAAGTGGGTCACCAGTCGCCAATACTGAGAGACATAGTGGCGTGTGTGACGGTGGTCAATGATTCATAACTATTGAGTGATTCATATAACCTCTAGTCACGTGTGATGTCTGCATCAGAAGATGTTTCTAAAGGAGACTGAACTGGCAGGCACAAGCGTTTAGCAGATGTTAACCTCCCAAGATGAGGAAAGCATGAGATTAAACATAACAAGCTTTGGTAAAGTTGGCTCTTAATCCGCACTTAGAGCAGAAACAGTACTCCCTGGTGCTTAAAGTCACCTATACTTGCCCATGACAAAAATACATGCTCTGCTAGTATGAATTCATGCTCAGAATGCCTCAAAACCTTGGCCTTAACACTCTCTTGATGTGTATAGATGGCTATAATACCTCATTGTTGGATGAGATGTTGATTAGGACGATTCATTTAACTTTTTTGTATTTTTTGAGCTTTTGATACACAAATTCAACAATGACACCTCTATATTTTTTGACACTGATTCATTGTTTCATATGCAGACTGAATCAGATCACTCCGTTTGCAAGTTAAATTATATTAGACAGCCTTACCCTTGCTGATCTAGTACTTTATAGAGAAAGACAGACTTTCACTGCTCCCCTCCATCAGCTTTGTTTTAAATCAGAGGCCTTCAAGAATATATCGGTTGAGGACACAGTGTTCTGTTACCATGGTGACATTAAAACAATAATAACCCATCCAAAATGCCCTTTTTAGCTTCTCCATTATACTTGACTTATAAGAGATGCAAGTATAAATATTTAAATTCTGGGGCCTGTGCAAGCCATTTACTCAAGTACACAATAAGTGGGACCAGTCATATGATTTTGATGTCAATCAACAGCTTTTTGGTCATACTACATGTTTTCCTTTTTTTTATTTTAATTTTCCTGTATGATTTTAATTAGTAATTCAATCAATTGTGTTGACTCTGTTGCCTTTCTGTTTTAAATTAATTTAAAGCGCACAATTTACTAACATGTGAAACTGCACCAAGTGGTGATGTTGTAATATCTACCTGAAGTATTTCAAATTTCATTTGATCCTGCTTATTGTTTGATTATTATTATGATTTTTTGAGATGGTTTGGAATGGACAACTTGTGCAAATACTTCGCCATTTTGCTGTCAAAAACATGCATGCATTTTAGATACAATGATGTAGAAGAATCTACTGACCTTCAAACTGGAGGATTTTCATTTCCTGTTTTTTCAAACACTTGTATAAGTGTCATTGCACATTTTTTCCTGAACTTTGTTCTTGACAGGGTTATATGTGTTATTTTAATGTTCATATGTATGTTCAATACAGAGTTTTTTTAAAAGTCTGTTTAATATAGTCACTTTTTTCCTTTTTGCTGTTGTTCTACATTAACCATCTAAACATCATTTATTGCTATACCATATGACCACCACTAGATGGTATGAGAGCATTTCCCCCACACAAATCTGAACCCTTTCAAATTAAGGCAGTGTATGTGGGACCTAAATTGCTTAAGTAAAATATTAGTGACTTGAAAAAAAAAATTGTAGGCATGTTTGAATAGCTGACTAAGCAGGTGCTCTAGCCAGTGTACATTGTTTTAGGTGACTATCTGAAACCACAGAAAGAGATTACACACACACTGTTCAAACAGAGCAAACTCCGTCTGATGCTGATCTCAGACCTGTGGCCATTGATAACAAGAGAACCGTTCTAAGAAGGCCTGCTTTACTATTCTGTGAATATGAGCCACACCCAGCTATTCAAACACAATGACTTGACAGGAAGACATTTCATTTAACCACATCGGTAAGTCCATTGTGATGACGCACAGACAGGTCTTGCAGCAGTATAACAAGAAAGATAATCTTAAACTTAATTTGTCTAATCCAAAATCATTTCCGTGATGCTTAATGCACTCAGATGTTCACAATATCTACGTTCTCAGTTAACCGTAGGGATAAGGATAGCAATTGGCAGACTTGTGCAGCCAAGAACTGTTAGGAGGTTCAGTGATGTTAGTGCTATATGATTGGCTTCATCCATAGATTCAGATCAGCATATTTAAATACAAAGCAGATCCTAAATAAAACCAGTTTAGACAAGAAGAGCAATGTACTGTGCACAGCTGCAGGCCTGTGAGAATCACTCTTTTACAAAGCTTCCTTTTTAGATGCACACTATTCACACTAAAATGTGTTTTGTCTATGTTTTCCCCTCTTATGTACGTACACAAAAATCAAGTGTTGCTTGTCCATCAATGAACCTTTCTTTCTCTAACAGGGTGAAGTTTGCTGTCATACTGATTTTTTCTCTCTCTGCCTGAATGCTACTTTTAGGCCATGAATACGCCTTTTGTTTTTAAAGAAAAGTACAATTTCATAAGGGTGTGAAATTACTCCACATCATTTTCTGAAGGACACGTGTGCACACATTTTCAAATCCTTTTTTAAACTTTAAACTTCTTGATTTTTTTTTTTTACAGTTGAACAGAGATTAGAGCAAAAACAAGCAATATTTATTTTGTTCTGATTTCTGATAGTTAACCCTTAAATGTTTGTGTACATATCTTGTATGTATTTTTCATAAACTACGAAATTGCAAATAAAAACAATATATTTTTTGTGCAATACATTAATTTTCTCAGGTATTTTTATGTGTTGAGTTGCTAGTCCTCAGTCATGCTGGATGCTAGATGGGCGGGGCCATAGTTTGTAAAGTGACATCACTGCACTTTGAAGTGAAATTCGGTACTTGACCCCATTGGATGAAAACCGGGAGTCCGGTGGGCTTTTTGGTGGCTTGTTCCTGTTTAGTTTCTTAATTGCAACGTTAGTATTTGGTCAACTTCCTTCACATTGGTTTCAGCTCAAGGTGAAATGCGAGAGTAAAGCAGCGGGCTGAGATAAAGGTGTTTTTTTTTGCACGTTTAGTAGCCTATATTTTAAGCAGGTTGCACAAGGAACCTCACGGCTCCCGTATCACCTTGTCGCCGGTGTGAAGTCGTGGATTGTCTGCTTTTCCAGATTGAAGCAGATGAATCGAAACAGGACGCTTTAAAATCATCTGAAGGTAAATTAATGGCATTTTAGAGCATGTTTACTTTGCTTATCTTTCAACCTGTTTGCCTGGTTCAAATTCTCTGTTCATATTGTCACTTCATTTGGGACCAAAATCAACTTGGTTTGCATTCGGTTGTCGTTCTGAATATTTTCTCGTATCAGGTTCGGTTTCGTTAGGATTTTGCACGTTTGGGTTGGGCTGGGCTTTTAAAGGATGCATCGATTTATATACACATGGTATAAACTGGACAGCGGCCTGCGCTCCGCATGTTACACCTATTATTTTTGAATGTACGTTTGTATAAATGTAATCACTGCGCGTGGACGGCATCGTAATTACTCAAACCTTTCGCGTGGCTGCTGCGGACGGTTACATGTAACGATTCGTGCTCGGTTAAAAATTAATGTCCTCGTAGGAACATTTTTTTTCTTGAGCATAAAGAGATCATGTTTTCTACAAAATAGCCTATGAATACAACATTCATCTGTCTTAAATTCAAAGAAATCGTTGCATTTTGTGTGGGTGGGGGGGTTCTATAGTAGCCGATTATGATCCCCATAAAACGTTTAGTGCTGTTCTTGAGAATTACAAGATTTGATGTTGAGGAATTCAAATCCTTGTTTTAACCGAAACGCGCATAATATAGGCTAATCGTTTCACTTGACAAACGAATCTAGTAGGCTATACGCTGGTCCACAACATAGGCTAGCTGTCCTGTGTTATTCTTACCCGCCTCGCCTCTCTTTATCCGACTAAACTTCTAAAGCTCAGAGAAAATCGATAGTATAAGTGGACTCTCATGGATTGGCGTTGTGTGATATGGTCATGATGTGGACCGCCTGTGGTAGCTAGCCTACTTATCCAGAGCTTGTCTGGTCAATGCACGTTTTGATTTGAAATTATCGTTTGGATCGTGTTGATGTCATTCTGTGTTATCACCTTGCCCTTGTAACGCCAAGTATGTAGATAACAGCGTGTCTCTCATCACACCCTGTCTCTGTTTACATTCTAGGCTTTAGTTCTAGAAGTTCATGACCGCTTTTAGCGCTAATGGCCCGGATATTTACGCGGCCGCTCCGGGAATTGTTGCCCATTCACCAGCGATTCTTACATGAGCGGTCGTTTTGTGTGAAACGTGTTGATTGTAAGGTGCATTCGGTGATTTCTCCCCAAATCACATGGTTTGCATAAAGAGATGGAAAGCACGTTTTAGAAATATCTTTAAAATGAGGTACGCATTAGATGAAGACCTATCAGTCTTATCTAGGGTTGCCACCTTCAATACAAAAATATAAGGGACGCCTGCCGGCGGCCGCAGCGGGGGCCAAAGCCCTCGGGGCCACAATGACCACAGGCCCGACGGTATGCCAATGGTGATATATCATAACTCAAAACATATTTTCAGGACCATAAGATCAGAATAAGAATAAGATCAGTACCAATGGACATTATAATAGGCTATCTGCTATTGAAATCAGTGTGAATAGATACAATCACTCTCTATCACAAACAAGGTTAACTAAGTGTGTCAATGAGATCACAAAAAAATTGCCTTTCGTCGGAGTTGTATGTGAGATGTTAACCATACTTTATTAACTTATTAAATTAACAGATCCATAACTTATTCACTATAAATTAAACAAATGAGTTGATACTCAAACAAATGCTAAATTTGATTTGGAAAAAACTTTAGCAAAGGATGTTGAACATCAAAAACATCAGTAGACCAGTAGTACTGTGCAGTATTGGACTATGTTAGGCGTTAAGTGTACTTCTTGTCACTCTGTGCAGCACTGAGTAGCTGTTTCTTTCAAACATGTAACACCATCCAAACAGTGATACCACACATAAATAACTTATAATCTACAAACATTTCACTATTTTTACACTATAACACTATTTTTATTATTGGTAAGAAAATCTATTTATGTATTTATTTATTTATGTATTCAGACCTATTGTTAATTATATAGTATTAAAGGATGAAATTCTCTAGATTTGTTAAGCATAAGTAATTTTCTTCACACATGTACATTTTTATTATTAAATATATCTCTCTCTTATTTAAAAAATGCATGCCTGACTGTGTACCTTAACCATAATAAACAAATCATACCATAATGTATGGATATAATTATTTTACATTGTAACATTATTTCTTAACAAATGGGCATATAGGCAGCATATGAAAACGTAATCAATCAGAACATTATTGAGCTGATTAAAAAACTGCCATTACACTATCATCTGATTCGGGAGATGCATGAGGTATGAAGAACTGTGAGACGGGGCTTGCTTTGATTTCTCTGAGCTCTAGCATTGCTATCAACTCTCTGCCAAAAGACCCGCCCTCCCCTGACTCTGATAGGCCCTGAACCTGATGGTATTATTCAAACCAATCAAACCAACAATGGCAGTGAGTATTACCCAATCAAGGTTAGAATAGGACGAGTCTCCACAGAATGCGGGTGGAATGATTTGCATGGGATGATGCGTTTAAGACAACTCGGAAATACGGGACGATTCCGTATTTTAAGGGACGGGTGGCAACCTTAGTCTTATCATATTAGAGTTCATTCTACACGGAGTGGGTCGCCCATCATGGTTGTGGCCATGTTGCGATCACGTGACCAGCGGAATTATGCAATTAACCAGTTAGTAATTTTAACAATACTAATACATTGACTTTATAAAGTGATTTAAGTCAATACTCAAAAACTTACCTGTCAGTAGCCTACTTCTAAACAAAGCAAGCTAGCAAAACAAGTTAACAGCATGGTCCAGATTGATAAAATAGACTGGCAGGCTGTTCGAACAGAATAAATTCAAGTGGAGAGAAAAAATGCATCCAGGGCAATAGGTGTTACTATTAAGTCCAAAACTGGTACTACTGGATCAAATATGAGCCAGCTAAATGTAGCCTTTACAAAAATTTGCTAAGTGCACCTTAAGTAATTTGCAAGAGATCAAATTCTTTACAGGGTATTTTTAAGCCCCCTTGTCTGTGTCATTTAATGTAAATCCACTATGATGTCTGTCTTAAGCCCATAATGGTCACTTTATTGTGTTTCACAGTTGTCTGTAATGCCAACTGTTGTTGTTATTTCCCCCCCTAACCCCCCAACCCCAAAAAAACCCTTGACTGACCTGGCCAAACAATCCAGAGCTAAAACCAGTATTATGCTAGAATGGTAAAACCGAGTACATATGAAAATGAGCTTTCATTCATTGTAATGTCTACTTGTCTTGTCCAAAAATGTATGATAGCCCCTCTCTGTTTCAACGTGTGTCAGGTCAGTCAGAATAGTGTTGAGCAGGGACAGCTGCTGTCAATGGTTGTTTTACCAATCTCTCTTGCTGCTCCATTAGACTTAGTTTTTTTAGCCGATAGTGTTATGTATAGATTGATTGTGCCTTCTATTGCATCCTGTGAGCTAATGATTTCATCACTTGAGTCATCTTGGGCTGGAACCAAAACAATTTTGTCATTGTGGTGTTGCATTTTGGTGCTGCTCCTCCTCAAGTCTGTGGTTGGTATTTTGGCGATGACATTCGTTTTTTTTTTTCAACACAACTGATGAGTGCGTTGATTAATGTTTATGTGAATAAAAGCCTAAATTTAATCTGTTCATCATAAAGCGATCAAGTCTCTTAAGAGAATTTGGACTAAAACGAATTTGGACTAAAACACTCAATTCATATGGATTAGTTTTACAATCTCTTTATGAACTTTTTTAAGCATCAAAGGGACTGAAATCTCTGATTGAAAAATATCTTGGGTTTGGAACAACATGAGGGTGAGTAAATGATGACATAATTTATTTTTGAATTAATTAACCCTTAAGGGTGTTTGTATGCATATCTATTGATGTCCTGGCCAATGCAGCAGTCACAGATTGGACCATTTTAACAGATTTTGAGATGTCTGGTTGGCTTCAGCTTAGCCATGACCTCATGGTGGGGTGGTCGAGTTGGACAGCTAGGAAGAAGCCCCAATTTTCAGTAGCAGATGAATTAAATAAACCACATCATCAAATCGGTTTGCTTATTCACCAGTTCACTGCCTTACAGATACTCTGATAACCTAGTTTAGTATAAACTCGATTGACTCCACTTCCAGTAATGTGAATTCCAGACAATCATTAAGTCCTGGTACTATTTTGTTTCTTGTGAAATGGCTTCCTGAGTTTTTACCATCGGGATAATCTCCTTGGTGCTTGACGTCAGTTTTACATTTGGAAAGAACATTTTGAAATACCCCTTTATTATATTAAATCCTTTCTGGTGGTTTTATAACCCCAATATCTGCTGAAGCCCTGCCACTGACATAAGAGCTTTTAACTGTCAGCAAACCAGTGCTGGATAATTTGGCAGAGAGTTTGTTTGTGTGTGTTTTTTAGATGGAGCCGATGTCCTGTTTTAATCCTCCTGGGCTCAGTTTCTATCCATCACAGCGTCCTGCTGTGTGTCCAGTATGCAAACTACACCCAAACCATCACGCCACCATTCACCATCTGTTCTTTCTCTCCTTCCCTCTCTCAAAGCTCCCTCCCTCTCAAAACATCATCTGACACTAATCTTTTTGTCTGTCTTGAACACGTGAGATGGTTCCAGCTTTCTTTTTACTCAATTTACTCTCAGTTAAGTTTCTTTTAAAATTCCTTTTACACCACTTTTACTTTTGCCCCGTGTCGTTTTGCGTCCTCTTTCTGTCCAATATCTCATGTTGTTTTGGCTGTGCCCAGCCCCCGTCAGCATGGTGCGCCGCACACAATGGGGAATGTCCTCTCTTAATCCTTACACTACGCATGGCAAAATCAAACCCTGCTGGGTCATTAAGGCCCATTCACACCCTATACTGAGACAACACAGACGGCTCGCTTGTCTGGAGTTAATCCCGTTGGATGAGTGGGAGCAGGGTCGTCACGTTTCTTCCTGTTTATTTGCATCGTTACTACCGTTTCACACTCCCTGAAGTCTGACACTTCAGCTCAACCTCACCCCACACACAATACTGACCCATTAACCTTCCCTACTACACACACAGAGTAACCAATGGAAATTACAGTACTAATGACGACAGGTTACTTTAGATTGACCACAATAAGAACTGAAACCTGCTAAAGGAACTAGTGAATGGTGGAGATCATTTACAGACAGTACTGATTTGTATAATATCAATATGGTTGTATTTTATCTGTAAAGGTGTGCGTTTATGTGCGGAAAGTCGAAAAATCACACCCACCACTGGTGACTGTTTTATTACTTTGAGCATATTAAAGAACGCCCCCCTTCCTGGTAGGAGACTATTTCACATGGGCAGTTTTCACTCTCACAGTTGTGGGTGTATATAAATGTTGCGACTTCCTGTCTCTTGTCTGTATTAAGGAATGTGGTGTGCTCATAAACATGCTGAGATGTAGCTCAGGGAGAAAGATGGGAATCTGGGTTTTCTAGCACTACGCAGCATGTTCCATTTTGTTCTGGGATGTAACTGATATGCAGGCCAAGACAGAATCTGAAGAGAATCATAGTTTCCTTTGCATAAAGCAGCATAGTTTTCAAAATCAGCAGAGTTTATTAAATGTTTTTGCTATTTTGATTATGCTTTAAGCTACTGATAAGAGTTTAGTACTCTGTTGCACATTTGACTGTTTTTAAATGCATTCTGGAGATTTTCCTTTTAAAATGAAAACTGAAAAAGTCAGGCCTAGTTATTACTGGCTGTCGTTTTCTATATGGGAAGTGAAAGTAAAAAGTGAACACCCACAGACTGATGCCCATTTAAATTTCAGAGGTCAGTGTGCAAATGCCGAACAGTGAATTATCAACTTGAGAGGCAGGTCAGACTTATGTAAGCTCAGAGTTGTTTTCTGTTGTGTATTCAAAATATTATTTGTAATAATTTGCCATTTCATTATTTGCAGATTTTCTTCTATCATTCTAAAGTTTAAGGTCAGTAAGTTAGTTTTTTTATTTAGAAAGGATGCACTAAATATGTTAAAGATTTCTAATAAAAAAAAAATTCATCAGAAAAAGTCTTGAAAACTATTTAAAACTTTAAGCAGCACAACTGTTTTCTGAAGGATCATGTGACACTGAAGACTGGAGTAATGATGCTGAAAATTCAGCTTTGTCATCACAAGAATAAATTCTTAAATGTATTGCAAAAGTTACAAATTGCATTAAATTTCAATATTTTACAATGTATATTACAATATTACTGTTTTATTGTGCTAGCACCCTTCTGAAACCTTAAATGACAAATGGGACAACCTACGGTCTCATGGACACGTGCGTTCAGCAACCATTGTAAGTCCACAAGATTGAAAGTGCATATGAAGTGTGCCATTTCTGACAGGGCTGTAGCATAAGCTCAGGTGAGAATTAACGAGTATAGACCAAAATGAACGAATTCGAAGTCTAAAACAAGAAGTTTTAAAGAGGATTTTGATATGAGAAAAGGAGCTTTCTATGCCGGGTCAGAGGTCACCCTTCCGCTGGAACTAGACCCTCTCGTGAACGTTATGGATGGATGCGCTTTTTGGAGCTTCAAAAACTCGGGCACTATTCAATGCCGTTACAAAACTGGGAAAAGCCAGGATATTATTTAATATATCTCAGATTGTGATTGGCTTAAAAAAAAAAAGTCATACGCCTAGAATGTCTTGAGGGTGATTAGCTAAATTATGGGATAATTATTATAATATTATTCCTTTAAGAAAAAATGTCATTGCTATGCAAGCTCTGTTTTGGACCTGCCAATTGAAAGATGCACAAAGCATGATGATAACCTTAAATAACAGCTTCATGCACATTATCATTTTAGTCTTTGGTAAGAGCAGTCTCATGGAGTCAATGTGGGAGTCGAATAGGAGGGGTGTGTTGCTGCACTCTTTCAGTGTTTTCATGTGTTGATCTCTTTGGAGTGCATGTGCCAGTGGTAGCGTTGTGAGAGCACTGCCTTGTATGGGCAGATTGTATGAGGGGGTTTGTGTTTGTGTCGTTTCTGTCTGCTTTTTTACACCTCTGGTGAAATCCATTTTGTTATTCGATCTCTCATCCCGTTCCGATTATTTTTCCGTTTTCGCCAACATCAAGTTACAGATTATAACTTTCTTGTGAAATTACAAGTTAAAACAAAACTTAACAATTAGAATGAGGATATAGATATTTGTTAAACAGAGGCCTGGGTCCCGCTGCTGGCTCTTATTACAAGAATGCAGGATGTGGCCAACTACAGCTGCATGGAAATAGCTGCACGTCTGTCTATGACAGTTGGTTATGGCTCGGCCCTGAAGAGCTGGAAGCCCCGTGCAGGAATTTGGGTTTGCAAGGTCTCGCTATTGGTTCCTTTTTTTTTGTTTTGTATCAGTTTCTCTTGCACATTCTCTAGAATGTGACATTTGCTTTGTGCCTGTGTGTGTCTCTTGCTGTCGTCTGCAGATGTTTCTGAACTGCTTAGTGGGACGCTGTCACAGCACAGCCACAGTCCATCAAACCACTACACTAAGTAAAAGGACACACACACTTTGGAAAGGATGTCCCCATGTGGAAAGCAGTTTTATAAAGTTAATTCAGCTTAATTTATTTCAGATCTGGTGTTAAGTTTATTATAGGGCTAGGTTTAGGATTAGGGAAGCACATTTTAAAATGTCCTCATGGCACCTTTATAATCCTTAGTCTATACATGTATATTCCCTTATCCGAACAAACAGATTAAGATATTGGACAAGACAGGCATGGGGTTTAATGAGAGGCAGACAAGGTTCCTACTTTCACTGAAAAACTGCAAATATAAGTAATTTTTTAAATCTTGTTCTCCAAGCCTGGAAAATCATACATTTTCCTAGTTATGCTGTGCTCTACAATATCATATCAGCTATTGTTTGCTCTTAAATCATGGTCATTTGTTTACATTTGAGAGTGACTTGTTTCTTTGAGTCAGTTCTTTTAAATGAATTGGTTGATTTGGTTCATGCATCAGTCTGAAAGACTCATTAGCAGATCAGTCTTGAATCAAATAGATGAATAGCTGAAAAGGCCATGGATAAATCACAGAAATGTGTTAGTTGAAAAGTGTTTTCTGTTAAAAATAGACATTCTTTATTGCCATCTGTGGTTCCATGAAGAACCGTTGACATCCATGGAATCTTTCTATTGCACAAAAGGATCTTTACAGTGGAAAAAGGTTCTTTAGATGTTAAGATGTTCTTCACACACACAAAAAATGGTTGTTTTAAGAACTGTTCACTGAAAGGTTATTTGAGGGATCCAAAATAGTTCTTCTATTTGGCATCGCTGTGAAACCTACTTTTGGAACTTTAATTTTTAAGGGTGAACCGATTTGGTTTGGATGATAAAGTAGGCTTTTTTTTCATGAGCACCCCGAATGTTCTCAAGTGCTTTTGCTGTTAGATTTCCCTGATAGTTCTCATTTTCATTTAGTTTAACTTGATGTACAAAAATAACAAACTAGTACTGAAACATTTTTTTTAATAACTTTATAGACATGAAAAACAAAGCAAAGATGCTCAAACTTTAAGATAAAAATGGGAAATATAAACTTAAAACTAATTTAAAATGGTAATAAGAGGTGAGAGAGATAGTGATATTCATGGGGAAGCTGATCTGTGATGTAAAACAGCTGGATTCATTGCTGCAGATTCTTTTCGTTTCCAATTATCTGTGCTGTGCAACATTTTTTACCTTTTTACTCCTCTCTGACTAAATTGGATCTCTTTTTTTGAATGTCCCCTGGTTGATCTTCACATCCACATGGGTAATCTTGTGCTGTCCTGGGCAGAACGATGACCTCCCAATTCATCATCTTGGCCTGTAGGATGACAAGTTTTTAAGAACTTGTCACCCATCTTCTTTGTTTTCTGTCTCTTGAGTGTCTTCCTTCAACATTTTTATTCACAGCTTTGCTGTTTGTTTTCCTCTTCTTAAATCTGTCACACACACTTGAGCCCACTCATCTCCTGCATGATGATGATTTAAAATTTGATTTCTCTGCTTGCCTCGTCATTGTTACTTCATCCCACTATTTTCCCCTTTCTTTATTTGCTCTCTGGATTGGTGGCTTGGGCTTGTTGAAGAGCCAGAACAATAGCTCAGCTGCTTGGGCCATCTGTATGGCTGCAGACGAAGAACAGATCTGATGCAGAGGAGGAGGGGAAGGAGAATGGAGGAAAGAGGGGGGTTGTGGTTATGTGGTGAAGGAGTAAGACAAGAGGATTCTGAATAAAGGAGTTTGGAGAATGGAGAGGGGTGAATGGGTGCAAAGACCCCCTCTCCACCACATTGACCCTTTATCCTTTCTTGGAGCCCAAATTCCACAATCTTTTTTGCTGACGAGCTTTTGCATCAGTCCCTGAAGGAAACCAAAAAACTTGCATAGTGCAGTGTTCCAGTAAAAGAGTTATATTGAAATTTTCTTTTAGAATTCTACCAAAATTTAATTTGGGTTTATTTAAGAGACATGAAAAGTTGTGGATTTGAATCTGTGTTGCGTGCAAAAGATGTCTACTGTCTGGGACATAGGTTTTTCAAGGCGACATCATCTCTGTTTACACTCGGCAGACAGGAAATTACTAGTTTGAATGAACCAGTAGATGAAACCTACAGTCCAGATAATGGCATCATATTTCTGTATAGCAGGTGGTGGTGATGGCTCTGTGTAAATAATCCACACAAATCAAAGCTATAAATCATCTTCATATCCTGGTGAATGAAATGAGTGAGAAGTGAATGGCAATGTTATACGTTGTAAAATATACAGTGATTATATATATTATATTATATATTCCTGTAATACATGACAAATTGTCACTGTTTTTTTGGCAACCAAAGTTGACGTTTTTTATTTTATTTTAACAGGATACTTTTATAGTATTTCATTCTATATTCTAAACTATTTTAAAACTACAGTGAGCATCTTGGATGCTTGACCTGGATGTGATCTTTTTTGTATTTTGGTTCTTTCATAATGCACCATTTCCTCTTTTTCCCAAGTCGCCATTCATGAGGATGGTTCCCTTTGGAAAACACTGCTTCCCATTTAACTTAAACACTCCACTGAGAGAGAACTTTATTTTTTTCTTACTCTATGATTACTTAAAAGTATTTTATTCTATTACACATAGAGCATAGGCCAAAGCTTTTCTCTGCTAAACTGATTGTATTCGTGTCTTTCCAACGTTTTTACAGGGCAGTTATTGAGTTGTGAACACATCCGTTATCCCTGGGTTCAGTGTGTGAGCAGCACTGAATCCAGCGAGTATATCTAGCAGCAGCCAATCGACGGGTAATATTGGAGATGAAACCTGATGGGTTGGCCACATCACCATCTGAACCAATGGAAACTGAAGGAACAGAACCCATAATGGATCCAGCCAGCAGTGATGGGACATCTCAAAATTGCACTACATCACCTCCACAACCTGATGAACCCCAAATTGAGCAAGCAGCTCCTCCACCTGTGAAGGAAGCTCCTGGGAAAGCAATAGATGCTAAAAGCAAATCCAAAGGCCTAGTCAAAGGCAAGACTACAGCAGCAGGCCCGGCTACCACTGGACCAGGCACACGACCCAAAGGAACCCAAAGCCGTGCGGCTAATGGCCTCACAAAGACTGCAGCGAGTACCCTAACCAAGAAACCCATTCCAGTGGCCACTACTGCAGCAGACAAGAAAAAAACCACCACTACTGTTGGACAATCTGGTCCCAGTAAGAAACCTGTCGGCTCTTCCACTGCTGTTGCAACCTCAAGGGCCCAACGTAAAGTAACTACTGTTGGAACAAGTAGATCAATGACAACAACTGTTGCAAGTGGAACAAAGACAGGAACAGCTGTTGGCACAGCCACCAGCCTGAGTAGAAGACCTGCCACTAGTGCTGCAACCAAACCCAAAACCCCAGGTAAGATGGCCTGGCATGAGTTTAGTTCTGGTACTTCTAAGTTTGGATTTGGGCATGTACAAATAACTAATCGTAATTAGAAAATAATCCATTATTGTCATGTGGTAGTTACAACATGGTGTAGGGAGTCATTATGTGCTAGTTTTTTTTTTTTTTTTGTAAAATAAATGTAATTTTAACTGTGGTTCTTTTCATCATGGCTTTGCATGATATTTGATCATATCCCAGTGAATGTTCACTTTGGAACATTATTTATTTCAATTTATTTTCTTCAGCTCCAAGGCCAGCCGCTGCCCCTGCTGCCAAACCCAGCACTTCAGCCACAGCCAAAACCACTGCAGTTTCCAAAACTAACAGGTAAAGCAGCTTTTGGAAGCTTAGATGGTCATTTGAGCTTGGACATTTGACTGTATTTGAATGGAAAATTGAAATGCTGGGGACTGAACAAATATTTGACTTTCATGTGGCTTTGAGTTATCAATAAGGCAGATTTGGATGCAGTCACATTTGGGAACTGCTTTGTGTTTAGGACACCATTTAGTGGAGAAACCATACAAATATCAATGACTGCATGCTTTTTGCAGTGGAATGGTCACTATTGTGTGTCTGGCAGTTATTGGCTCAAGTTTCTGTCCCTTTGTGAGTCATTCTCACTGAAAGACTGCTTAGATCAGGCTTAACCAGAGTATAGGCTCAACAGTGCTCTTTTTGTTGATGATACACTCTGGGAATGATAATTGGTATCTTCACTTGAGTTAAACTGCTTTTATTAAACTGGACATTCAAGCAAAACACTTTTATGCTGACAATACTATTATTTATACACTTGCTCCATCCATAACAAAGGCAGTGCAAGGGCTTCAAACTGCATTTCAGTCATTGCAGAGTGCTTTTGTGAGCTTAAAATTGGTTTTAAATTCACAAAGTTTATGGTTTTTCTCAAGGGCTCATTCACAAGTCCTTGATAATTTTAGCATTTATACATCAGGGGCCGTATTCACAAAGAATTTTAAGGCTAAAAGTAGCTCCTAACTGGCGAATTTAGGAGCAACTCCTAAAAATAATGGGCGTGTCACTCCTAACTTTAGGACTCCTAATTTTTTTCACTAAGAGTAATTCACGAAGCATTTTAGCCCTAAAAGTAGCACCTAAGTCTGGGACAGCTTAAAAGAAGTCGAGAGGACTCCTAACTCACTAAGACCTATTCACAAAGGATTGTAGCGCATACCACCGCCTCTCGCAGTCGTCCGGAGTCCGCGACACAAGCGGGAATGCTGCATTGATCTGCAAACAAATCCTCTCCCATGTCTCACGCTTAGTTTTACTTGAAATCCCAGTGTCGAATTTCCCTTTTATTTTTATTTTATTTTATTTTTCAGCACCAACTGGGCCAGCAGCAGTAACTGATCCTGCGTCCAGTTGGGCTTTCTTTTCCGTTTTGACGAGTTCATAATCCACCGTCATTCAACTATTACATTACTTCAATAGGAGCAACATTTCCTTGCTTTAAGTAGTCTATTTAGGCTATGGAAGCTTGTTTCCGCCACAGAATGAAAAATAAAAAAGGTAATTGCGACTTTTTATCTCACAATTGCGACTTTATTTCTCACAATTCTGACTTCATATCTCGCAATTGTGAGATAAAAAGTCGCAATTATTTTTTTTAATTTTTATTCAGTGGCGGAAACAAGCTTCCATACTAATAGGATGTCAATTAACCAAGCAAGTGTTAATGCAAGTGTCATTTTTCATTATTAGGCAAGTGGCGGTTTCATTAGGGTATTAGGCTACCTTAATTTAATTTAATTGAATTCACCACTTTTCTCTCTCTCTCTGCCTTTTTAGAATTACACTTCACTGGGGCCTGCACAAACATGTAATTATATATGCATTTCGATGACATTACTATTGTTATTTTGTGTAGGACACAGACATATTTAGATGTCGTAATTCCATGATTTGTTGCGTCTGTGTTATGTTCCGCATGATGGCCCTGTCATCTAACAACCAATCACCGTGATCATTGCGAGGAAACTCGTGCATGAGAATTGACGTCATCCCTAGCAACGAAGACTCACTCTTAGTTTAGGAGTTGTCATTTTTCCTTACTAAGAGTAGGTCTGAAAGGCGTTGTGAATAACCTTTAAGAGAAAACTCCTAGCTAAAATATTTTAGTGTGATTTAGGAGTACTCCTAGTGGTAAAATAAAATTCTTTGTGAATACGGCCCCTGATGGTAAAAATATTGAAAGGGTATCTTCTTACAAATACTTGGGCATTTGGATGGACGATAAGCTTTTGTTCAATGTACATATTTTTAATCTAATAAGAAAGCTCAAAGTGAAAATTGGGTTTATTTTAGAAATAAATCTAATTTTACTTTTAATGCTAAAAAGAAACTTGTTGAAGCTACCTTCCTAACTGTGATTGATTATGGTGATATATTATATATGCAATGCATGCAGCCTCCTCCTAACGAGCCTTGATTCAGTCTACCATGCTTCATTACTCTTTATTACAAATGCAAAATCCTTTACTCATCATTGCATTCTTTATGAGATGGTGGGTTGGACATCACTAACTATACGAAGAAAACAGCATTGGTACATTTTTATCTATAAAGCAATGCTAGCCAAACTTCCAGCGTATTTACTCTTCTTTGTGTTAGTTCTAGCAGCTACCAGCTACGCTCTTCAAGTGTTTGCTTTTAATTGTACCTAGAGTTTTTACAGAACTGGGGAAAACTGGAATGGCATGGAATAATTTGCAAAAAGATTTAAAACTAGACAAATTGGTGTCTATTGGTGAATTTAAAGGCATCATTAAGACTGTGGTAATGAAGGCTTGTGATTGTTTTTGTTGAGAGGATACTATGTTCTAATATTTCTTTTAATTTTGTATTTGTTGTATTTGAACATGTCTTACTGTATGGCTGCTACCTTGGCCAGGTCTCTCTTGTAAAATAGATTTTAATCTTAATGAGACTTCCTGGTAAAATAAAGGTAAATAAAAATTATGATCCAAGTTAGCTACATTACCAATTATGTCCGTCTTTTTTGTCTTCAGTCTCTTGTTCATTCCTTTTATCCCAACATAAAATTTTATTTAGCAGTTTTACTTAATCATTATCAGAATCAAATGATTGTGACTGATCAGTTTTTCCCCAATTTATTACCATTTATTTCTTTTATGATTAAAAATGCCTATAACACAATGAAAACACAAACTGCTTGTAAATTAGAACATTTGTATATTACAGCATTTTAAATCAGTCATGGAATTTTTCTTTGTTGCTCAGATCTAAAATTCACTTTGAGTGTGACCTTTGATACATTTATAATAAAAACAAAATTATATTAATTTAAGTAATCACAAACGACTGCATGACATGGAAGTCATTGGCGAAAAAGTGTGGGAACCTTGTTTTGAAGAGTTAAACTGTGTTTGTTGCAGCTGATTACTTCCATATCCGATCTCCTCAATTGTACATGGAGTAAATATGGTCTGCCAGTTAATGTGGATATGACTGGTCTTGTCTGTTGATTACAGATTAATTAAGTGCTTAATTCTATGTATTTATGTGGTAATGTCAGTTTACAAGGCTGTTTAGACTCCCTGTTTATAGCATGCTATAGGCAAACTACAGGGTGTGGTTTGTGTGCGCTTCAGCATTGACTCTGAATTCACTCTTGAATGAAATGCTCAGAGAATGGAGAAATGGATTGTGAATTGTGTGATTATGAGCACTCATTTGATCTTTCTGTTTAGATGGGCATGTTTTCCTTTGATGCATGTCACACAATGCATATCCTCACTGTAGCTTCAAATGAAATGTTTGCACTGCAAAAACACAATCACGCCCTCACTGTGGGAAATGTAAACTAGTTCCATCAAAGTCTTCTCATGATCCAACTACAGCTTCTCCCCCTCCTCTCATCTTTGCTTTAACTCTTACTTACTTTCTTTCTGGTATATGTGCTAGCTAGATATTTCAGGCATTTCTAGGAGAAGGAGATACTTTTTTGCCTGTCTATAGATAACATTGTGATTGTGAGGTAAAAGAGGGGTTTTTGGCAATAGTTCTGCCACTCTTACTAGACCAACCTTGCATCTTGCTCACTCAGTTTGTAGTTTCATGGGATTTGGATAAGTGCTGTGCTCACCAAATCAAATTTCCTTTTGTATTTGGAGGTTTTCTTTGTAGGTTGTAAAGTGAGCCTCTTGAATTTTTAGCCTGCGGGAGTCTGAGCATTTTAATTTCCCTTGAACTGAGCTTCTGGTTAGCCTATCTCTATTTGTTTTCCTGTTTCCTTTGCTGCAAAATTACTAGTAAACCAGATGGCCTTTGTCACATTATACCACAAGACAAATGTTTAAATATGAATGAGCTTATAAATTTTAAAATGGTGCTAATGAGGTTGAAAATAAAAGCATTGCAAACCCTTAAAGGTCCAGAATGAATGGAGCAGTTGAAACTGAGTGAGTGATGTTTTAAAGCAACGTGTAACTGTGCAAAGGAAAACCACTGCCCCATGCTCTGCTGAACACTTAAAAAAAAAAAAATCCAGAACAGTACCTTCATCCTTATGACCATTACTTAATTAAAGCTTAATTATTGATATGCAGATGTCTGTGTCAGTAGGTGTTGTTCTTTTCCATTGAGTTAAAGGCAGATTGCTCCTATAGGATCGTCTTTGACCTCTTAACCGAAGAAAAGCACAAACTACTATCATTCACAGAGCATTTAGTTTTGACATTTTATTGTCATAAACTTCTAGACCAATTATTTTGTTGCTTAGGACTTGGAAAAATGGGTACATAATGGTCTACCATGATATTGTCGAGTCTTGTCTTTATCAAAATTATAGCCTTGGCAATTCGTGTCCTGTTTGGCCAGAAACATAATGAGCCCTAATCAGGCAAAGGTTTTTGTAAATACCAAATCCTTTGGATGCCTGAGCTTTTGAGGTCAGTATGTCTGTGGAAACTGCTTGGTTCGTACTCTCCAGCTGCTTCATTTTAATTGAGTTGTAGCCATAATGCTACAGAAATGAAGATAAAGATGCAAAACTGTTTACTTTAGTTGCTATGCTACGTTTATCTTATGCCTTAATGCTATCTTGTTATATTAGTTGCCCTCTATTCATGTAATGTGATTGCAGTCCTACTTTCTTTTCCCTCTTGTTGTCTTTATTCTGATTTAATTTGACCAAAGATGGTTTAATCAGTGTCCTAGAAAGTACAAATAAACTTAATGTAGGTCATGGAATTGTATTGGGAAATTCCAGTTCTTTTGTTCTCATCATTTTAACAATTGGCCGTTGTTTCAGAATAATTTGTGGGGGAGATTGTTATAGCCTTGGCATGTGGGGCCAAGCCATTTGACCATGTTCTCTATTGTGCATTTCCATAAGGAACACGCTTACATTGCCTGTATTGTCTGCGCGAAGAGCTGGAGTATGTCTTCTGTCATGGTTATTGGTGTGGAATTGAGCATTCCAACATGCTTCATTTAGTTCTTATCTTTTGCTTCATATAGTTCTTATCTTTTCTGGTAGATCTGATTCTTGCTTACAAAAAGTATTTTGATGTTTCTGATTATAAAGACTAATGCAAAGGTCATGACATTTAAACGGACGTTAATCTGTTCCAATGGCATTCCGCAGCGTTTGACTGTATGTGTAACTAATAGGGATGTCAAAATAAACGCATGCGATTTTAATTTGTTCAGTTTAACAAATTAAAAATATTTAACGCAATTTACGCAGCATTCGGGTTTTTTTCCGGCCATCCTTTGGCTAACGTTACATATGATCACACTATCATTCATTCAAGTGCTAATAAACCTTTTGGACGCAATAAGAAGCAAAAAATAACTCGAATCTGTACTGCCGCATTGTGAAGCGGCTCTGTGAACTAACACCTGAAACCTGCGCACAGAATGCCGCTTCAGATGGCGCAGCATGGACTTTCTTTCGCATTTGAACGGACAAAATTGTCAATGCCTGTTATTGGCGAATATCCTTGTAAGCAGAGTCTTAAGTAAAAAAAAAAAAAACTGTTAAATGAATGACTAAAATAGAATGTGTCAGATCTGCGTCAGGTCTTAAAGTCCCAATGAAATCAATTTAGTGTTTTGCTTTTAGTATGAATATGTTTGCTTTACTGTTATCTATCACCTAGTGTGCTCCAAAACAATGACAAAATCCGCATTTAGAAGATTCAAAACTCAGTCTCTCACTTCTGCCAATATGGTTTAATGATTTTAATGATGTCACTCTGGACAGAAAATCTGAGAAGCTGAAGTGCAATCAAATGCTCTAAATTATAAATAGATGCTGAAATTGCTGCTAAAATTGGTCACTCTTAACACATTTACTATTTGCTACATGGTGTAAAGATGCTTTCCATTGGGGTGAATGAAGTCTGGTTTCATGTTAGTGAAATGTGTTCAGTGTGAAAGTATTACATTATAAAAATATATTAACTTGTATTAATATATTAACATGTTAGGCGTGATTAATCGCAATTAATTACAGAAAAATTTTGATTTATTCGCTTTTTTTAAAATCAATTGGCAGCACTAAAAACTAAATGTAGATTTTCAACAGTCGACAGTTTTCCCTGCATATTACTCCTATTATTGTCTTACTACTTTTAGTTAGAGATGCTCCGATCAGCATTTTTGGGGCCGATCACCGATTACCGATAACCAAAATCATGATCTGCCGATTGCCGATCACTGCCGATCACAGAATGGCAGGGGAATGGGAATCTTTTATCTATAATCTAGCAGAGTTTGCACCATTTGTAGAAATGTGTTTATTTAATTGTATTTAGAAAATTAGATGTCTTAAGGCTACTGTAGACCAGCTTTCCCAAATAAGGCAGAGTAACATTAAATTATTCCAAACAAAGAGGGGTCAGGCAGACCAACACACATCAGATCAGCCTAATGGGAGGGGATCAAGTTACACTTAGGCATATTTGGAAATTGTAGCCTCTTAATACACCCACTACATTTACTAATTGGCAACAAAATGTACAACTTGTTACACCAAAACTGGCTACTGATAAAAGGACAAAACTATGGCAAGTTTTTTTCTGTTATTATTATGAACGTCTGATGTAGTTGAGCAGAATGCTCTTTTATGAAGTTACTTCATTAAAGGACATATTTAATGAGATTATGCCTGAAAAGGATTTTGGATTTTTTTATCATATGTTCATTTAAAAATATATATTGTATAAAATGACTTCTTGTTTATATTTGTTTTGTTTTATTGTATTTATATGATATTTGTTTTTTTATAATTGAATTTTTGCCATGAAAATAGCTTTGAATGCTGACATGGCATTAAATAAAATAATCTGAATCTGATGTAGTTGAGGAACCAACAACGTCAGATCAAAAAAAAAAAAAAAATACCAACACCACTTTTGAAACATCTCGCGGCACGAATGTACCAATACAAATAAATAAAAACATCTCCAGGTAACTCAGAGCATTCATTTTGTTCATTTGTTAAATAAGAGGCGATCTAGCGCTGAAATGGTTGTTTTTTTTATCAAGTGATCAAAGTGCTCGTTGCCGCAGCGATCAGTGGCGCAGATACCGCGTTCTGTTGTGGCTAGCGCGGTGCACGGTCTTCACTCGGACGAGCGCTTCAATCCGTTGGGAGACTCCCTATTCGTTCCGGTGAAGGAGAACTCATGTTGCCACTGCCAAGCTCCACTCTGCTGTTATGTGCCCGTGCGCCACGCATGCAGGTGGGAAAAAGTCGCGCGAGTAATTTACGTCACGTGATCGGCTTTTTTGATCGGCGCTTTTGGGGTTCGCCGATCAATCTATTTTTAGCCAATATCGGCCGATCATGATCGGCGTCCGATCAATCGGAGCATCCCTACTTTTAGTTCTGATTAGTTGCAGCCTGTGATTTAGTCTTGTTGACTAAAGACAATCATCCATTAAATGGCAAGTAACCGAGGCATATGAGATGCAAGTGATCTAATCACTAATTCTCCCCTATGTGAACATGAAAAGGTGAATTAAGAAGCAACTACATTAAGGGAGTATAGGCTAGAACGAAGGAAATTGATTATCATCTTCCATTTCTCCCTAATGTGGTCTCTTACCAAGCGCTTTACCCATCCCCACTCCTATTTCCTTCACACCATTTCTACTCCCTTTTCTTGTTTCCTCCTCCCTACTCAAATCCCTTTCTCTCGGGTTAGAGAAATGAGAGGTAGATGCATTAGTTGATGAATGGCCCTAGTGGATTGGTTTTCTGTTGCTGCATGAAATTTCTTTTATGGTACACATGATTACAGATTTACTACCCAAGACAGGTATTGGTTTGATAAGAACCTTTTTTGTGCATTTACTGACAAAAACAGTATCTTGGAAGGAACTGTAATGAAACAAATTATTGAACCTTGAAACTTACCTCGTCTATCTGCTTTTTTTACTTTTTCAATCATACAGTAAAATATCTGAATGTGTAAAACTCATCCAAAGTGTTAAAATTGAAATGGCAGACATCACTCTTTTTCTAAACTGCTCATGACTTTTTGTGTTCTTTCTTAGGGCATCTGGAAGTCCTGCCCCACGACCAGCTGCTATATCTGCTACAGGAAGAACGGTAACCAGTACAACTACTTCTACTACAACTACAGTAACTAGAACAAGCCGCACTGCTACACAACAGCCTGTTAAACCCTTGGTTACAGCATCAGCTGCTCTGAAAGGTGATGCACCGTTTATTGGCATTTAAATTCATATTATTTATGGTAAAGCATTGTTTAATTTTTGCTCATTTCAGTAAGTCATCAATCTATTTGTCATTTATAGATGTTGGAAAAACGAGCACTACAGCGCCTGCAAAAAGAACAGTTGCCTCAACATCTCGTCCTGCTTTCAACAAGACATCAAAATCAGAAGCTCCAAAACCAGCTGCAGCTACCAAACGACCTCCACCTGGCATCAAAGCACCTCAACCCAAACCAGATGACAAAAAAAGTGTACCAACACGCAAGGTGCCCCCTAGTCCACGAAACAATCCCTCACGGCCCGCATCAGGCAAGAATGCTGCAGCGTCTCCTAGTCGTAGACAAGCAGGTAGTGGGGTCGGTGTGAAGCTTCAGCCATCTAAACCAACACAGTCTGTTTTGCCACTTGTCAAAGGAAAGTCCAATGATAAACAATCTGCAGCAAAGCCTGATGATCAAGAAGCTGCAGCAGAGTCCGTGCAACTTTCAGCTGCTGCAGTAGCTACTGTTGCTGTAGCAACAGCTGCTGCCATAGCCAGGGAAGAGTCCGTTTCAGGGCCTGAAGTTACTCCAACTGTCGAGAGCTCTCTGGATGCACCAACCTACTCTTTAGATGTACAGGAAAATGTAGATGTGCAGGTGCCTAATGTAAACTCCCAGAGTGTGCTGAATGTTTATAAAACCGAGCCTGAGGCTCAAGAGGCCTTAATAAAAACTAGTCCTGCTGAAGTGGCTTGTCCGACATCATCTGCGGTCGATCATGAATCTGAAGAGCATGAGTCTGAAAAAGTTAATGAAAAGCTTATTATGGCTGTGGCACCAATTGCACAGGAAGCAACTGAGCAGGAAACCATGACTGCTTCACCAGTTAATAACTCTGTTGCTACTATATTGTCCTCAGGTGTAGAGGTGGCTGAAAAAGCTGAAGCGATTAACATTGACTGTTATGAAGCAGTGGAAGAAGAAGAGAGAGAAGGCAGTCAGCAAGTATCTTTGTCAGAAATGAGTGGCACCCAGCCTACCGAAGAGTCTCGACCTGGGTCAGCTGGACTTGCTGGGTCTGTTTGGCGGGCAGGGGCCTTGCTTTCGGAGCTTGACTCTGAGGAGGTGAGTTGCAGCCAGCAGGGAGCATCAGAGCTCAGCGCTCCAGGTGTCCTGGAGGGCACGGAAAGCTTGGATGATCTAGGTGATGCAAGCCTTAAAGGAGCTGATGGGGAAGGTGCATCTGTTGGGTCCCCTGACTTTGAGAAGGTTCCTGATATTCTTGCTAACGAAGATGACGATGACGACGATGATGATCGAGTTTGTGACATGGAGGTTTGTGACATGGAGGTAGGGTCAGAAAGAGCAGAGGACTCTCATAGGCAACATGACAATGAGGATGATGAAGAGGATGAAGATGTAGAAATGGCAAGTGAGGGCATTACTGAGAGTGGGCTTGAAAGTTATGGGAATGCAGATGAGGATGACTTGACCGAAGACTACAGATTAGACAACTTGAACCGAATCCAGCCTCCTCCCATGATTCCCTCTGCCCCTCTGGCAACCCAGTGGAACCAGTCTAGTTACATTGCTGATGCCTGGGCCCAGCCACCACAACTTGCCTCTACTCTTCTCTCAAGTCCTTCCTCTGAATGTTGGCAAGCTGACCCAGAGACCCCAACACAAACACCTGCTCAAGCAAAACTTGATGTTAGTTCTGAAAGAGCCTCTTCCTCCCCTCTACCACCAAACCTTTATGATCCTCCAACTTGCTCACCTCAACAAGCCCCACTAACTGCTGCAGAGGAAGATGTTAGCCCCCAGCCAGGCTTGACACCCTCTCAAACCTGCAAATTCCAGTCTGGTACCTCCAGTCACCCTGACTTAGCATGTGATAGTAACAGAGACACAAGTATGCCAGCAGAGGTGGAAGATTGCAACAAGTTATCTGATACTGAAACCCATTCTAAAGGGGAGGTGCAGCCAGAACCGCTGGACCCTGTCCCCACTGTCCTGCCTGACATCATGCAGGACCTAGGCATCCACCTTGAACATGATGATGAGGAAGAAGAACCAGAAACTCTGCCAGCTGATGATGTACTGGGTGGTCCAGCAACTGCTCCATCATCTCCTTCATCAGCTACAGAGGATGAGGCAAGTGACACGGAAGGTGAAATGCAGATCAATGAACCTCAAGCTGAGCTACCTGGCACTGGGAATGCCTATGAAACTGTCACTGTGGGCCACAACGTGTCCAGTCTGGAGGAGCGTGAAGAAATGGGTGGGGAGAATGAAGCTGGTGGTGGTAGTGAGACCCCTCAGTCTGCCACTTCTGCTGCATCCTATGGCTTTGACTACATGACCTCGAACTCCAATGCCCAGTCATCTGCCGAAAGTTGCAGCAAGAGTCCTGGCATCTTCTCTCTTGAAAACGAAGAGCAGCTCCCAGATGAGGCCAAAGATCCATCTCTTCTTAAAGAGTTGATCCTGATACCTACTTCTGCATCCGGGGAAAAGATTGATCATATCAAAGGCCAACATGGGGAGTTCCGGTCCTACTCAGAGCAACAGTACATGCTGTGTGGAGAGTCCAGTGAGTTGCCTGACCCTGATTCAGTACCAAGAGTTGTACCCTTACAGTCAGGTTTGACTGACCCTTCATCCCCACAGCACCAAGAAGAAGAGCAAGATCTTAACACTCAGCATCCTTACTACTCCACTATATGCGAAAAGACTGATAGTTCCTTGGCAGGTAACGTATAGAGTGCACTTAGGATTTTGTCTAGCTTGGGGTTTCCCAGTTGATGTCTTTTTATTCAGTTAAGAAAACGCTCATTCAGTGGTTCCACTTACATAATATGAAACTGATATTAAAATTACATTTATAAGTATATGGCTTAGAACCTGTATGTGCAATAGCTACTACCATTTACACATGAGGTGACTTTTTCTCAACTATTCTTTTTAAAACTAATAATGGGTGTTGGTCTGAACTGGCATGAAATTGTTTGTTTGTGTTGAGTCTTCAAAATGACAAAAGAAGCATTGAAGAAAAATGAACAATGTAATGGACTTTCAACATATTTTGTGTGTATTTATCCAATTTTTACTGAACAAATGTATATTCGTTGCTTTTTGTATTCTGTTGTCTGTTAACTATATAAATGCCACTCTTTCATCCCTTTCCCATCATCATTATCATATCCTGTCCCCACATGTTTCTCTCTTCTGCACTTTAGGGTTTGCTAACCCCTTACTTTTTTATGTCTTATTTGGAGTACTTATTGTCTTAGCGTTAAATAAAGGTTAGATGTTTAACATGATTTCTTTTTACTCTGTATGTTTCTTGAGGTTTGCATTTCAAGGCAATTTGCACTGGTTTATTTTAATGCCCACTGTTCATCCATCACTATGGACTTTCAAACTGGTAACATTTGAAGTAGCCAAATGACAACAAAGATTACTTTGTTTCATAATATTAAATACCTAATTATAAATTCTAATGAATATAACTATGTAAAATATTTAGTACATAAGGATGAGACACATTCTTGGTATTGTTTTATTATAGCTTCAGAGCACATTTGGGTCATAATGGAATATTTGATTTATTCATCAAACCAGTTGGTACCGTATTTATGGCATTATAATTCAGTTACTTATACTAAATTGTAAACTTGAACATACACATTTGCACACAAATACATACGTTAAACCTTGTGTAAGTGAATTATATAAAGAAAACAGGGTGCTTGCAGCAGAAGAGTTTTTCTTATATGCCAGTATGTTCCTTTTGCTTGTATTCCTCCTCCGTTCCTTGTTTGATCCCGCCTTCCTCTCAACTCCCTACCATCCAGTGGAGGAAAACAAGATCTGACCCCATCAACCTTCTGGATCTCATCCTCTATCAAGGTGCTTTAAGTCCTCCACCTCATTTTTTAAATTCTCCATCTTTGTATTTTGATACTGCTGGAGTAGACTTTGCGCACCCTCCACTTTGGGACTAACTGGGTGAAACCGCTTTAATCACTCTGATTATTAACCGCTGAAGCTATTTGAAAGGACTTGACTTGACATATTTACCTGGACTAACTGGACTTCAGTAAATCCCTATGCTGGGTTGTTCTTAATCCCCAAACTGGACTTGCTTTGCACAATGCACTTTTCCTGTAATTTTTCCTGTTTTTTAGCATGCTCACCTCACCAAAGAAATATGCTGTACACTGAGGTGGCTTATTGTGTAAAGCATGTTTTGTTTTATATGCATGGATCTATTGCTGGGTCATGTTTTCTTATTGTTTAAAAAAGAACATGTTTGCTTTCTGCTGTATTGTAATATGCATGGTGAGCACTCACTTTTGCATGTGTTCAGCTTGTCACATTAAGGGAGATTGTTTACCTCATCAGCTTGTGTTTTCTTTGTTTGCTCTTCACACTAGTTAGTGGTTACTGCATATACAGGGTATAGCCACTTTTATTGCACAAATCTCTTCACAAAATGATACAAGGTGCACACTTAGTTATGTTTCCTTTTCTGCTACAATTGTTTCATCTTATACTGCTATCTCACAATGTTGTTTTTCCACAATGCTTTTTTTCTGCTTCACCAAAACCATCTTTAACATTGTTTTATTGCATTCTGCTTAACTCTCCTATTTTAACATGTTCTGGACTCTATGCTTAATTTACAGAAAGGAACTTAAGCTTTCCGCCACAACCAAATGACTTGCTTTCCATCCAAATGACGATGTCGTCCAAACTTCGTCTTCGGCCACGTGCTGCCCATGTGACCCAACCACCACGGCTTCCCACTGACCTCCCACCCAGAATACCAAATGCAGTGACGAACACACAACTTCGATGTCTAGAGCAACACCAACAGCACCTTCATGAGATCCAGCAACGACAGGAGAAACGTAATCGAGAGCAAGAGAGACAAGAAGCGAGAGAGGAAGAGCAAGTGAGGAATGAAAGAGAGCAGCAGGAGGAGGAGCAGAGGAGAAATTTACTTGAGTTGCAACTTAAGCAGCAGGAACAAGAACTGAAGCAGCGACAGCAGATCATGCAGTGGCAACAAGAACTTGAAGAGCAGCAGCAAAAACACAAGGTGCATACACCAGTCGTCCTCTCTCCTTCATCGGGACTCTCCACTATCTATGAAACTGTGGAAGCAAGTGACACAGAAGATGAACAGGAGGAGGGACAAAGGGTGCTTGAAGTAGAAGATAAAAGCTCTTTTAATGTGTGTCCTGGAGAAGACATGCCGAAATGCACAGAAAAAAATTACTCCGATCTTTATTCACAATACTCAACACATTCCCCAGAGTCTACTACTCAAGATCCACAGCGAGAACTTCAGGAGACGGACCCTGCATCACATCAAGACAGTCCTTCTCCCTTGGGACTTCCTGAGCAACCTCCATCTTTGGAGTTCGACTGGGGCAAGAAGGTGGACATTGTTCATCAGCTCATCCATCAGACATTATTGCTTACAGGTGATGGTTGCTCGCCCCTTTTTCTGCTCCCCAGAGGAGCAGGTGGGACACTCAGCCCCCTTGAAAGCAGCCTGTGGCCCAACTTGTTGCCACCTTTGACGCCCCCTTCAGCGACTGTGACGTCTGTGAGCAGCTTCTCACCTGAGGTTCCAGGCAGCTCTGCTCAAGGTGAGTGGACCGTTGTAGAGCTGGAGACGCATCACTGAGGAAAGTTAAATAAAAAGCTTCCCAAATATGAACTCAAAGAATTTAAGATGAAGGTCCACCTATAGGGAAGCGCATGTTGTAGCATTAGATAACCGTTTTATGATAAAGAGGATGTAGTCACAGATTGGACAGGAAGTATAATATTTCAGCAAGTGTTGGAGTACTAGAAAACTGAGGAACAAGAAACTGATGCTGCAGAACAGGACTATCACCATCTTGCTATTTCTTTGATTGGTCTTCAACCTGAGAGTTATTCTGGAGCAGTGAGCTTTCATTTCAACTCTCCACCCACTCAAATGCAATGAAACAGTCCTACAGCCACATCTGACCTGCCCCATGCCTAAAAGCCATTTCCTTAAGGTTTAATTGAGATGTCTGGCTGGCTTGGGCTACATACATTTATCTCTTAGTCATTATTGAGCTCTCTACCCACAATGGAGGCAAAATGCCAACTCAATGACTGAGCAAGTTTAAACAAAATGGGCTCCTTTCTTTGGCTTCTCTGAGCAAAAGATCTGTGAAAAAGATGGGGTAAATTTAAACATGCAGGTTTCAAATTCAGGTTTTTTTTTTTTTGCTCTGCTTTTTACAAAAGAGAAAAATGGTTTAATGCAGCTTTTGTGCAATTAAATAGCACAAAATGCGGTTATCGAAAAACTAATTTCCTGTGCATTAATTAAATCCACTGGTTGACAAGATTTGCAGGAATTTCACTGGGTAATTCATTGAGTAATTTGGAAATGAAAACTGTAAAATAGAAGACAGTATTACAGATTTTCCAAAGAATGCACAGCTACCTGAAATTTCTAAACCTATAGAAATTTAGGGAGGGAGGGGGTGGTCAAAGATCATTTTTGGTCACATGGAAAATTTGTGACCTACAAAGTAATGATTTGTTGTTTTTGTTTTTCTCTTTTTCCGTAACTATATGCACTGCTGTAACATTTTAGAAATGGCTTACACCAGAACCTTTGAAATTCTAGATTTTAATGTTACAGACATTTTGTAACTATATAAGATGACAACTGTGCAGCTACATCAAATAATCATCTTTACTGTGAACCTTCTGAACACTGTGCCTCCCTTACCTGTCTGAATTTTGAATGACTAGTATCTATTTGAGGAACAAGTAGCAGCTCTCATAACCACACATTTAAATAAACTTTTCTGGTTTGCTGTGCCTCAGATTGACTCCCACATTTAGAGGGCTGGAAGGACTTTTAGCTAAATTAGCACTCTCATACACTGTCACAATAGTCTACCAAGTGTTTACAGTCCCTCCTTGGGGTTTAATTGTTTCGTCTCATCTAGTATGAATGGGAAAAATTGTCTTTCACTGATCTGTCTCTGTTTCTCTGCAACTTATCTGTGCGTCTGGAAAAAAACACTTAAGAATTGCAAAGCAAAGGGAATCTAATGGGTCACATTATAAGCAGACCTAATATGTTCACCCAAATTTAACTTGTAATTAGATGTTGTCGTTTGTGTATCTTTTGAAGAGTTTTGTTTGTCACATCTGATTGAATGAATTGATTTAACATGGTAATTTTGATTGCCCAGAGGCAATCAAACAATTTGATTATTTGACAATTTGATTATTGGAGATAATCTTGCATATATTATCTGTTTTGTCGTCTGTGAAAGTACATGTATATTATTTTAAAAAGGATCATGTTTAAAGTCGGTTTACTGTATTAAGAAAGATTATGAGGGGAGGTTTTAATTTCATTTGTACTATACTGGTGTACTGCCTGTTTGTCCAGTGCTGTGAACTAGTAGTTTAGAGATTATATATAGTACTGTTTTTGACACCGTAATTGTAAAAGAATTGTTACTTTTTTTAAAAATATATCAAAGGAACCTCTTTGCATTTTAATCAGGGAGAACACACAGGGATTCCAGGTAGATTGACTTTCACTGTATTTTGGCTGAACTACTGTTGTGTATAACTTGACATATCACTGTACAATACATTTACAGGGAAAGCTACTGTATAGAGACAAAAACCAGCAGTACTAATAATGCACTGAAAACAACTCTCTAGCTCTGACTGGCCTGAATTAAAATAAGAAAAATGAAGGAATATGTTATTCATAATGCTCTGCCCTCTATATTGTTCTTTACCATGTTTTTCAACAACTGTGCAAAGACATAACTGCATCTCAGTGGAACATTTTACAACTTTTATTGTGTATATTTTTATAATTTATTATTTTGAAAGGAAGGATTGTTTTATTTCTTTGTTTTATAGAGAAGATTAGGCAGTGGGCCATGGCTGCCAGCAGGTTTTGTTTCTGGACTTGGACGGCCACTGTATTTTAATGCTTTTATGAAAAATAAAGTTGGTTTGACATTTAGTCTTGAATTTTTACTCCGCTTAATGAGCTTTTTATCATTTAACATTTAACAAACTGACATTGCAGAACAACATTAACAATAGCCATGAACTATAAAATTAGTTATTTTGAAAGATCTACTGATTTTTGGATTTACAACTTCTATCTGTACTCCATTACCCATCTGATTTCAATCAACCAAATACTCTTTCCAGAATGGGTGAGGCCCTGAGCAAGCACAACCTCATGTTTTAATGCCAAATGTACCATCTATTTCTGGAGACAGCAGCACCCCCAGCAGGCAGTCTGTGGCAGTGCAGGATGAAGGCTCTTCAATTCCCAGACACAACAGCTGCTTGTACTGACCACAAGGGACTGAACACAACACCCTACGAAACATATACACACACAATGAATTTAGCAGCTAGCTTTAACTGTTAGACTTAAATCATGTATGATCTCAAACCAGCTCAGCGCTTGTCTAGGATCAGCTTCAGTTTTTGTTTGTGTATTGTGGAAAGCAGAAATTGTAACTGCAGTATTATAAAATTATATATGATTAGATAGTAATGCAAGTAATTATAACGCATTTAATCTTTTTCTATTGAACTGAGGGCAGTACATTACCAATCAGTGATGTCCTCTGGGTCAGGGTATGTCTGGACCCACCGACCAATAGACCAGATCTTTGCCACTCTTTTCTCTCTCTCTGAATTTTCTCCCTCGCATCTTCCGTCTCCATCCTTATCATCTTCTGCCTCAATGACATCCTCGCAGCACAGAAAGTAACTGTGAAGGAAGGAAGGAAGGGGCTGTTGTAAAGATGAAGATGTGGCATTATTGTTAAGCTAAAAAATAAGCCAAATAAGCCTCTAAACACATACAATATAATCAGTGCTTGAAGTGGGGGAAAAAAGGTGCCGGTACACTCTTGCGCTGGCAAATCATAACATTTTTCTACTGTGAAAAACAAAACTTGGAGATATTGCTGGTACAACAACAATTTATTGTTATTTATTAACAACATAAATGTATTTAAACAAGTCTCAAGTGTGTGTGTGTGTGTGTGTGTGTGTGTGTGTGTGTGTGTGCGTGTTTGTGTGTGTGTGTGTGCGTGCGCGCGCGTGTGTGTCTATGTGTGTGTGTGCGTGTGTGTCTATGTGTGTGTGTGTGTGTGTGTGTGTGTGTGTGTGTGTGTGTGAAAACGGAACTCCTCCAAGTCTGCAAGTCCAAAAATACATTTATGGTGAGATACTATACATTTTATTTAATTAAATGCATTTATGGTAAGATTATTACATTTTCATGTCAATCTGTGTTCATTTTGACCACGAACCATGCGCTGTAACTTTAATTCAGCACGTGCAGCACAGCAGAAATAGACTCGGTGTGGAAACGATCTCTGCACTGCTGTATAGGCTACACACCGCTCTTGGAACGGATCGCCGGAGCGCATCCGCGTGCAGTGTGAACGCTCTAACCTGTTAATACGGGTGCGGAAAAAATATGCACCACATACGCACTGCAAACGGAGTATATGTGAAACGGACTTGACACTGACGCTTTTTCTGTCAGTGGTAGAGTACCGGCTACATGCGCGAAGTAGCGGTACGCAAGAAAAAGTGCAGGTACGCTTAAGAGTAAAATGTAGAAGTGCCGGTACTGCGTACCGGTGAGTACCGCCCCACTTCGAGCACTGAAATTCAATCCCATGTCAACTGGATATTTGTTGAGATATTACTCCTACACTGTTATCAGTGTTTCCCTATCCATCTAACAAAGTTGCTTTGGCTAAAATTGAATGTTTAAATTATTAACTAATAAGTATATAAAAAAAATTGTAGTAATAATAAAAATTACTATAAAAATTTATGTAAAAATACAAAAAAATTCCCATTACTCCTTTTTACGAACAAATGGGATGGGACCTAAAAATGACTGTCTCTCTGACTAAACCTCACTTACAACTCTGCATTGTCATATGTCTTTCCTTCTCCCTGTATCTCTCGCTCCACATTCCAGCGCATACGCTTGTATAGTCCAGTACTGGCTGTGGCAAGAAATGGGGTGGGGCAACAGTACCGGAAGATTGACAGCTTCATGTTGTCTATTTGACACTGGCCAATATAGAAGTGTGAGATACTGTAGAAAGAGATACTTAGTGAAAATCTGCAACAAAATAAATAGTACAAACAAAAATAATGCAATCCCTGGGTATTTTATGACTACACTTATACTACATCCAAAAAAAAAAAAAACAGGCCTCTGACTGAGAACTTTCCTTTTGGGCTAATAAAGGATCCATATCTTCTGACTGACTCTTCACCGTCATTGACAAGTCTGCTGCCTGTCTTTATCTATGATTTTTAATTGGTTTGTACCTCAGTGGATCAGATTCCTCCAGTGAAACGAAACTGAAGGAGGCGTATAGCAACATCAGCTGTTCCAGACGAGAACACAGTTGCTGAGAGAACTGCAAAAGCTGTGATGGATATAAACATCACAGTGAATATGTGAGTTATTTCCACAATGCAGTGCGTGAGATGTGCAGAATAAATCAGTCTCTCACCTGTGTGCGAATATATGTGGACAGAGGTGGGCGGAAGGGGTTGGAGTTTCTGGCTGTGGACTCCAAGTAAGTGAAGTACGACTGACAAGTTTGCAGAAACATTGGGACAATATGGACAAACTCAAAATTCTGGAGGGAGTCTTGGCTATAACAACAATAAATACAAGAGCAGTTTTTTTTATCAGATGGGTAAAATCAGAATACATTTGGCTGTTAAATAAGAGACCCATTGAAATTTTTTTCATAATTGCAGCTTTTTTTTATTTCTGTGTTGACGTATTTGCTTTTGTATAATAAAACTATGTTTCCTTGTCTCTTCTAATATCAAAACAACAATAATAAAAATCCAATAACATATGTTGGCTTATTGAAGCATAATCAATCATGAAACATGTAACAAAACAATCGAAATCTTTTTCTAGATATAACCACACCTCCACAAAAGCTGTGTTTGAAACTCATCTGCCTTGTTCAGTAAGTACTGAAGTTGTTTTTCTATGGGAGAGATTTTTTCATCAATCATTCTCTTATTCTGAGAGGATGGAGAGGTGTTTCCTGCGGAAGAACCTTCACCCAAAAATGACCTCTCATCACCAAAAGAGGGCGCCATTGTAGTGTCTTCTGTAAACAAGAGCAGTATTTTACGCATGAATGTGGTGTGGCGCTGGGTTTGGGCTGGGAATGGATAAATAATTACCAAAAACAATTACTTTCCTGTACCTTCAACAATCTGTGTAACCGTTCCTACTTCTCTGGAAGACTGGGTTGCTTCATTCTCTTTGCATGGTGAAGACGTAAACTCAACATGCTCTGAGTTTGCCATTATGGCTTAATCAGCCAACCTGAAACCATGAAATAATGAGCTCTGTGACAAGAAACGTGTGTAAAATACTTTTAAAAGTAATTGATGACTGCATCCTTGCTAACACAATCGATAATCGTCTGCAAACACGTCAACATACACGTGACAAATTTAGTAAAAGATGTCATACCTGCAATGTCACAAACTTTGACGGCTAATTGTTGACTTTGCTTATTAATTTTAGTCTGTACATTATATTGCACCTGTGACTAAACTAATAAATACAAAAATTAGAAAAACACAAATTATTGTGGTAAAGTGTCGCAGTTTAGAGGTTTGAGTGATTTCACTTACCTTTACCGTATTTGTATTTCCACGCCAGTTGTCGTCTTACTCGCCATGACCATATTTGTATTTCCTCGACCGTTATAAAGCCACTCCGTTATGACCATATTTGCATGTACTCTTAAATCTGCTAGGACTCCGACACCCTACCAGCAACAGGTATATCAGAGTTGTACTTATCTACAAGGTAACAAATAAACATTTTCATTTGACAGTTTATTTAATCTGTGTGCAAACTCAAATCTTATGATTTAAGTGGTGTTGTTGCCTTCTCAAGATGTTACTGATGATCTCATGCATCATGATAGAAATAGTTTTAATTTATTTTAAGGAATCGTTTTAAGTCATTTAAAGAATTAGTTCACACATATATAAATATATAAAAAATATAAAATACCACGTTTTTATAACTCATTCTACACCTGTTACCTATGCTGTTTTTTTTCATAGGGAAGAATTGATTGGTCAAAAATCAGTGTAAGGCAGGTTGAGTCATCAATATTTGTGGTCCCTTTCATAGACATCATGTCTCTATATAATATATGGTCCCTTTAGCAAGATGTGATCTTGTCAACTCAGCCAGGAAAAAAAAAGTCAGAATTGTGAGATAAAATGTCACAATTATCTTTTTTATTATTATTTTTTATTATTCTGTGGCGGAAAGAAGCTTTCATATATTTCATTGGTCTTTCAGAGAAAAGCAATGACAGTCGCACACAATATTAAGTATCGTATTTTAGATGTCTACAATATCTTAGCCTTACATTTTTTAAAGTATATTTAGTCTTAGTTGAAAGTTGCTCAGTTTAAAAAACGACTTTTATTTTAAAATACAGATTTGTTAACCGCTGTAACCTTTGAACATATATATTTTGCGGTGTGAATCAACAGCTGGAAATGCTGTTTGCCACGAGGGAGGGATGAAACCAAATTAATTTGCTTGTGAACACAATGCGAGATCACGTGACCCGCAAGAGCGCGCAACCGGCGCACTGCCTGCGTCCACAATGCTCGCGCCCGGAGATAATACACGAGTCTCATCGATCACTGGCGCGCGAGGAACACACTGGAGAGCGGCGACAGTCTCTTTTTCCAGAGGAACGGATTGTTGTATTATTCACCGGCTGTGAATGTGAACTCCTCGGGCCTCGTTTGATAATTAGCTAGCTGTTGAACTGAATATACGCGTTGGTGTTTTCAGATGAAGAAGAAAAGCTCAACTCTTTTGACCGGTTAACGTTACCCTGACCAATGCGGTAGCTATATGTATGCATCTGTAACGAGCTCCTCCAGACAGAAGAACTATTTAAGAGCGCTATAATGGAAAAATACATACGACTTAACTGCAAGCTGTCGATATGCCAGATCATAGTTTGATTAGACGTTACAATTTATATAGCTAATGCTTTTATATAATGTTTTACATGCAGTTGTTTTATTTTAAATTGAAGGAATTTTCGAAGCTTCGGTTTTGTCCAGATGATGACAACCTGCATCAGGTCTGACAGTGATGAAACCACATTTATTACATGCACAGAGTTTTAATAAGTCGTTCAATCGCTACTGGATCTTAAACTGTTGCATTGAGAGCTGACATTGTGTCGGCGATCATTGAGAATCTAGGAAGAGGAAGGAACGACAATTTGGGTGTCCTGATACAACCGCCACTTCAGATACAACCATGGCAAATGACTCCATCCAAGTAAGTTGACTGCTTATTACAGAATAAACCCCTCAAAAATTTACAGTTAGAGTATTGCACTCTTCTAGTTAGATCCTAAAACCCCTCACGTGTTTTATTACACCAAAATAATCCCATGGATTTGGGGGGCAGACAATAGAGTTGCTTTTAAGACCCATGAGATGCATTCACTTTTATTTAGAAAGCTCATCTGAATAGAGGAATGACCGAGTTTATCTCTAAAGCGAGGGAGTCCTCCATCCACCCTTCATCTGAGGGGCCATTTCTCCTCCATTATGGTGTAAAGAGACATTTGTGGTGGCTAAACACAAGTCAAAATGTTTGGGTTGTACACTAAATATACTGCAGTTCATTTGGAAAACCCTGTTGAGCTTGATAGCTTGGGTTGTTTTAGACCTGCTCTGTTTTAAACACCAATATTTATGTTTTCTCGATGTGGTGTGCCAGAGAATTGTTCACATAAAATCTTATTGAACCGAAACAAGTAAAATGTAGACTAAGTTTGTGCATTGTATAGATAATCTTCCCCCTTTTATGTTTTCTGGAAAGTGTTTAAAGAAATGTTTTATGCGTATTTCTATTCATGGTCAATTACATGTAGCCTAAGCCAGCACTCTTGTGTTGTGTAACATGGGCACATATGCTGACCAGATTCTTTGGGAAAATGTCAAAAGCAGTTTAAAACAAACGTTCAACAAGAAGCTTTAAAAGAGCACCATTAACTGGACTAGTGATAGTTGATATATCAGACAGACTGAACCAAGGATATTTAGGAATTTTCAGCAGATTATCCGAACAACCAATTTAGCCGATTTAACCGAAGGGTTCTTTTTTGTTTCCTTTTCACTATTTTGTAAATTTTTTCTGTTTTCAATTAAATTTTTTTGGAATTAAATAATATAATGTATAGTACATTTCATGTGGTAAAAATTGATGCAATTTTTACATTTATGCTATGAAGAGTAATTCACCCCAAAATAAAAGTTCTGTCATCATGTAGTTTCAAATTTTCTTCGTTTTGTGGAACACAATATTTTGAAGAATGTCGGTAACCTCTTTTGGTCACCGTTGACTTCTATGGTATGGACAAAAAAAACCCCCATTCATCAAAATATATTTTATGTTCCACAAAAAAAAGAAAGTCATACAGTTTTGAAACAAAATCACGGTAATATGATAAGCAGAAAAAATTGTGGTACGATTTGTAATCTCAAAAAAGGGAGAACCCTTCCATTAATAAATCAGTTATTTGGATAATATGCTGAAACTGACCAAGTATCGTCAGATTGATCAGTCTGTCTGATTCATTGACTATCACTAGTCCAGTTAATGTATCTGCAACACTTTCATCTTTTAAAGCTTCTTTAAGGCCGCCACTGTTTTTCTAATTTAAATCTTTTTGTAGATATTCGTGAAATGTTGCTGAATGTGACTGATTGTTGTCTTAAGTGACCAGATACTTGCAGACAACATGGAAAACACCAACAAATTCATAGTCCGTCTCCTACACATATTTTCCCTGTTTCATGAAGCATCTCCTATATGGTTAACAACTAACAATGTGGACATAGCCTCATGCGCACACTCGTGTCCACACATAGGATGACTAAGCAAGAACAGTCATCAGGAATGTGAATGTGATTATGTCAGTGACTGAATGACAACGGCTGATTCACATAATGAGCATCATTTTTGTTTTGTTTTGTTGAGAGATCCCTCAAGTTTCAAATTCAGATGCAATGATCTTATCTTTCTTATCCTCACAGCAGGCGATTCTGCATACAGCTGCATCTCAAGCTAACAACCTAACAGTTTATTTGCTCACTAGATTACTAGTTCACAGATGGAGCTGACAGAACTTAATAATATGTGCTAGGCTAGCATGTTCCGCAAAGCCTTATCCATGTGAACTCCTGTTGGGTATCTGTGTGTTTTATTAAGTAAGTTCCCTGCCCTCTATGCGTTAGACCAGCTTAATGGGGTTTGAAGAGTAGGTTAATTCCCTTTTTGCTGTCCTGTCTTCACTTCACTGGCTTTTAACACAATTACGTATTGTTTGTCAATAAGTAGTATACCATCAGCAAATCGATGCGCCTGTATGTAGGTCTATAGAATTAGGTGTACCTGTTTGGTTTCATTTTGTGTCAATGGAAATTGGAAGTTAATTTTATCTAGTAAGCTGTTTTAGTGCAATGAACACAGTTAAAGTAGTTCACCTCAAAATGGAAATTGGCATTATCCAAATAAATACATGTATTATCCCCCCCCCCCCCCATACATTTAGATCTTCCCTCCTGGTAAGCTGTTAACTCAAGTCACTCAAGAACGCAAACTCTGGTTTAGTCTGATTCACTTAAAATGGGTTTGATTAGTTTTGTGAACCAAAACCAAACCAAAGTCAGACTCAAAACAACTCATGAATGAATTAGCCTAGACTTAAAATCACCCCCCCCCCCCAAAAAAAACAGTATTTTTGGTGTTCTTGAAGATAAAGGTTCTGAAAGTTTTTTTTGCAGCGATGCCACAGCAGAAACCATTTAGTGAACAATTCTTAAAAGAATCATTATTTTCTTACTTTGAAGAACATTTTAATAATCTAAAGAACCATCCGTGCTAAAAATCAGTGCTTTATTTTTAAGAGTGTGATAAGAAAGAGTATGTTGTTTTTGTTTTATTACAGTTAACATTTGGGTTTGATTTGGTGAGGATGCTCAAAGATGAGCTTGCCAAGAAGAGTGCACTTGTCAGTATCTGTCTGCATCTCTGTTGGCCAGAAAAGTTATTGCAGAGATCTCATTGGCTGTAGTGTGTTTGGCTGATTGTGCAGTTTTGGGGGGATCATGAGGGCATGAGACTGATGCTCAGGCATAATGGACTCCATTGTGTTACCACAGCTCCAGATCGTATTCACCATTGACTTCATGTTGTGCTCTACCGCCACACCCTCAGCCTATTTACTGACCCCTAGTGTGTGTGTGTGTGTGTGTGTGTGTGTACTGGTGACTCGCTGCTGTCATGTTTGTGTTGATCACCTGGATTGGTCTAACTTGAATTTATTTGGTGGTTTATGTAAATATCCATCTCTCAATATTGTTGCTGAGGTGCAACATTTGCTTCTTTGTTTTTCTTTTGCCTTCTGTGTTTTTTTATTTATTTAAAGGGGTCCTTGATTATGATTTCACTTTAGTTAGTGTGAAATGTTGCTGTTTGATCATAAACCACATTTGCAAAGTTACAACGCTCGAAGTTCAATGCAAAGGGAGATATTTTCTTTTACAGAAATCTCTTTTTAAGGACTGCAACAAACGGCTGGTAGGGACTACAACAAACTTCTTTCTGGGTTGGTGACATCACAAACCCTAAAATTTACATAAACCCTGCTCCCGGGAACACGCAACAAAGTGGTGAGGCCATCTTGGGCTGCTTTAGAGAAGAGGAAGAGTTGTTGTCGCTGGAAAAAGTTTGTCCTTTTGTAACAAAATTGGAGAGGTTGAAATTTATTTTTAACACTGTTCCTGAACATTATAACCTCTAGGGGTGGTGAAAAAAATCGATTATTGATTAATCGCGAGTATGTTATGGACGAGTATGAATCGATTATTAAATTTTCAAAAATCGATTTTTTATTATTTAAAAAAAAAATTTGCATTATTATTATTGCCGCATCCGCTGGATCTAGAGAGAAGCCGCCGCCGTCGAGGAAGCGACAAGCCAGCTTAGGACAGCGCCTGAAGAAGCCGGCTGTCTTCGCCACCTTCAGCCATCCGTGCGAGCTACGCTATCCGGCGACGTATCCTTTCTTGCAAAACTTACTGTCTAAAAGAGCAGTGAGCGTCTTTATCAAGATGCCTTGCACTGCTGCGGCTCGTGCAGAGCCCCGCTCCGCGACGGAGACAGCCATGTGATCTGCGCTCTCTGCCTGGGCCAGGAACACGCAGCTCTTGCCCTCAGGGGGTTTGTGAGCTCAGCGACGCACTTCCGATGTCGACCCTGCGGGCTCGGCTCGAAGTATTCAACCCTCAAGCTGTCACTCCGCCCTTTGCAGGACCGCGCAAAGAAGCGCCGTTCTCAAAGGCCGTCGGAGCCGGTGGCCACCGCGACGCGCTCGCCGGACTCCCTCCCTCGAGCCTCGCTCTCGCCTTCTCCGCCTCCCCTCACAGACGCGCAGCTGCCGCTCACGAGCCGCACTGCTGTCGTTTTCTGATGCAAACGCTCGCCGGAATGACTCCTTCGAGCGTCTTTCTCTCCTTCTCCGCCCCCCCTCCCGGACGCGCAGCCGCCGGCTCCCGCCCGCGCTGGCGCCGCCTCAGGGGACGAGGCGCTTGATATGGATGAGGACGCGCTGCTGACAGCTGTTCTAACCGCATATAATGCAAAAAATGTTTTGCATTATAAACTTTTTCTTTACCTTGACATGTTTCGACTGTCTTCCTCCACCTGAACAACACCTTGTCTTTCTAGAAGAAAATTGTCCAATTTCTACAGGATGTTGGTTCTGATCTACTTCCTAAAGGAAATAAGCCTTTCATTTATTTGTTATTGTTTAGTTCAACTTGATGAGTCACAACACAATGTGATGTATTCATTTCTGTGTTCTACAGAACATAAGCTAAATAATTCTGAAGTTATAACTACACGACACAGAAAGTGCTTTGAGTTGTTGTTACTCAATAAAAGAGTTAAGTAATTCAGCAGCTGACTTTTTTTAATACTGCAATTACTTTGTAGTGTATTTTCGTTTACTGTTGTGAAATGGAAAATCAATAATCGCTAATCGAGAATCGTTAATAATCGAAAACCGACTGTAATCGAATCGGGACTTCAATAATCGTAATCGAATCGAATCGGGAAATCAGACAGATTAACCACCCCTAATAACCTCAACATTTGTCTTTACGCATTTTACGGAAAACAGCTTCCAGGAGAGAGTACAATGCAGGCTATACACACAAAAGCTTCTCCTGAAAGACGTAGCCATTACCATTTTGTCGAGACAATCTGTTGTTTATGGATCACAACTTGTATTATTTGTAGTTGTTTTTTAAATTTATAGTTCCAATTATAAGCTCTTAAGTTGCTATATAGCTATGATGTAAACGAAGGGCAAAGCTTTGCCTCTGCTAGCCTTCTAACTAACATTACAGTAGTGATGTAGTGTTTACTGTAGCTTTTGTAAGCTCTTGCTTTTCTAAGACTGTTCACCAAAATAGTTTGAAATTGATGCCATCATTAATATTTACACTAGAAAAGAACTCGCTGTTATGGAGGGGCAGGGCATTTCCGAACACTCACTAAGCACTGCCAATCACAATACACTGGGCCAGCTGACCAATCACAGCACTTTTCGTATTTCGGAAGAAGGGGCTTTATCGAAAACTATGCATTCAATCAGACTGGGGAGTGAGGACCTGTGATAATGTAAAATATGTGAAGAAATAATGCGTTTTTTGAACAATCAAGCATAATAAAAGCATATTCTGCACTCCAAAAACAAAATGCATATTCTGCACTCCGTTTAAGTCATCAGGGCTGTTCACCAGTGTTCATGTTCCCATGTAGCTTGAGATTTTTTATTTTACCAGTATTGATTGCTATTGGATATTTAATTGTGCATGTTTGCTTCCTCTATTTTTGAATTTATATTGCCCTTGCTGTCAATTGATTAAAGTTAATTGGGTTCTCATGAGTGAAAGGTTGTTGGAGGAGAGTGAGTATTGTCTAGCCCTCATTGCACAAGAATTTAATCTACAATTTATTAATTTATTGGCTATCGGCCATACCATGAATATAATATATTGGCGTATCTGTATCAACTAGAATTTTGATATCAGTGCATGATCTCCAGTGAAGAGCATACTGGTCTGGCGTATTCCTGTTTTTAAGCTAATCAACAGCTGGTTTAATAACTTAGATGGGTGGTTCAGAAACTCGATCGCTTCCCTCCCCATTTTTTTCCCCCCAAGTGTAAAACAGCTGCATTTTCTCATGACCTCATAAAGGCAAACTCTGGCCATGTGTTCCTAAAGCCCTTTTTTTTTAATTCCAGCTCCTCCACATTGTGACGTCATCAGTTCTGTGTCCATGATGAGTTCTACTCATTATCTAACGTTCTGAAGCATTAGTGCAGCTTGCATAACTGTTCCATTACTAAAACCACACTTTCATTATTTCAATGCCTTGGGCTAGTCCTCCATGATCTTGATGCGAAGTACTCAATCACTGTGTAAATGCCCTCTTTCTCTCTCATTCTCTTGATCTAATTGTTCATTGTGGTTTAACTGCTTGATTTGTTATTCAGGAAGAAAGAAATGTCACTAATGTACACGATTAAACTTTGTATTAATGTTCTATTGTTATGCTAATCTCCGATTTTTATAAAGCACTTAAAAACCACTGTTTCCTGGTTCAATGCTGGAATTTCAATTCGGTCCACCCCATGAAATCATTTATTTGGAAGCCATCCTGTTAATACATCCCAGAGTGATGAATATTTAATGCTGTGAAAGCCAGCATACTCTGCAGAGAAACTCATCCTCCCCTCCCATCCACACTGTCCTGTTGCTCTTTGTCTGAGAGCATGCAACAGTTAGGGTGTTGTAAACTGATCCGCAGGGTGTAGTAGCGCTTGTAATCTCTCTCTCTCTCTCTCTCTCTCTCTCTCTTTGCTTCTATCTCTTCTCTCTTCCCCCTTCCTCTTTGTGAAACACCAGCTGCTCTGCTGCTCCCCCTCCTTAACTCCAAAATTCCCCTCTCTCTGTCTGACTCTCCCTTTATCAGACCGGTCAGCTCTCCGTCACTCCCACAGCTCTCCTGGATTTCCAGGCTCAATTTAGGATTCAGGGTTTCAGGCACTCTCTTTGGAGATCGGATTGCTCTGAGAGAGTACACTGAATTTGAGCTTGAATTTGGGGGGTTTCCCCTGTGTAATGTCCCTGATAAGATTATCATTGTAGCTTTGTGAATCATTCTGTTAAGCAGAGAAGATGTTTGTATATGGTCAGGAAAAAAGAGCAAATAAACTATGGTTTATTGATGGATTAGATTTAGCTTTAGGATATAGTGTATTTTTATTCTATCTAAATTACACTTTTACTCCATTTTTTTTGCCTTTGAGGTCATACTCCTAATAGATGAGAATATGATCTTGAATTTTTACACATAGACTTTACAGTCTTTTTATAAAATTGTGCAATTTATATAGCACAGAAACTGGGAATGGAGAAGCAACGTTTTTGAAAATACTTGTTAGTAATGATAATGATATATGAAAGAAAAAAGCTTGTTCTTTTTTCTTGACTGTCACATTAGAAAGGAGGATGTGCACACTCTTTCTTGTGTTTGTGTACACGACTGTGTGTGTGTGTGTCATCTGTGTATTTAAGAAAGAGAGAACTTCTCCAGGTCAATGTGTCTCAGCCCAGTCCCCTGACTCTGGGTGGGTCTAGTATTTTACAGGGTACTAGTCTATATAATACTGTATCTGTAATATAATACTGTAGCGGCTACTATTCTTTCAACAATCCCATTATTCATACAATCTTAGATAACCTTTAAAATGGAGCAATAAACTACAGCCATAATGATCCACTCTAGGAAGAGATGGACTGATTTCCTCATTCACACACACAGATAATAAAAGGGATACATTGCTGTAGAGTAACAGTGACATACAATCCTTTGTTTAGCTGATCATGGTTTTTTTTTTTTATTCACTAATAGGATCAGTTGGTTTGCACAAGGAAGCCTTGTGTTTTATGCAAATACATTATAAACATTCAGTGGATTTGAAACATGACGGATATATTCTGCTTCCTGGTTATTTTTAGACATTTATCAAACACGCACATCTACTGTTTATAGATTTGATCAGCTTGTGTTGTAATGCAAATGGGAGACATTGGGAGTGGTCACAGACAGGTGTTTGCAACCAGGTTTCCGGGACAACTGCTGCCATAGCAACTATGATTAGTGATGTCACAGGATAGTGTCTCACAGGAGGGTGGTAGAACAGGCACAAAGCGCTTTAATTAGCTCGGCCCTTTAATTTGGGGAATCTAGGTGTCATACTAATTCATTAACGAGAGATCTTAGACTTAAACTTTATGAGTCAAGACAGATAGAAATAAACTTTTAAAGTAGTTCAAATATATTAGTCATTGAAGCGTCAGTCTTTTTTTTTTTTTTTTAGTAATCCACTTTTGAAGTAGTTATAAACGTATGTTCTACTTGTAAAATTATGCTATACATGAGATTTTTTCAATAATTCCAAGAGCAGTTGTACATCTACATGCCTTCAAAACATTAGCAAGCAAATTATTATTATTATTATTATTATTATTATCATCATCATCTAGGATTGCCTTATTTTAAAAAAAATTCATGTAGGGGAGAGCCGGGACAGTTAAAACACTTTTCAGATAAACGTCGTTTTCTAAGATAAGGTTAGAGATAGATTTTTTTCTTTTTGTGATCAGCAACTCACATATGTGTTCTGTTAGTATTATGTGTTATTCGGTACAAATATAGAATGATTTAAGTAAAAATTGACTTTGAACGGTAGTGCTTTGTTTCAATCGTCCCGCATCAGCATGGGACGGATGAAACATAACAGTTTAAACGGCAACTATTCATCTAATGCTTGTTTTTATGAACAAAACCTGACAAGTAACTTATGTACATATGTTACAAACATATTTTGTAATTTATTTTAATTTAAAGGTTCATATTAACCATTTTTGTTCTGTCACCCAGTAAACAATAGGCAATAAGCCTATGCGCATTTTGCGTAATCTCATTGGCTATTTTGACGAAGACAGACAAATCAGTTTACAATTCATTTTCTTACATTTCTTCCTTGAGTCATATTGAGTGTTTGCTAGTTGAATAGCCTGTTATTATGAACATAACAACATTATGAACACCTGTTTCAACCATCCCAACAGCGCCTCCTGCCAGTTAAACCTGTTTTGCACTTAAACTAAAAAACTCTGATAATGCACACTTAAGGGTGTGTTGCAGTACTAATACTCCTGCCGTATTATCATTACAATGGCAAATGAAACAATAAATACAACTTGTCAGTCAAAAAAAAAAGTACCACACGAAAAAATTCACTTACAGCACTCAAAAAGCGTTTTCCGGCTATAACTCCAAAACGGCATGATGTAAAGAAGAATTGTTTTCGCAGGTCTGGTCGGCATTGCGTGCTGTACGTGCTGATGAAATTTGACGTACATGACGTGAGTGGTTTTGAAGGAAATCTCAATGGTTCATCTGTCCCGGGTTTCAATCGTCCCAGCTCTCCTCTACAGTTTGGAATGACATGAGGATGAGTAAATGACAGAATTTTCATTTTTAGGTGAACTATTCCTTTTATACACTGTTTCCTGCAAAAACAAAAATCGGTTTTGATTGGGTTCAAGAACATGTTAAACCATAATTTATACTATATCCTAGACTAACCTATACCTACTATTTTTCCAATAGATGCTGGCAAAACTATTTATTTATTTATTTCAGAAATCAGTATGGCTACACATATGTGACATTTTTCGTGCAGACCGAGATCGTCTTATCTATATTTTGTTGTGAGTAACACTAGGGATGCTCCGATCAGGATTTTTGCAGCCGACACTGACTACCAATTTCTTGTCATCATGAACGGCCGATCCCGATCATTCAAGCTTTATATAAGTGATATGTAAGCTCTCCGTTGATTGTCACTGATGATGATCAGATATTTATTTTAATTTTATTATTAACTTGCGTTAACTTCACTCAAATAACACGCTTGGCCAGCTATAGAGAAACTATTAAGTGACCAATGCTTTTCCCTTAATCCAATTTAAATAAATATATATAGTCTAAGTAAAATGACCTAAATCAATACAATACAAAACAAGTTCGGTCAAGGCAGTAGTGCAAATTAAGCCAGTTATTCCATAACAATGTCTTAAAGGATTAGTTCACCTCAAAATGAAAATTTACTAATAATTTTCTCACCCCAATGCCATCCAAGATATCCATGTCTTTCTTTCCTCAGTGGAAGAGAAATTAAGTTTTTTGAGGAAAACATTTCTGGATTTTTCTTCGAATAATGGACTTCAATGACAACCAGCGTTTTGAAGTCCAAATCAATGCAGTTTCAAAGGTCTTTGAAGTGCTTGAAAATGCTGTGCACGATCGCAGCTGAGGAGGAGGGTCTTATCTCGCAAACGATTGGTCATTTTCAAAAAAAAAAAAAAAAAAAAATATATATATATATATACTTTTTAACTACAATTGTTCGGATTGAGCTCATCTGCAACGTGCCGGGAACTACGTCATTACGTTGAAAGGTCACTGTCGATGGCGTGGGCGCCGGCGGAAGTACCGCCCCACTCGACCGTGTGAAGGAGGATAGTTCAAATTGTATTGGTCGCTTTGTAAACAGTGGGGCGGTACTTCCACCAGCGCTGGCGACATCGACAGTGACCTTTCAACGTGATGACGTAGTTCCCGGCGGCGCGTCCTCAGCTGCGATCGTGCACAGCATTTTCAAGCACTTCAAAGACCTTTGAAACTGCATTGATTTGGACTTAAAAACACTGGTTGTCATTGAAGTCCATTATTCGAAGAAAAATCCAGAAATGTTTTCCTCAAACTTAATTTCTCTTCCACTGAGGAAAGAAAGACATGGATATCTTGGATGGCATAGGGGTGAGTAAATGATTAGGAAATTTTCATTTTGAGGTGAACTAATCCTTTAAGTACAAAAGCAGTGTGGAGTATTGACTATTGCACACTTATTGCATAGTTGTGGCATATAACAGAAGAGATGTAAGTGTTGCATTGTTTTGCATATTGGCACAAGTAGTGAGCAGTCAAGTATTGCACAGATCTTTCACAGCAGATCATACAGGTTATTGCACAATAGGCAGTAAAGTCCTGCATACGTTATTGCACGCAATGGGAGAGTAGTAAGTAACTGAAAGAGGACCGATACCGAGTGAGTGCTATAGCCACTGTGGGGCTGATGTCAATGATGTCTTTTTGAGATCATGTTTATACTGAGTTACTTATAATGAAAGGATTCGTGAGTGTGCAGAACTCAAGCTGAACAAAAACTCCGCTGTTTTGAGCTGTGTTGAGGGGATTGTGTGACTAACTTAAACACATCTAATTGGCCTTTGCACTTGGGAGTGGCACAATATGTATGACTTTGGTGTTAAAATATCCAAAAACCACTAGAACAATGTTATATATTTTGTTGACTTGTGTACACAATTATCCCAAATGTTTCCAAGAATTTTTAAATCCAGAGAAATCAGCAATTTTAACCAGGACATGGACCACGTCCGTGCGTCGCCTATCAATGACATCATACCCTCGTTGCCTTCAATTCCTGTTTTGTTTTGTAGAAACCAAGGATACACCAAAGACAAGTTAATATATTATGTGTTTTATTAGACAGGTGAGCAACTGTTTGGATGCATTCATCGACAGAAAACTAATCATTGTTATACAGCTCAACAAAGTGAGTCTTAGGACCCTATCATACACCCGGCGCAATGCAGCGGCAAGTGCTTGTTTTTGGTGTTTTTTGCTAGTTTCATTTCAGTTTCATTCAGTTTCATTTTCACTTTCTGCTTGTATAAAATGGCAAATGCATTTGCACCTATTAAAATTCACCTGTGTGGCCATGGGCATGCTGGTCTGAAAACGAGATGTGTTCAGGCGCATTGTTGGCGCGTTGCTTTTTTTGAGGAACTGAAATAGACTGCTCCATTGACCAACTGAAACCTGGTCTAAAGTCAATGTCACCATTTTTTTTTTTGTTATTTAAAGAGCACGTTAGTAATGTGCGCCTATAGGCGTGTCCAAAACGCACGTACACTCTGCTTATTACACACACAGGGACGCGCAGCAGCACACAAACTAAGCCAAATATTACAAATAAAAGGATAACAATGTAAAAGATTAATATTGTGTACATAAAGATATGGTGGAATCCGGCTTGTCCCGTGCATGGTCTGCTCGCACGCTTTAACTTAGCACACGAGCAGATCGGTTTGCGCTCTGGAGACGCGTTGAGTCTTTTTCTGCTTGCAAATTCCGTCATGTAAATAGCGAATCCGCCATGGCACGAGCGCAACTGGCTTTTAAAGGGAATGGGAGATGAGACTCTAGTTGGTTTATTTCACGTTACGTCCAAAACATACCCATTACTCATTAAGAGAATAGGGACATCCCTTTTAGACCATGCACCGGGTGCGCCGACCATTTTTACCGTCGTTAAACTAGCAAAAGTGGATTCGGACACGCCCTAAGTGCACTTGCGCACTGCGCTTTAGACCATGCGCTTAGATCGTTAAAATAAGGCCCATTATGTTTAAATCTCGTTTTCTTGATTTACCGCGAGTACCATGTTTTACCATGCCTCTAATATGGTTAAACAGTGCTGTTACCCCACATACGCATGACCGTATGAAGCGGAAGCGGCCTCTGCTGCATAATAATAGCTCCACTGCATCATCAAGCTACGCCTTTGTTTTGAATAAGCGACCTCTAGTGGCAAAAATTACATATTGTGCCTTTAAAGCAGCTGGCTATCAGTGGGTACCGGTACTGAAGAATGGCAGGTATCGTCACATTAAATCAGGGGTGTCCAAACTCGGTCCTGGAGGGCCACTGTCCTGCAGAGTTTAGTTCCAACTTGCCTCAACACACCTGCTTGTAAGTTTTTAGCATGCCTAATGACCTTCAACAGCTAATCAAGACCTTGATTAGCTGTTTCAGGTGTGTTTAATTGGGGTTGGAGCTAAACTCTGCAGGACAGTGGCCCTCCAGGACCGAGTTTGGACACCCCTGCATTAAATGATCGATTAGGGCCTAAATATTTGGTGGGCCAAAGATTCATTTTGGTGGCTGCCAAAATATTGCCAATGCAGGAAAAACCCTGGAATAGGACCATGTTTAATCCACCCCCCTCTCAAAGATCGTATCACCCTGGGATAGATTTACTCATTCTCTAAAGAAGAAACTGCCTCGGTTTCATCACCATCATCATTATCATCAAGTCAGCCCACGTTTTGGCTTATGATAGGAGCCAAGCCTAGAGGAGCGGTGTGAAAAACACCACTCAGAACAGATGATAAGAAACACCTGGGTTTTCACCACTCCACTGGGAACATGGGCTGTGTCTGAAATCACCCCCAGGGCTCAATGCTAAGGTTTATTTCTACTGGCCCAGCTAGGCCAGTGGTTAATTTTTACTTTCCCCACCACAAAAAATTAATAAATGAATAAAGTAAAATAAGCCCAGTTATTTTCTTTGTTATTTTTGACCCATAACCATAAGGTTGTGTGAGTGTGACACCAAAAACTGCTTGCCAAACTTATATAAATTTCAAATATTCTTGAAGATAAGTAAACTGTCAGTAATAAAAAAATAAGAACAAATAATCAAATTGCCAGCAGTAGCACAAATACAATAGAACAAACATACTCTGCTTTTCATGTTTTTCAGGTAAGTCCAACTCCAACAGTAATTTTCAGGTTGAGAAAATGAATAATCAACTGTAAAATAGCACTGCATAGTCTTCACTGTATAAATTAAATATGGATTAATCCTTATTAAAGTTACAAAAGTTCAGTCAAGAGCAGTGAGTGATTTTTATTTTCTTTGTCCTTTGTTGTTTTGTTGAATTTGCAAAAACAATTTAGATAGAACAGCTATTGTTACCAGGGAAATACAAAATGTTTAGTGCAAATTTAAGCAGTTAAAAAAAAAAATTTAGACGAAGTGATCACTTACTGCTTTTTATTAAATGAACACATGTAAATGTAACTGAAGTAGAGCAAAACAAGTACAGAGAGTGCATTCTGCGATGATATTCCCGGTGTGTTCATTTGGAAAGTAACTGGTTTGCAGACAAGCGGATTTCAGCTCCCAGCCATCAATACAATGAATGGACTGATGTAGGGTTCGCAGGTTCGGCTCGTCAATAGATCAGAAGTGGTCGCGAAGTGCGTTATCTGAGAAAGCTTCTGTGACAGCTCTTTAAAATACAATTTCGGGAGCACGTCCTGGGCAGAGTATTTACGGCAAGGCAAATTGTATCGGGGAAAGATTGTCTTTCTTCCCACTTTTTACTATTTCTCGCATATGGCACACCGCAAGAGAATAAATAGACCAGCTTTATTTGTTTAGGGATGACAGGCCTACCAGATTTTTCATCAGATGAAGCGGAGTTACATGCATTGCTCATACTGCACAGGATGCTGCTTGAGGGGATGAAAGAGATTAGTGGGGCTACCACCATTTGTAGCTGTTATCTTCTTGCACACCTTGTGTGGTATCATTTGTGTCTCTTCCCGTGTTTCTTTCCACACCCTTGTTGTTTGTCATCTCCATTTTGCTAAAAAAAGTCACATCACCTCTCCCCCAACTCACGTCTTTTGCGGCGTAATACGTGACAAGACGAAAAGGGGACGTAATATTGGACGTTCGACGCGTTCTTTGGGAAAGTGTGCTTGAATTTGAAATATTCGATATCAAATTTTACATCGTCGTCAAAATTATTGCGATATTAGCGGTAATATTCGATATATCGCCCAGCCCTACTTCCAATGCATCAAAATGCATATAGGTTTGGAATGACATGAGGATGAGTAAATTACAGAATTCTCTTTTTAGGTGAACTATTCCTTTATGACACTGTTTCCTACAAAATTTTGTTTATTTTTGATTGGGCTTAAGAACATGTTAAAAGATAATCTATAACCTAACCTCTACATATACTATTTTTCGTTTAGATGTTGGGAAACCATTTTCTTTCTATTCATTTCTAATTTAAAAAAATATATTTTTAAAATCAATATTATTTATTAATATTCTAATTGGTGGTGGTGGTGCAGAAAAAATTCCCTCTGAATTGTGTACAGTGGGACTGGGCCACCTCTCACACACTCGACTGATCTTCCACTTTTGACCTTTCCCCCACTCCTTGCAGTTCGAGGAGACCCAATGTAGTCAGGACACCCTTGATCTCACACCCACTTCCTACACACTTCCTTTATATTATTTTTGTAAAATAAAAGCCTCTGAAATGGCAATTAACTTTGGGCTCATATATCGACTGCAAGATAATCAGTTTCGGAAGCTATTATCTAGTTTTTTAAAGTGATAGCTCAAATACAGTTGTAAGAGTGTTATCCAGTACGGCACAATGATATCTCAGTCTGAGTTTGAGCGAGTACAATAGAGATTTAAGAAGACCTTTTCCTCATGATGCCACAATGAAACTATTCATTTGAACTCAGTGTGTACTCTCTCTCTCTCTCTCACACACACACACACACACACACACACTATTCATCTCAACCCATAATGAACACACTGAAAACCCTGCATGGCAAAATTCACAATGAACTCCTAAGGAACTCTTTGCCTCCACATGTGCGCACACACATACACAAAATGTGTATCAAATTATATTGTTAACATAAAAAAGCCATTAGTTTGGGAAATAATCAATCAGACTGATCTTGCCCTAAAATCTGCATAGATTTGGATATATCTAGATATAGGCCTGTGAATGTGGGCGTTAGTCTCTATTCATCAATCTGACACTAAACACTAACGTTCACCACACGAGAATGTCAAGAATGCTCCAGATGTGTCGGTGTGTGTTTATGCATTATATATGTAGTAAAGTGGTCGTGACGCTTTTCACTGGAAATATCTCTTCTGTTTACTGTATTTATTTATTTAATTAATTTTTACATATCTTCCTTTTATTTCCATCCCATTTTTTACTGTCACTGAGGTCAACCAGCTTACCTAGTTTTTATTTCTACTTTTTTAAAGTAGTCGCTGTGTCCGAAATCGCATACTGTTATGTAGATAGTATATTTGGTTTGAAACGTGCTTCGTGACCATTAAAGTACATTCAATATCGTATGAATGAAATTCAGACGTACTACATCCGCCATGTTGCCACTGTCATGTGACCTATGGCATCAGTTACGTTGCTTCACTTCCATTCAAAATGTTGCATTTTTGTTGTAAAAAAGTTATTAATTAGGGCTGAACGATTATGGAAAATAATCTAATTGCGATTTTTTTAACCAATATTGCGATTGCGATTTAATATGCGATTACTTTAAGTTCTTTACCTTCTGTCGACAAAGACAAGCAATAAATCATTGTACAGTAGGGATGGGAATCTTTAGGCAGCTCATGATCCGATCAAATTTTTTTATTATTAATTAATCTTAATAAGACTTGAAATATGTATATTTTTATGTATATGTATATATATATATATATATATTAGTGCTGGGCAACGATTCAAATTTTTAATCGCGATTAATCGCATGATTTTCTTGCGATTAATCGCGATTAATCGCATTGTTATGCCCAAAATTGAATAATGACTTCTAAAGTAGTGTATTGCGCACTTTTGATTTAAATGTACTGCTATATTCACAAAAGTGCAATAACTTTAAACAAATAAGGTGCTTTTATACCAGCAGTATTCCCTTTACACAGTAATCTCAAATCTCAACTTAAACATTAATGTAATCAAATCAAATATTTAAACAAAGCTAATTGCCACTGCCAGGGCATTACCTTTTATCTAGTTTGTTAAAACGAGTCCAGTTTTCTTGTTTTTTTTTTTCTGAACAGGTATCAACAGGTATCTTTTATCAGGGAGCAGCAGAAACAGTCTATGTAGTAGTCAGAGGTCATGATCACTACTACAGATATAAGTCGACCAACGTTACTTATAGTAGCTTAGGTTTGGTCATGTCATGGTTTCCCACGTAAGATTACATTAAACAGAGTAAAAAAAAACATTTATACTTTATACTCACGCTGTTGCTGTGTAGCGCGCGTACACTTCGGCGTACCCTGACTTGCACCTCTCCAAAAATGTAACGTCAATTCTACGCGTACCGCAAGCGCTGTGATTGCTACAACCGCTCCCCGGGTTTCACATGCTCCCTCTGCATGTGTAATTGCGCGTCAACGCGGACAACGACGCAGATATATAAATGAAAACCAATGCGTAGTCTATAGCGTATAGTCTTCGGCGTAAGTCCGACGCAGAAGTATAAATCAGCCAAGAGTGAGGTGAAGTGGTCGAGCACAAGGTGCAGCGACAAGCGGGTGCGTTCCTGTGAAACCTTTGCGGTCATGCTCGCCTCACGCACGCGCCCGCGCGTTGCCGAAGTTGAATTGTCTATAACTTTTTATAAAGGACGCGCAGCACAAATCATTAGAAGAGAGACTGATCCTCGGCTCGCTGTTAGTGAGTTTCCAGAATCTAAATAGTTATTATCTAGGCTATAGGTTTTATAGGTAGCCTACTATCCATAGAGCGCCTGTCATTCACTCGCGGAGCGCAACCCTTTAACTGTTCACCAGAGAGAACCTGCCTCTCTCCACTGCTTGTTTGGGTGGGTTATTTGCTGGCTGACCAACATCCCACCCCTCCTGTGATCATGGTTTGAATGTAGGCCTATGTTTATTCAGAGCCAGTGAGCAACGGACTTTCAAAATAATAATAAAAAAACTGCGTTAACGTGCGATAAAAAAATTGTCGGCATTAATTAATAAATGCGTTAACGCGATAATAACGCGTTAACTTGCCCAGCCCTAATATATATATATATATATATATATATATATATATATATATATAAAAGCACATTTAATTAAACCAATTACATGTTAAGAATTTTAAATGGGCTATGAACTAATATAGCTTCAAAATATAAAAGCTAGTAAATAAAGAGGAACAACAAAAAAAAAACAATACAAACAATAAACAAAGAGTGCTTTCAGTATTTAAAAGTAGCCTAGGCTGTCTGAACGTTTTCCATTCAAGAGCTGGAGTGATTTTCCCCCTATACGATAAGCTGCATTCACACTAATGCACATATCTCTTTTGAAATTGTAAATGTGGTTTGTCCTGTTGGTTTAAGATATAACTGACCGTGTTTACATTCATTTCGCGTCAAAAGCATTTTGAGATGCAAGTACATTTAACCAATGAGTCGCTCACAGCCGCATGCACGAGCACTCTTCACAAAGCGCGCGTAAGTATTTTAAAATGAAAGCAGCTTTCTCAGTGATTTTCATATTTTTAATATATAAGCCAACTGCATTCCAAAAGATATAAATAATGCCTTTGTGGAGCATTTGTAAGGAAAATTCCGGCGGCCAAGACCGCGCACTGCAAGAGTAACATCAAAGTGGCAAAACCTGTGCAATGAAGCCCGCGACTGTCCTTGTAATTCGCTTAAACCCCGAACTTTATGAAAGCTTATTTTTCGGAAGGTTCGCGCTGTGTTGTGTGTGTGTGTGTGTGAGAGAGACAGAGAGAGAGAGAGAGAGAGAGAGCGAGCGCGAAATGAGAAGCAAGCAGAATACGGTTGTTTCTAAAGCACGCGCAGCGTCATCACGCATCTGTGTTTAAAAACTAAACTCAGACTCGATTCCGAAATTCTCTGAATCGATCCAGAATTGTTGGAGAGAGAATGAATAACACAACATAAAAAATAAACGGTTCTTTCCTGTATGCCAGACCTATATGCGTAGCGTGCCAAGTTGATGCTTGATCTGCAGACTTCTTTTCTCTCGCGTGTCACGTGACCAGTGTAATCGCAGCTTTTGCGGTTACAAAATCGCATTTCTTCATATCGCGATATTATCGCAAATGCAATTAATCGTTCAGCCCTATTATTAATTATAGTTCATTTTTATATATATATATATATATATAGGCGCTCTGGAGAAAACCGTGATGTCATCGTCCAGCTTAGTTCAGTTCTCATATAATGGTGTCGATGCAGGCAGATCAATAATATTGTTGAATATTAAATTAAATGTTAAATTAAATGTCCCCAACTAAGCAAGCCAAAAGTCAAAGGTGAAAAAGGCGAAAAAAGGCGTTATTGTGACAAACATCTGAGTGAAAACGAATTATCGAAAACCGAAAATTTTTGGGTGGGAAACTTGGACTGGATTGAGGCAGATCCGAATGCAAGCTTGCTGTTGATTGTATGAAAGGGCCGTGGTTTATTGCAGAGAGAAGCAAGCATGTCGTTTTCACTGGAAAGACTGAGTTCTGACATTTTGATTCAAAATTATGAAGTAAAAACAAATGTAAACATTATTGTCAACAATTCCTCAGTGCATATTTAGAAAATAGATAGGGTGAATTTTCATTTCATGCTGACTTTAAGACCGATTAGTTGAGTACTTTTTAAGGTAACACACAGACTATTGACGTTTTTGAAAATAAGCATTTTTTTCCTCTTAATTTGATTGCATGGACACTTTTATCCCAGTTTGAATATTGTCTTTTGGAATTTAGTTTTCTTATTTAGTGTCTCCTCCTTTCTCTCTTTCCTTTGTTCATTCTCACAGTAATTTGTCACAGTAACACCCCTCTCCGTTTCTGTCTCTCTTGCATACGGATTCTTTATTGATCTTTAATTTGTAAACGTTTTTCGAATGCTCAGCTACAGATGAAACGAGGGTAAATGAATCCAGAGCTCATGACTGGGCAGAGAGAGAGACAGAAGGAAGGAAGGACAGTCATTTGGCCTCAGGGCTTTTACTGAGCTCAGAATTGCTGGCATTCTCACAAGCCACAGCAGCTGAATAGAGCTCCCTCTGTGTGTGTGTGTGTGTGTGTGTGTGTGTGTGTGTGTGTGTGTGTGTGTGTGTGTGTGTGTGTGTGTGTGTGTGTGTTCGTGTGTTCGAGTAAGCGTGACCTGAGAATGAGCACTGCTCTGTTATATTTTGGATTGAACAGCACAAGAGCTCATTTTAGTCTTGCATAGCCAGACCTTCAGACTGACAGGCAGAAGGTCTGGACTCCCATCGTAGCTTTCATTTGCCATGGTTAGGGGCGTGAAAATGTCCCTATGATAACAGAACAGCGTGCATCTAATAAATTATTCATTCACGAACATTGTGCAAGTTTACCGCAACAATGGTGCCGTGAACTTCACATACTTTTGAAAATCCAGCATTTAGTTGATCCTGATGAGGGCTCATTGTCACAATTGAAAACATGACTGCTACTACGGCTTTGTTTCCAGGCGGACCATTAATGAACGCGACACACATCTCCAGGAAATCATGCAGATTTCAACCAATCAGATGACCACTTCAAAACTCCCGAAGTGTTTCCTATTTTGTGCGCCTTGTGCATCAGATGTTTAGTCAACGGTCTGTGTGCGTGACGTCTGAGACTAGGGTTGTCTTGGCAAATTTCTACAAGTGCTGTTCAGAGGTGCACATGTGTCTGTCCTGTGTCCTCCATTATCATAAATGTTTATTCATGACACGCATTCATTCTTATGAGAAACAGTGATCATCATCTGACACTCAAAAAGTAACTTTAACCCTCTGAGGTCTAAGGGTTTTTTGGGGTCCTTGAGGTGTTCTGACATGCTCTGACATTTGAGCTTTTTTCAGTTATTTATAAACATGTTAATGGCAAAGGTGTAAATTCACTCTATATAGCACAAACAGGGCTACCGTAATATGTGAGCAACATGTATGTACATGTTTGTATTTTTGAGAGAATATTGCTTATGCATGGTTATTGAAAAAACTAAAACTTAAAGTGTCTGAAATAAGGCCACAAAACACATACTAAATATGTGTCCACAAGACTTTTGACTAATGAGTGTTGTTGCCTAGAATTTTTGCTTCAAAATGATCTGAAAATCATCCTGCCTAATCATTTACACAAAACAATACATTGATTTAAATTTTATAAGACACCTTTTGTTTGGAAAGGCAAAATGCGTGGAGGCGTGTTCACACCTGAGAAGACAAAGGCCGGATAAGGAGCCCTATAATGAGCTGCATATTAATTAGCCCTTTCACACAGGTGTGTCACAGGATCCCAAAGAATGCAAGGACAAAAGAAATTATCTATATATACATATTTTACAATTAGAAATTGTAACCAATTACAAATAGGTTACAATTACAACAACAATTACAATTTTAACAATATTTCAAGTGTATTTCTTTGTAAAAAGTATACATTTTATCATACGTATTAAAAAAGGTAAGGATTCATTAGTTTGAATATTGGAACAAACACTATAATAACATCTTAGTTGATAATTCAATATACCTACTTTATTTTTGACAAAACATCATACTATAGTATATTTAACTATGAGCAGAAATTGGTGAACAAAAGCTTAACTATTTAATGTGACAGTAGTCTTTTTTTACAGTCAAAACTTTATAATCTATCCAAAACTAATCACAAAATCTTGTCTAAACATTCATATTTAGTCTGTAACATATTGTGTATGATATATTAGTATATACATGTGAATTTGCAGCTTGTTGCTTATACAGACATTTTATTTCAACATATTTCAGTCTATTTTTACTCATCTTAATAGGCTATAGCAATATAGTTTGGATGTGTTCATGTAAACATAACGTTTACTAATGTATGTGCGAGAGTGAATGAACTGCACAGACACGCGCTGTATAACTGTAGTAAACAAAGCGCGCGCGCCTGCATGCCGTTCATTCATCATTTAGCCTACACACAGACACGCAATTCATATTTAAACAGTCTTTTTGCGGTTTACAGTCAGACACTATTCAATATCGCGATTAGAACAAAGCACTTAAGAATAAATGACTTACTACATCAGCTGGATACGTTGCTCCTCAAAATGAAACTACCAGCACTTCTATTCCAGGGTTATTAGATAGCGTATCCTTTCGCTGTGAGGAATAATACTGTGTACACAGCTGTACAAGATACTTACTAAACACGATGTGTTTTATAATCCAGCTGGTGGGCGTTGGCATGTTTGCATGGCTTGCCTTAGATCATATGCGTTTGAATACCGGCGCGCTGTCCTTGGGCGTGGCACATTAACGCGTAATGAGGTATAATGAGCTGGAAAGAAAAATACTGACATCTCTCTCTTTTCATACAGATTACATAAACTGAGAATATTTGTTTTTTATATAAATTAATTCATTTAAAAGAAGAGAGTTCAAGCTTGATTATGAAAAAACACTCGTGCCTGTATGACAAGTATTCGCGAAATTACAGGTAATTTTCGGACGCGTTTCAGAATGGACTTTCAGAAGGCAGAACGCGCATCATGTTTGTTTTTCTTTATTTGGCGAAAAGCACAACACTTTGTTTTTATTGTGAGTATCCAGAAAAAAAATAGACACTTATCAGGATCGAATGATGTACAACATTTAATATGTAAGATCAAAATCAACAGAGTATTTTGAGTTTCTTTTGCACTGATAAGAAAAAAAGCGAGACTATCGCACCCGCGCGATAGCCGACCTCAGAGGGTTAATGCAGGGATAGCTTTGTTGATTATAATGTACCAAACATAAAAATAAAATATAAAACCAATATTTGAGTGTAAAATCTGTTCATCAAAATTAATAATTACAATATTAAGGGAAATAATTAACTCTTATGATTTGTCTTAACTGTGCAGCCCTAAATATTTATTATATTATTATTTTATATTATTACAGTGTGATATTAGTTACCTATTATTATTATTTATTACAAATTTATTATTTTCTTGTTGCTACTACATTTTAAACAGGAATTAAATAAACAGCTTTCTCTGTTTACTTTTAAAACTTAAAAGTTATTTATTTTGTACTTTTTAAAAATAATATATATATATATATATATATATATATATATATATATATATATATATATATTAGGGGTGTTAACCGAACCGAAAAACCTCGATACAGAACCCACGATACGTATCGCGATACTCTCATGGCGTACCGAACACGCCCCGCCCCCGCTACCACGGCCCAGCCCCGGCCCAGCGGACCTCTTGTCTTATGTGTACACAACGAAGTCAGTTTTGTAGTTTAACCACCATTAACACCATATAATAGCAAGAATTTTGTATTACTTTCGATTATAAGCAAGGTCTAATCTTTCAAATTCTGTCTATTTGATCACGAAATTCATAAATGCTGTTTTGGCGCTCTTTGCTGTGGCATGACAGATCACTGTACTAGCTACTCATTTCAAGCGGGAGCGCGAGTAAACGCGATCATCTCTTCCTCAGTTACAGAATAAACATGAATGGACACCTGAAGGTATGTTGAAAGATACAGTATACTTACTGAAAGGCATCAACTTGTGTAATCGCTCAATCAGTGTTTCAGCAGCGGAAAGACGTCAATAAAACAGCTTAGTTTGTCACATAGCATTATATTAAGTCATCCAGTGTCCACAGCTTGTTGGTTACTAGAGAAATTAACTCTTGCACTAAATAAATGCACTATATTAGCCTGTATATTAGGCTATATTTTACTTAACCTGTTAATGATATCTTGATTATTTAATGTATGTTTAAAATAATAATGCTAATTGTTAATATTTAAAGTTAATGCAAAAACTGCCTTATATTCAGTTTACATGTTTTCATACAATGTGTTGGGTGTTGATTATTATATCTGAAAAATAAATAGCATCTGAATTTAGGCTAAAAGTCTAGGCTCTGTTAACCTTTAATGTTATAGTAATGTGCGGGCTCCCTATATAGTGTACAGCATTAGCAAATCTTTTTTTTTTTCCTTGTGAAAAGTTTAATTGTAATTGAATTAATTTAAAGACAAAGACACAATTTTTTTAATTAAACCACTGTTTAAAAAAAACAAAAAAAAGCTATTTTAGCTTTCTAAACGCCACACCAACGAACCCAACCAAGACGTCAAAACCGTGGGAAGAACCGAACCGTCAGTTTTGTGTATCGTTACACCCTTAATAAATAAATAAATAAATAAATAATATATATATATAAGAAAAAAAAAATTCCCTTCCAAGTTTATGGGTTCAATTCCTGTGGAAAACACTGATGAATATGTACAATATTCCATGCACATCCAAAGCCTAATGCAAATGTAATATAAATGGATATGGTAAGTGCAAGTATTTGCACAACAGTTTGCAAACAGGATAAACATGTTCCTTTTAATGATCTAGTGTGTTTAGTTTCGGGAGCTTGTTTTAGGATTTTTATCGTGTGTGACTCAGAGATGGTGTGTAACACCCTAAACAACCTCCCCACCCCACAAATACAGAATACAGAGCTATTTTTTGTTGGCATCATGCCGTTAAATCTTCATTAAACACAGGGCTTTTAGACACGCTTTGAAGACGCAGTTACTACAACATTTAACGGGTTGACATCTGGAATCAGATCTGAAGAGAAGCGGAGTGGAATCTGATTGTTTACAGTGAACTCTCCAGTTAGAAAAAAAATTCTTGACATTTTAGAAATGTATAGTCACCAATGTCCCCCCACCCCCCTCCCACCGCTATTAGCTTTATAATTATAGACCATTATATCTCTCAATATTGATCTCCCCTTAAAATATTTCTTCTGACTTCTAATGTCTCATTATGTTTCTGCATTCTGTCTTAAAAAAAGTCTGTTATTATTACAGCAACAATCTTCCAAAGTAACATCAGTGAGGGTCCCTCCCGCAAACTGATATCAAACAGACACTTTGACTCTTATTTCATTTAACAGTTCTGTTCACACCCCCTGGTGTTCAAGAATGGTAGAGCAACCTGTATGCTACACCTGGGACTTATGTTCCTAACAAATCTCTACTGTTCTTTGATACACCAGAGATAGTGTGAGTCTTCCTGCTGTCCTCCTTGTAGAACTGTCGTACACCAAATGTGGGGATGTGGGTAATAATAAACTGAAAATATTCATACTGCATGACTTACATTTATGCATTTACAATGCATTCAAGGTATACGTTCCCTGGGAATTTAACCTATTACCTTGACGTTGCTGGCACTGTGCTCAACCAGTTACTTTAGGAACAAACTAAATCTGTTAAAAAGCAATGAGTGATTTTCTTCTTTTGTTTTGTCGTTTGATTAAAATTAATGACACAGATGGCAGCAGGTTTATTAGGCTCCTGTCATCTTTTGCACAGATCCAATATACTGTTACACATGTGACTTATTTCCCAACTGTTTATGTTCACATAAGACATAACCGACAGTGTTTGAGCGAATACTCACAAAGCCGGGCATTTTGACATATTTCTCTGTGTTTTTAACCATTTAGGTGCTAACTGAAGATCAAAGTTCACTTTGCATGTCCGTGTTCAACTCTGTCCTGGAGCGCGTGCACAGAAAGTCGCTTGGGAAACAGTATCTCTTTCGCGGCTTAAAGCTGTTTTAATAACTTTTTATTATCGAGCAAATCCTGCAGTGTAGCAACAGTAGACAGTATTTTACGACAATCGCTGTTCTAGCTGATTTGGACGTTGAGTTTGGGTGCTCCGCTGTGAAGGAAAAGAAATGCACTAAAATATCACAACCATAGTTTCTTGCTGTCATTGCTGTAGGGTTGCTGTTGTTGAATTGTGTTTCCGCTCTCGGTAAAGACGTTGCAAATTCATTGTCCTTTTCAGACACCTGGTTGAACTGCCAGACCAGTGTATGTAGTGAAGCGAGTTTATCTGGTCATTTCAAAAATATCTCACGAGTTGATCGGCTATTCTGATCAGCCTTTATAGAGACCACTTATCAAACTATACGAAGTTATTATTGGCCGATAGCACGCTTAGAATTATGATTTAACACACAAACTGTGTCCTTTTCTGGACTGTATAGGCTTTAAAAGTGACCATCCATTTGTTCATTATGCCCTTTCTTGCACTTTTTTTACATCCTCATTTTTTGTTTATCTTTCGATTTCCCTATTCTCATTGCAACTCTTTATCACTAATTAGATTCTGTGTTTTTTTGGGTAAAGCAAAGTGTCATACGGTTATTAAAGGATTAGTTCAGATGAAAGTGTGGCAACTGACGCAAAACCTTCATTATACTAAAACCTTGACATTTCTTTTCTTCCTGTGGCCTCAATGCAAAGTGGTATAAATATATTTATTTATAATATTCAAAACACTGTAAATATGTTCATAATCTGTAAATCTGAAAATGTCTATTCTGACTAAACCAACTGTGATACTTTTATTCTCATATATTTATATTTTTATTCTTTATTTTTATAATTTGTATTATTATGTTTCTTGTTGTATTTGTATATGTCCACTGGAAGCCTCAGTACCAAAACAAATTCCTTGTTTGTGCAATAAAGCTCTTTCTGATTCTGATTCTGATGACTGACATACTTCATGCGTTCTGTTTAGATGCTGGTCTGTGTATCATGCCTTGTAAACATGTTTGTAAAGTAGACTACGCTACATGCACACACACACAGAGTTTAGATGGACTTATGTAGAGGGTAAGGAAGTTGAGGGGTGGGGCTTAGTCACACTTTCTTTCACTGACTTAATCTGTCGCTTTGCTTTTTTTTCTCCTCCTTCTGCGTCTCACCCCCACATCGTTTCCGTTTTTTCGCCTTTCTTTAGTCTCTGTTGTTTCATGAAGTGAAGTGGGTTTGATTAAAGAGGGTCTCGGCGGGGGGGGGGCGAGGTGGACTGACCGCCGCTCTGGGAGATTTTATTGGCAGACTTTATCACAGCGCAGGGAGATAGAGGGTGTGACATGGCTTACGAGGAGGGAAGAAATACATCCCTCACAGAGCAGCACGACGTCGACGACATCACACACCCAGAGACTTCGGTTACACAACAAGTGGTAGGCTTGCTAAAGACGCCCCAAATCCTGATCGTATTTGTTGAAGCATACTCTATCATAAAGTCTCAGAGTGGATCTTTTTCGGCGAGTTCATATTCAGTGTACCAAAGCTGCAGTGATGTGAAATGTGTTGTGCAAGAATGCAAATCCGTTGTGCGTAACCCATTTTGTTTTTCTTCAGTTTAAAGAAATGTTTTGAGACTTTAATCTAATAAATTCAGATTGTATTACATGAATCTATTATTTGTAATTCAAAAATAAAAAATCTAAATACATTTTATATGCCACTTTAAATAATTTTAAATAAAAAAGTGTAAAATGTATTATAACATATTAATGTTTATAATTATAATGTATTATAAATTAAATCATTTAAAGTTGAATGATTAAAGTAAAATGATTTACATTTCTAGTTTTGACTATATTGATACGAAATGCTGCAATACTTTACGTCAATTTGCACTTCCTTAAATAACACCTTCTTTGGATTTCCAATTTTCTGTTGTTCCTGTCTATTTCTCTGTTTGTTTCTCTTTTGTTCCCTATAGGAGTTAAACTTTTCCTGTGTGGGCTGACATTTGTTTTCTTTGTGGACCGCGTCCTCCCTCCCTCCCCCAACATCTGATATCTTTGCGAGTTGCATCACGTCATTTCCTCTCATCCCCCTCTTCCTCTATGACTCTCCCTTGTGCTGTTCTGTCATTGTTTATGCTTTTCCTCTGCCTGACACGCTTTATATCCTGTCTCACTCTCTCTCAGGTCTTCTTTAGTCCTTTGTGAGAATATTGATGCATGTGAGCTGACCCACTGAGTTGGCTTCAGATGTTGTCTCAGTTGAGATCTGATGACTTGCGTTTGGTCGGAATGGTCAAAGGATGCTGTGGTTGTAGGCTTAAACCATTTTTGCTGAAACTGTATCGTTGTAACCACATCAATTAGCACTGGTGTCATCATGTCAAAGAAAGAGTCCCACAGAAGAGTTTTTAGGGTTGTTTTTGCAGTGATCTGGTACTTCTGTCAGCCTCTGGGTGCCAGCACTTTTAAGGTTGGAAATGTGGTAGAAATGGAAGTTTCAATACACTAAGTCCATATGTTTCTGAATATGTCCTATCTATATCCAGGACACATTTAGATGTCTCACTAAATCCTTTAAATATGTATGTACCAGATAAACCAAATATAATTTTCATGATGAATGGAAGATATTCAAAGTCTAACCTATTGTCTGAATAAAAAAACTCTAAAAACTAATATCAATCATTTTAAATGCTAATATTATGAATGCACTATTTAAGCATCTCGGCATATTTATTTTGAGATTTGTTAAAGATTTCATTTAACAGTGTTATTAAAATATATATATGTATTTTTTAATATAATAATTTTAAGTGACCATGGCGGTAAGGGGTGGTGGCGATATGGCAAAAATATCATATCACGATTTTTTTTTTAGGAAAATCATAATCACGATTTTATCACGATTCTTTTTCATGTTGGTTTTACTATTTTGCAAGTGACTGAGCATTACAGCCAAACTAATGTCCCTATTTTAAAAATAAAGCCTTAGGTAACAAAATATAAAATAAAAAAGAATGCCAGACATTTAGGCCAAAGTGGCGAAAATAAAAATCTTTGTCATTATTTTCTTTGTTATTAAAAATTAAGAACAGAGATACACATTACACATATACAACTTAATATGCAAATGAAATAAACAGTGCTTTATTTTTTCACCTACAGTATGTGTATCTAACAGTAGCATTGAAGAAAGTAATTAAATGAACAAATATGAAAATAAAACACAACATAGACTTCACTGTATAAATTATACATTGATTCTTATTAAAGCTACTGTTAAAGTTCTCAGTCAAGAGCAGTGAGTGATTTCCTCTTTGTGTTTTGTTGTTTTATTAACATTAAAGGGATAGTTCTCCCAAAAATTAAAATTGTCATAATTTACTCTCTCAAGCTGTTTTAAACCCGAATAAGTTTTTCTTCAGTTATTTGGAAGAGTGTGGGTAACCAAACAGTTGATGAACCCCAGTGACTTCCATACTATATTTTTTCCTACTATGGAAGTCAGTGGGGACCAGCAACAGTTTGGTTACTCACATTCTTAATAATATTTTCTTTTGTGTTCAGCGCATGAAATAAATTAATACAGGTTTGGAACAACATTAGAGTGAGTAAATAATGACAGATTTTTTATTATTTTTTCGGTGAACTATCCCTTTTAGGACAAGCAGCAGCATGTTTACTATTAGGTTACTGTCGCTTTAAGACCTGCACGCAACGCGTCTTATATACACTCATTTGACAAGCAGGTTTTCTTTAAATTTTCTCTGTTTGCTTTCACTTTAGACATAACCAACTTTATTGCACTGTAACACGGTACGATATTTGGTAGTCCAAGTTCGAATCCCGGCTTGTGAACCTCTCTCTCTCTCTCTCTCTCTCTCTCTCTCTCTCTCTCTCTCTCTCTCTCTCTCTCTCTCTCTCTCTCTCTCTCTCTCTCTCTCTCTCTCTCTCTCTCTCTCTCTCTCTCTCTCTCTCTCTCTCTCTCTCTCTCTCTCTCTCTCTAAAAAGTCTTTAAAAAAACTTGAAGTGACCATTAGTTGGATAATCTAAATATAAAAAAATGGGAAATATGCATGCATAATTAAATATACAATCTGCCAATAACTAAATAAAAAAAAATCAATACCAATATGATAATGATTTATTGTACATCTCTACCATCTAATGTTTTGATGTTTTGTTGTAACTGGCATTTGGGGTTAAAATGATCACATTTGACATTTTAGAACTTTAAAATGGTAAGCAACATTCTTTTAACCACTTAATATATAGTATAATAATATTTGTATATGATATTTTACAATTTATTATTTTGAACAAATAAATGCAGCCTAAGGGGCCGTTCACACAGAACGCATTTTTCCATTCCAATGCCCTACTTTTCCATTGTTTTTCTATGAAAACACGTGCTAGATGGACGTGTATGACCATTGCGCTCGCGTCTTTTGCAGCGTCTCGCACATGAGCATTGCGTTTTTAAGACGCCATGTCAAGTTAAAAGAATTTAAACTTTTAGATGCAGCGCCGCTCATCAATGTCAGTTCCAAAAAAGAGGACCAATCAGTAGGGCTGTCGCGGTGAAGGAATTTCCCTTGGTGGCTCAATAGCACGATATGCGGTTTTACCGCCATTTATTTATTTATATTTATTTGTTGCTATATAAATACGTGTTTTATTGGTCAGCATACACAAAAACAATGTAATCAATGTAACCAAAACTAAACAGCGTCTCTGCGCATTGAAAGACTGTCACTCAGCGCTCAGTTGTTACTAGAGGCCCTGCACGGGCCTCAAATCTAGGCCCTAGCCCGGCCCTGGCCCGAGACGCTCAGGCCCTAGCCCGGCCCCTGTCCGACAGCTCATAAGAATGATAAGCCCGAGTCCGACCCGAGCCCGTTAAAAAAAAAAAAAAAAAAAAAAAAAAAAAAAGTATACACAGCCTGCCCTATGTTGCAGTCAGTAAACCAGATATATTTTGTTTTCAATGGCAAAGTATTTACCGGTAAGTTTATTTTCATTTCTTTATAAAGTTAATTAAGAAAAAGAAAAAAGCAGCCGACAGCGAGTTAAACATGTTTGATCCATTGATTTATTTATAGCCTCTCATATCAACACTTTATTTGGCTACAATAAAATCCATAGATATAAAACAACTTAAGCATATCACACAGACAGTTAACGTTAGTTTAAACGTTTATTGCCATTTTTGAAAAGCTGAGGCAAACTGCTCTGCTGCTCAGTCGCAACAGCGCTGGCAAACTAAATGAATTTATAATATAGGCTACAATACAGCGAATGCAATCTAAACAAATCAAATAAATTACATTAAAAACAAACATGCAGGTTATCTTACCTCAAAAATCAAGTCTTCACTACAGAACATGGCCATTTCAAATAGTTTCCAACAGACTCCTGAAAATAAAGTCCAATCAAACAAAAAACAACCTCCTAACATGGCTAAGAACAGTCTCAGAGCATCGTGAAGAAAAAGCACAGCATCCACAGTGGAAGGTTTTAGTCCAGTCGTACTTTTTCCAGCTGCGCTGAAGTCACGCTCGCTACCATAGCGGGACACTAGAACGAGCCGGTCGCGAGAATCTCAGATCGCGCCGCCGGGAAACCTGTGTGTGTGTGTGTGTGCGTGAGCGTGAGCATGAGCAGACTGTCATGTGTCAGTCATATGTCAGTGTGATAGGTTATAAAACGTCTTTCTATGTTTGCTTTTCAATCGTCATCTTCTCATATTTTATTTTAATTAATGTCTAAAATAGGCTATAAAAAAAGATAAACCTAAAACAGGCCCGAGGCCCGGCCCGCGTGTGAACTATGACGTGAAAATTGGCCCGAAGCCCGGCCCTAGGAGCATATATAAGTCGGGGCCCGTCGGGCTCGGGCTGAAATGCAGGCCTCTAGTTGTTACGCCAACGGACTGTCTTTGAGTGAGTCATTAAACCGTTCATTCAACGAAAACGTTCAAAAAAGCTGATTCCTTAAATGATGGATGTAATGAAACAAGGTGTTAATTATTTTTTTTAACTTTGAGCTACACTTTTCAAGGCCCAGCTGGCCAGCAATGCTTCACTTTTGGGCAAAGCTGAAGCAATGCTTCAATTAATAGAGACCAATGGCATTGATTCAATGCGTGACTCGCTGTTTTCCCCCCACGGGCACGGCAGGGTCGGCGCTATGGTGGGGCATTCGAGGGCCGTGCCCCCCCTAGCGCTCATTGATGCCCCTCCTACCAGAGTTTCTAATACAATGCTAAATCATAAATCAGATGTAGGCTATGTCTAATGATATCTAATATGTGTTAGTGCCAAGAATTTTCACGTGAAGAAATAATGTTGGATATATTCAATCCGACTTATATTTGTAAGTGCTTGAATGGTCCAGTGGTGGAATTTTAGACTGGCGTGCAAGAGATTCTGGGTTCTAACCCACACTCGAATTTTTTTTTTTTTTTCTCATTAAAACCGATTATGTTTATCAGTGGTTGTCAGGGACATGTTTGAGTGCATTTTACGAATAGAGATTTCTCCGCAACCGATCAAGCGCGCGTCCGTTTGAAGATGTTTCTTGTGGCAGCGCGAGCCACAAGAGAACACTATCAGCACCACAGATCACCACAGCACTTTGAATGGCGTGTCCCAAAAAATATCCCTTTTAGTTATTTTTTTCAATATTAAATGTACAAATTTTTACTTAAATGAAATAATGGCTTGGTTGAATTCTAATGTATAATTTCTTGATAACAGACCGCTGCTAAGTATAGCACACCGTTGCCATTAAAAACAGAGCATTGCCATGGACACAGTATGTTCACGCGGAAGCAATACAATCGTTTTTAAATCAAACTTCTATAAATTAATTTTGTTTTGTGTGTGTAAAATTATTTATTTGTAAAGTAGCCACAAATTCGCAATTAACAAATAATAATAATAAATAAAAAATGTGTTTCGTTTTTTAAAGCATTTCTGCTGTGTTAGCAGAAAAAAAAAATTTCTCAAACGGCAGTGCCCCCCCGCGGATGACCCAATGCCCCTCCAGTAGATCTGCTCTGGCGCCGACTCTGGGGCACGGCTTCCTCGCGCTGTGTAATGCGGACCAGCGCTGACACCATTCATGGTAAATACCCTTACACGTTAAAAGGATGATAGCCTACGACAAATATTTCGCTTTCCTTGGAAACGGCAACCTTTTCATGAATATACATGACTAGGCCTGTCACGATAACAAATTTTGCTGGACGATAAATTGTCCAAGAAATTATTGCGATAAACGATAATATTGTCGTTCTGAGACCATTTTAATCTAAAATAATGATAATGGCATAATAATGCAGGTACACCTTTTAAAAAATCAATAAACTTTTATTTCTAAAGACTATTTAACACTGAAAACGGAAAACATTTTAAATATCCGCAATAAATGAACAAAACAACCAAAAACAATAAAAGCAATGGACTCTCATTCTCTGTTAACAAAAAATGCACTTATCAATGTGTGACTTCCGTTCACACTGAGAATCATATGCATCATGTACTGTGTGTCTCATATGAGTAGGCCTATGTGCGCTAGTTTGTATGTGCTCGCGTCTCATTTGAGTATGTGCGCGGAAAGTTTGTGTGTGTGTGTGTGCTCGCGTCTCATTGAGTTTGTGCGCGAGTTTGTGTGTGTGTGTGCTCGCGTCTCATACGAGTATGTGCGCGGAGAGTTTGTATGTGCGCGCGCGTCTCATATGAGTATGTGCGTGAATCTCGTGTGTGTAGAGTTTGCGTGTATGTGTGTGAGCGACTTTAGGTGTGTCTTTGTGCATTTCATATGTATTTGTTTGAGCATTCAGCAGTATACATGTATGTTTGACTACTTAGTATTTGTGTATGCAAGTGTTTGCACATATATGTGTGCGTGAATGAAGTTTGATTTCAGCCCTGGACGGCACCTCATTTGAGGGAGAGAGAGCGCGCGCGAGAGAGAGGGACGAGCGAGAGGTAGTGCTGCGCGAATGCGCTACGGCGCTCTGCAATCAAAAACAATAATAATAATAATAATAAAAAACATTCGAAAATCAATGTGTGGCGGTCAGCGTTGATATTGTGGCGGGCCGCCACAAATAAATGAACGTATGGGAAACCCTGCCATGTGACTGACAAGCGCCGCGGCACACAAAAGACCTTGCAACTGACAAGAGGGTTCACCGGGAGTTGTCATTCAGTCTCTTTGGGCGAGAGAGAGAGAGACGAGGAAAACAAACAAGCATGCAAATGGAAATTATCGCGGCCGGAAAAATTATCGAGCTCATTTTTTTTTTATCGTGCGATTAATTGATTTATTGAATATCGCGACAGGCCTAAACATGACTTCAACGCAGGTAATCGCACGCGCTCAGTCGATCACATTCACTGTCTGTTTAAGCTTAAGTCCAAATCCACGAATCCTCTGTACAAATCACCATGATAAACAGTCTTGTTAACATTATTAACTTATTTAACATTCAATACACATGGTACAAACTACGAAGGGGGGCCTTATGAAAAAAGAAAACGCGATTCGCGGTTGCTGCGGTTTCTTGCATTCCTCTGCGGTTGGCCTGTCAGTAGCGCGGTACTGCAATTTTGCGGTTATCGCGACAGCCCTACCAATCAGAAGACCCTGGAGGCGGGGCAAGCACTGCAAGCTTTTTTTTACAGTAGCAAGTTTGCAACTGTTTTAATGGTGGCGTCGGAGGATGGGTGTGAACCCAGACAGATCTCTGTCCTTTCGTTCTCTGAGCAGTGCCAGTTTTTATCAAGGTCAAATGCCATAGCCAGTGAGATTATTTTGTTTTTTTCCATGTCAAAAAAAGTAGCTATCTATGCTTCTGTTTGGCTATTTCCGTTATTGCACCACGTCTCAAAAGCGCATCTTGTGATCCTTGCTTTCTGCTTTGCCCTTTTAAAAAAAAACAAAAACATTAAAAAACTTTTTTCCCATCTGTGTGAGCGGCCCTTAGTGAGACTTCTTTCAAAAACATTACAAAAATCCCACCTACCCCAAACCTTTGAATTATAGTGTAGATGTAAAGTCAGATTATTTTACATATATTACCATTTCGTTAGGATTACCGTTGTAAACTAAAGCCTCGCGTGAGCTGGTCCTGTAATAAAGTGTAATTTTGATGCCACTGAGTGAAATCTTTCTCGCACTCTTTTTTTTTTTTGCTTCTGTTACTGTAAATGACTCATCTGTTTTTTGTGCAAACTAAACTTTATTGCAACAGTTTAGTCACTGTGTTCTACTTTATCTGTGGTAGAATCTCTGCCGGTGTTGAAAGTGTGTTTTTGCAATTACACACATGAGCCCTAGGCTTTTAGTGTTAATTTGCTCTTTGATCAGATAGCAGTTTGATCACATTAACTGAGAAAGGGTCTCTTCTTCAGGGTTTCTGCTGTAAAAAAAAAAAAAGTGGTCAGTTGGTTTGATTTGTGATTATGTGACCCGTTTTCGAGTTTCAGTTGCACAATATAGCTGCATACTGATATCTTGAGTTACATAAAATACTTCAAAAAGCAGCCGCTTCAAGCTCCTCAAGTTTCAAACCAGCTATTTGGGTGAATTTTTAGTGATAATAATTAATTAGGTTGAGGTCATACAGCATCACACAAGGAATGAGAATTAGAAAGCTGATGCCGTCGTCTCATAAACAATGAATTATACCCAACCTCACCGGGGGAATACCGCTACTACAGTTTAGACCGTTTCTTTGCTCATCATTGGAATATTTTTTGGACATTTTACAGAACAAAGGCTACTTTTATCTTAATTAGTCTCAACTTGGTTTTAGAAAAAAGTTTTTGTGATATTGTAATATATAATGTGTAATTTAATTAATACTTTAATTCAGCAAGGATGCATTGAATTGCTCAAATCTGACAGTAAAGACATTTATAATGTTACAAAAGATTTCTATTTTAAATAAATGCATTTAAGAAGTCTTGTTTTCCACAAAAATATGAAGCAGCACTGCTTTTTTAATATTGATAATGATAAGAAATGTTTTTTGAACATCAAATCAGTGTATCAGAATGATGGGATCTGAAGGATCATGTGACACTGAAGACTGGAGTAATGATGCTGAAAATTCAGCTTTACTCACAGGAATAAATTGCATTTTAAAATGTATTAAAATAGAAAACAGTATATTACAGTTTTTACTATATTTTTGATCAAGTAAATACAACCTTTGTGAACACAAGACTTCTTTCAAAAACAATAAAAAATAATAACGACCCCAAACTTTTGTATTTTTGTTCATTCCACCAACCTCCACTGCTTAGTATATGGATATCTCCTCCTCTCGGACACATGTGCTCATGCTTTTCTCCATGTTCCTATGAAATTTTGTTTATGAAGGTCCTTCCTGCCTCGGTTTCTTAGAGGTCTTTTGTCACATTGAATGAAACCACATTTTTATAAACTGATAAATGAACAATGGCTGCATGTTGAATGCTAAATTCGATTGAAACATGGGTAATAGCCTTATTCCTCACGCTGGTGTCATCTAGTAAAGCCAAGCCTCGCAGAAAACAGGAAGAGACCGTGCAGAGGTTTAACCGGATATCCTGCTCAGGGAGGGCGACCCTCGACCACAGCTTTCCCTTCCCTCATCTCTTTCTCTTTTCCCCCGTCTCCCTCTGTTTCTATGCTACTGGATATTGGTGTCATTATCGGAGAGAGGAGAATGTGTTGGTCTGGTGAATGGGATCACTGGGAATATCTGGTCATACAGGTGACAATCTATTTGACAGGATCGTTGGCCGTCATAATTTCTACAGACGAGGTTTTCCATAGGTTGTGTAAGGGAGAACATTGACATAGCAAATCTAGAGGAGTTTATTTCCACCTTTGTATTCAGTTTCACAAATTATGACTGGATTTAAGATAGTAAAATAGATTTTAAAAATGCGTAGTTGTTGAAAAATGTGTTGGCTGTGGTTACTTTTCTTTATTGTTTAGTGGGTTTGACTAGTGCGCAAACTTGTGTTACGTGTAAAACATTTTTTTGAGGTTTTATATGACATATTTTGTGGGTTTAGTGTTTTCAATGTCCTTTTGTGTTTTTTTTTTTGTGGTTGTTTGAGTATTTTTACATAGGATTCCAATTGTGTCTGTTTTTAGTAGAAGATCCATTTTGTTCCTTCTGCATGTGATATATTTGCTTTTTTATTATCCCCGAAAACAGTGTTGATTCTTTTTTTCATAATTTACAAAAGTAAACCTTTCCAGACAGTTTGCATTCAACTGTTGTAATCAATGGTTGCTTTTAAAAAGCTCTTTTGTCTAAAAATGTCTTTTCCCCTCTAGATTTGATAAGTTGAAGCATAATTAATGAAAAAATATATATTTTTAAACCAATAGAAGCTGATGTCCTGAAATGCAAATGTTTTTAAATAATTTGTTTCTGGCAGGCAGGGGTATCGTAGCAAACAGTGAATAGTATCCCAACGTGGAAGTCATGACTAGCAGGATGGAAAACAATAGGGCAAGTGACCCAAAATCACACTGTTTTTTTTGTTTCAAATAGAGATCATGATTCTCCAACAATTCTCCCACGATTCTGAATAGACAACGGAACAAAATAACATGTAATTTACTAGAGGTTCTGATCAAATTAATCTAATACGCTTATTTCACGCAGCCGTTATTTTGAACGGTGGCTCCGGTGGGAAGAAAACCGGAAGTAAAGATAAACAACAATGCCTTGGACTACCAACCTGAAGCTGCTGCTGCGATTTACACTATTGGATGTTAATATCCAATATAGTATGTAGATATAGTTCGTTCCTGCTTCTTTTTTTACTTTCTGAAAAAAAAAAAAAATTATAAATGAATTTCACTGTATAGTCTAAAGTATGAAAGAAATGTATGTACATTTTTAGAATAACTAATTTCTACATTAAACACAACAATACGCCATCGCATTCGCAACTCTCCTATGATTAAAGGCGACACTTCCGGTTTTCTTCCCACCGCAGCCTCGCTTTCGATTTCAAAATAACGGCTGCGTGAAATAAGTGTATTCGTTTTAATTAAATGTTTTTTAAAAAAAGAAATGGGTTTGAATCAATGATTCAATGACACACTCATAAAGACTTTTGTTTCTTAACAAATCTCAAATGAATGATTCAATGACAAATAAATTTAAGTCACTTGTCGCCACCTACTGGTGTAAGGATATAATTGATACAATCTTTACTTTATTGCTACCATAAACATTAGTGTTTATATCCAAACTATAAACTTTTATACCAGTACTTCTGTGATAATTTGAATTATTATAGCACAGAAATAATGATACTGTGTGGCTGAAAAAACTGTTTATGAAGTTTCATACATGACAACTGCTCTCTCTGGGGCAGCGCCAAGGCAGATTTGAATGTTCGCTGTGATCATACTTGTCAAAGGTTTAATAGACATAGCAAATTGCTGTCATTTAGGTACTAGGTTGTGTGGGTGTTTGAATCGAGATCACGATCGTTTAAAGGCTGGGACGCACCAAGCCAATGGTCGGCTGTCAGGTAGTGTTGAGACATTTTTGAGCGTTGTTCGGCTAATTTTTTTTCAGTGTGTCCCGCACCGTTGGATCTAGCTGTACGCTGTCGGGTTTTTTGGGCCGATACAGCATGTTCAATCGGTGTCGGGCCGTCGGTGAGAGGGAGAACTCTGATTGGCTGTTCAGCTTTTGAATGACAAATAGACATTGATAACATAAATATACATAGTACTTTTGCTGATATAGACAGATATTTACTTACATGCAGGCACTGCTAGTTGACAGTTTCCTTAAGTCCTTTTGGTGTGTTCAAGCGCAGCTTTTTGGCTGACGACATGCTACAACACAGTCAGCTATTGTCAACGCTAGTTTTTTGACGTTGACTTGGTGTTTCCCGGGCTTTACGATTAATTGTCCAGCTCTACCCAACAGCATGTAAATACAAGAATATTGAACTTATTGGTCAGATGGTCTTTTACTGTTGGCACTTCTTAGCCAGATAAGCTACAGTGTGGATAAGACTTCATGCCAACATTCAAAGTGATCTCAATGGAATGCATTTAGTGAAATACTAAGATCTCTTAGGATATGTAAAGCTGAATTTGATCTGCTTTATCTTTAAACTTCATCTTTCTGTTTTGCAGAGTGATCCCGGTGGGTTGTCGGTACTAGAGCAGCTGGGTTTGGACCACAGCTCCGATTTCTCTGACACGAGTGTTCAGCTGCGATTGGATGAACAGCGAGAGCGAATCCGTAGGGAAATCCGTAAGGAGCTGAAGATTAAAGAGGGGGCAGAGAATCTCCGCAGAGCCACTACAGATAAACGAAATGCTCAGCAGGTGGAAAGTCAGTTGCGGAGCTCCAATCGACGTCTGGAAACGCTCCACGATCAACTACAAGAGCTGGATGCTCATATTGTCGTCAAAGGGACAGATGATTCACGTGGTGAGTAGACTGACACTGCTGCATATGAGGGATGATGACGTAGTGACTTCTTAAATTTAAAAAGTTTTTTTCTTTCATGAAGTCGAATTTTTGTTTTACAATAACAAAATATTGTTACATAAACCGCTTAAAATGTCAAAGAGATTTAAGATTTATATATATATATATATATATATATATATATATATATATATATATATATATTTGATATTTGTACATACATACGTACATACATACATAAAAGATTTAATTAACAATTTGATTTCATGTTTTGATTTACTTCGATTATGCTCATCCATTATTCCAATACTCGTAAATATTTAAATCCAACAAAAACACATATGTTTAATCATAAATTATAGATGACTGCAATATAAATAATTCATGTTATTGCATAAAAAAATGATTTTACACATTGCAAGTCCCATTTTTAAATCCCTCAACCCATGGCTAACTGTAATTTTTCACTTCTTGCGGTTTAGATGATGTTCCTCAGTCTCCAGGAGCAGAAAGCAGATCGTCGGCACATAAGGAGAGAATCGCTGCACTGGAAAGGCAGTTAAACATCGAACTCAAAGTCAAACAAGGGGCTGAAAATATGATTCCCATCTATGCCAATGGCTCCACTAAGGTAGACAAATGCACACACAAACGCTGTGTTTACATATTTTTGAAAGTCACTTATGCACACTAAGGGTGCTTTTGTTTGATCAAAAATACCGTAAAAACTGTAATATTGTGAAATATTGGCTCATGAAGTTGCTCTCTATGTAGGTGGCAAGGCAGCTCACAAGATTTTGGAACAGAGCCAGTCTGTCAAAAGATGTTTAATCACTGTTTAATGATGTGTGTGTGTCTGTGTGTGGGTTGTCAGGATAAGAAGATGTTGCAGACAGCTCAGCAGATGCTACAGGATAGCAAGACAAAGATTGACATCATCCGCATGCAGATCCGGAAAACAGTGCAGGCCTACGAACACAATGATGATACACCAGGTACGGCTGAGTGTGTGTGTATGTGTGCTACTGCTTTGTTGCTTTTAGAGTCTGATTTCATAGATGAGCAGAGAAATGAACAGATCAATAACCACCTGAATCTCACGAGTGGTGTGTGTTTGGTCAGGTGTACAGTGTTTATGCACAAGCAGTGAGTGCAGGTCATACGGATCAATAAATGTATGTTATGACCCCATTTGGCTTAGAGTGAGTCACACACACACACACACACACACACACAGGATCAGGTAACTGAAGACTGTCGGTTCCCGCTCTCCATTTCCTTTACTCCTGAGAAACACACACACCTCTTGATTTAACAGTCTACACCAAAAAGCTGTAATCTATAAAACATAGAACAAATACAAACAAATAAAGGGTCACATTCAAATAGATTAATAAATAAAAAATAATTTACCTACTTTTAATTGGTTCATTTTCATATTAAGTAAATTTATCCCAGTAACCATTAAATAAATAGCTTTAACTTGTAAATTAAAGGTCATTTTATTTAGTACACAGTATTTTATCCTTTGTCCACTTACACTACCATAAAAAATTTGGGGGTCAGTATAATTTTTCTTTTACAAGATATGTTTTTGTTTTATATAGTTTTATTCAGCAAGGATGCAGTAAATTGATCAAAAGTAACTGTAAAGACTTCCACAATGCTGTTTTTTTTTTACTTTCTAATCATCAAAGAATCCCAGTTTGCACAAAAATATTAAGCAGCACAACTGTTTTCGACATTGATAATTGTAATAAATGTTTCATGAGCAGCAAATCAGCATATTAGACTGATTTCTGAAAGATCATGTGACACTGAAGAAAATTAATCTTTCCAACGCAGGAATAAAATACATTTTAAAATGTAATAATATTTTACAGTATTAATGTTTTACTCTATTTTTGCTCAAATAAATGCAGCCTTGGTGAGCATTAAAGATTTATCAGAGTGTCTTAATAATATCGTATGCAGATTTACTTCTCAAGTATATGGATCTTGTTTTTACAGGAAAACAAGACTAATACTTATAATTTTGTTGTCATTTAAAAATGTTATCTCGGTTGAATTGAAAATTCCCTTGCGTTATTATGATAACACACAAACCTAAACTTTATATGCATTTAAAGTAATTATAGCTTATGAAATCATCATCAGACATAGACCAGGGACAGTATCATATAAAACAAAATGTTTCAGGCTCATAGCGGCATTAGTTAACACAAACACACATTCTTTAATACTCCCGTATAAACACACATCCACCTTTAATGTGTACATGTACACAAACGCACTCGTCGAGAGTCTGTTTATGAAATTGTCACCTCATTCAACTTTATGCCTTATTAGGACACAAAAAACACTGCAGTCAATCCTTCTTTACTTCTCTGTCTTATTGTACCTCTTTATAAATCCACTAATTCAAGTGTCATTTTCCCTCAAACTCATCCTTTTGTCATCTATTTTGCCCCCAAGTTTTCTTTTGTAGAATTGATCAATATCAGTATATGATTTTAATCGGCGGTCCAAACACGCACTCTCACACAAGCACGCTCATCTAGTCTCAACTATATTAAAAATATATGTAAATCAGAAATAGTAAACAGTCTGTACTCTCGTTTATGTTAGAAGATTGACAATATTCCCTGTACTCAGGAATGCTTTGAACAGCACGCATTGCAGTCAGAACCAAACAGACACAGAGAAATGTTTATATAAAACCCCGAACAGCAGGTCAATGTTTTTTGATGGTATGACAGAATAATATAACACCATAGCATCTTAATCTTTCAGTTTATAATCTCTAATAATCCTCTTATTTTGAAAAGTCTGTAGCTGGCAGCATGGCAGACCTCTGATGATCTACAATCATCTCCCCCAGTTTGCATAAGTATAGCAATTACTATATGGAAGCTCGCTGTCCTGATCCAACATCATCCCTCGCCCTCTTCAAAGTCTGATAGATGCACATGACCTTGTGTACCTTTTAATGTATCTTAGACTTAATGTCTGTTTTGAAATCACATTCAGTTTGTTTCATTTCGGTTAATGGGTGTAACATTTCTAACAACGACACCAGCGTCCTGCAGTGTGACATGATATTCTTCATATAAAACCATTTTTCAACTACATTTTAAAATATATTTATATATTTTTAACTGTTTAAAAATTAAAAAAAAAAAATATTTATACTTGCAGTTTTATGATCTTAATTGAAAGACTACATAAAATATAGTTTCTAGACATAATCTAAGGATTTTAATTAAATGGAAGAGGAAAAATATATTTTAAAGTTCATGAAAGGATTATTAAATAAAAAATAATTTTACCAGTGATCAGAGTTTGTGCAGTTCAACAAACAATTTGATTTCGAAGTAAATTCTCCCTTGCTGTTTAATTACGGGGTTACAATGGCTGTAACACATTCAGGCTAATGTGATAGCTTGTGTAATTTGCTGTGAGAATGTGAGTGATATTGATAGCCTAAATATGTCTGATAGCCTAAATATGTTTGTGTGTGTGTGTTTCTCTTCAGGAAAGCCTGACCCATGTGGTATGGAGCTACGGATTGAGGAGCTCAGACACCATTACCGTGTGGAGCACGCTGTCGCTGAGGGAGCCAAAAATGTCCTCCGACTTCTCGGAGCCAGTAAAGTACAGGACAAGAAGGCCATGTCAGAGGTAAAACTATATTGTGTTGTGTTGCGTTGTCATTTCAATAGTTTGGGGTCAGTACATTTAAAAAAAAAAGTTTACATTGTTAAAAAAGTTTCAAATGCTGTTTTTTTTTAAACTTGTCATCATCAAAGAATCCTGGGAAAAAAATGTATCACAGTTTCCACGGAAAATTATTAAGCTGCACAACTGTTTTCAACATTGATTACAGTAAGAAATGTTTCTTGAGCTGCAAATCAGCATATTAGGATGATTTCTGAAGGATCATGTGACACTGAAGACTTGAGTAATGATGCTGAAAATTCAGCTTTGTCGTCACAGGAATAAACTACTATATTACTAAATATAATTTTCAAATATTTAAAAGTAGAAAACTGTTATTTTCAATTGTAATAGTATTTCATAGTATTTTTGTATTTACTGTATTTTTGTATATATCAAATAAATGCTAAATAAGTTTTATATAATTCATTATATAAAATCTTTCGAAGCCATTTAAAAAAATCTTACGGACCCCAAACTGGAACAGTAGTGTATATTACATTACATTGTATGGTATTGTAAAAATGGCATGTAGCTTTCAGTTCTATCTTTATCTCCTATTATTTAGGTAAACACAGACTTAATTACTCACTTAATTGGAAAAGAGAAATACATTGAGTAATTCTTCCTCTCTCTGCTTCTTCAGGCTCAGTGTCGTCTGAGCGAGTCGTCTCAGAGGTTGGATCTGCTGAGAGATTCATTAGATCGGCGGTTGGCAGAACTTCCTGAGGATCATCCTAAAGCATCTGTCATTAAAGAGGAGCTGGTTTTAGCCTCCTCACCAGCATTCAGCTCCCGACACGGCGCCCCCTACCTGCACAACCAGTACAGCACCCTCTCCAAACCCTCTCCGCTCACTGGTATTCAAACATGATGTTTATTTCATTTAGTTTGGTAGAGGTCGTCAGCTACTGGCTTGTAAGTTCTGATTGTTTTCCTAATTATTTTTGTATCTTTGTGCGTCTATGTGCAGGCACTCTTCAGGTTACATTGCTGGGCTGTATGGGTGTGCTGGAGGTGGTTCCCGGTCGTTCCCGGGGCAGTCAGGTCTTGTTGCCGTGTTACAGTCCGGGAGAGGGGCGGTCCTTTATGCGGAGTGGAAAAGGCCTGTACGGTCGCAGCGGCAGTGTGAGCGGAAAAACACCCCCCAAAACAGATGAACTTTCCTGTGAGTGTAGAGGATGTAACATTCACAGTGTGATTAGTCCGTGGTGATGTGTGAGTTTTGATATAACTCAGTAATCTGTTGTGTCTGTCATGTGCGATGACAGTTTAGCATTGAACAGAACAGGATGTAGTGCATCAGAGCTTATAACACTTGGGGTGATTGCCTATTGAAGATAAGCCCTACTGTGAGCTCTGAGGTTGTTAATCGATGGCATTTGCTTCTGTTGAAGCCGTTGGATTGCATGATTTCAGCTTATTTTTCTAAATAATCTTGTTTAACAGATGGATTTGTGGTGGGAAACTACATTACCCATGATGCTGTGCAAAAATTCCACCAATCAAAGAGTCCAAGCACCAAGCTAAACACGATTAAACATGCGCTAAACACGATTAAACATGCAATAAACTTAAAATATATTGTTTCTATAGATATAATCAACAACTTTAAATGAGTAGTTTTTTTATTTCTCCATATTGTTTTTCATTCTCTTATATTGATCACAATGCTTCATAGACTTGTAGTTGTTTCCTTCATAAAAGCCGTTAAGTACACAGTCTTGTACCTTTGTCTTTTTGTCCGATTTTCAAAAAAATGTTTTGCTTTTAATAAAGCTTTGCAATGTTATGATTCACCTCATAGCTGGTTGGCTTGGTTCATGGCTTATAACACTTTACCTTAATTTGATCTCAATTAATAGGCATACTTTTGAAATGATGTCTGTTGTGTGTGCGCAGCGGAGGTGAGTGCAGTGCTGAAGCTGGATAACTCAGTCGTGGGCCAAACGGCATGGAAGATGGTTGGAGAACAGGGCTGGGATCAGACTTTCACCATAGAGCTGGAGAGAGTGAGTTCAGCTCTGTGTTAATAGTAGATTTACACAGATTAGAGCTTCAGTGTCTGTTTCATTAATTAAAGCTCCAGGCAATAGGCTGTAATTATAATTACATAAACAAAATCCTTGGGATGTGTAACATCAGTGACTTTACCGCCAACTGGGGCATCTCAAATAACTTTTACACAAGCAATGACACGCTATTCTTTCATTTAGGAGAGGGAAAAGCTTACTGAACATGCAGAATGATTAACAGCCAAGCAAATTAAGACATGGATGTGTTTTTTTGGCCAGGATATATAAAATCGGTACGATTATTTGTTAATTGAAACTACGTGCTGAAGAAATGGTGTTAAATCTCTCTGGTCAGTGTTGTTATTGTTAACTGAAGCTATTAAAATAATTTTTGGTTATTGAAATGAAACTGAAATAAAATTTTGTATAAATATTTTATAGAAAACTTAAAAATATTGGCTTCTAACTAAAAATAAGTTTAAGTACTAAAATTACTAAAACAAATATAATGCTATATATATTAGTTTAAGTTTTAGTCATTTTGTTATGTGCTTTTGTCATTTTTATCGTTTAATTAATATAAATATAAATATATATATAAATTTTTTTTTTTTTTTTTTACAATAAAAAATTACAAAAGCACATAACAATATGACCAAAACTTAAACTAAACTATTGTTCTCTAAAACTATTAAAAATTGTTCCAGTTATTGAAATAAAGCTGGATAAAATAAAATATAAATATTTGATGAAAAAAAAAAAATGAAAAAAAAAAGTTGGAAATGTTGTCTTGGCATCTAACTAAAAAAACAATTACTAAAATTACTAAATAAAAATGAAAAAAATGAAGCTATATATATATGTGTGTGTATTATAAATATAATATAAAATAAAAACAAAAAAGACAAAAGCACATATCAAAATGACAAAAAATAAACTAAAATGAAAACTGAAAAAACTAGAGATTAAAGGCAATTCAAAATATGAATAAATACTGTAATGGTATTTAACTAATTATAAAATGTTTCATTGTGCGTGTCTTTGTGTGCAGTCCAGAGAGATGGAGATTGCTGTGTACTGGAAAGACTACCGCTCGCTGTGTGCATTGAAATTTCTCAAGTTGGAGGACTTCCTGGACAACCAGAAACACAGAGTACAACTAGAGCTAGAACCACAGGGACTGCTGTTGGCAGAGGTACGCTCACAACTGCACACTCAAAAATATTTCTCTTATGTTCATAAAGGGAATCACTTTCACTTCTTATTGCATAGGTTGCTTTATAAACACACTCCAACCTAATAAATGTGCTAAAATCTTTGATACTACTGGGCACCATTAAAATGGCATCTGTCTTCCACAGGTCACCTTCTTTAACCCTGTGATCGAGAGGGTTCCACGCCTAAAACGGCAGAAGAAAGTTTTCTCCAAACAACAGGGTAAGAGATACAATTTCTCTCTATTGAAAATAAAGGCATTAATCTTTTGATTAATTTATCCAAATGCACTTAAAATTTCCCAGAATGGCATTTCATGTTGACTTTATTTATTGGGATCTGAATCAAATGGTGTTGAGCTCCACCTAGTGGTCAGAGATTAAACAGATGTTTTCTTTTGTGTGTGTTTGCGGTCACATACAGGGAAGGCCTTCTTACGAGCTCGGCAGATGAACGTTGATATCGGCACATGGGTGAGGTTACTGAGGAATGCCATACCAACCGTCAACAACACAGGAACCTACAGCCCGCACGCACACACTGTACAGACAGGGTAAATCACACGCACATTCAGTGCACACACAATACATGTTTATTCATAGACATAATTAAAATGATCATCCGCTGAGCCTGTACCATCTGAGAATTGTTGATTAATTGGTTGTTAACAAAGGAGAAAAAGTCAGTTAAAATAAAAGACAAAGAAAAAAACATGAATCTTTGTATTGTAATTTTGTAATGAAAATTTAATTCAATAATTATTTTTGTTTACACTAATTTTACAGTATTGTACTGTACTTACAGTAGTATCATTACTATATTGGTTTTAAATTCTAATTTAATCAAAATATTTCAAATTGAATTATTATTATTATTATTAAAATATATACAATTATTATTATTATTATTATTATTATTGTATAATCATTGAATGGTTCCATAAAAACAAAAGTGCGAATGTGAACTTTTTTTTCTCTTTCTTTTCTTTTTTTTTTGTTTAAACTATGTCTAGGGAGAGTTTTTCCCTATATTTTCATTCTAAAATCATCTATTAACCCACATTTTAAAGCTGATATTTAATACATTTTAGTGAAACTTTTTTGACCGTTTTCGCCCCCGATGAGTTTATCTGTGCTTAAATTTCCATAAAATTATCGTAAAATTGGTTCATACAACTTTATTTCAGTTAAAGAAAGTCAATTAATGTATGTTATTATTTAATTTAAATCACATTCATTTACTTGAATGATATGGAAAAGAATGGCCAGGATATTGTATATTTTCATTTTTGGGGGAGCTATCCTTTAAATCAGCACATATAAACGCTTGCCTGATACCCAAGTCTAAATCTAAACTAGAGAGCAACTAAGCATTGCACGCTACTATAAGTATTATACTTGTGTAAGTGTCACGTAAAAATAAGTGTGTATCTAATCTGATAAACAAGCTGGAATGTGGGTTTTGTTGCAGTTATATATGTGTGTGTGTTACAGGGAGATATCAGTGGAGAAGTTGAGTTTAGACTATGACTCACCGATGAAGGTGGACATCCGGCGAGACGCGACGGATACAAGCACTCCCGTGAGAGACTCTCCATAACTCCTCTTTCTATTTAGCCCCTCCCGTCTCTCTGTAACCTCTCTGCTTTTTGGCACAGGAACGACAAGCGGCCACTGAGCCCCTCTCTGCTCCTGACCTCACCACTCCCGAGCGACAAATCAGATCACTGAGCAGGTACACTCAGACACACATGCATGTGCATAGGATATAAGGATTCTCGGCTAACCTTCCTTTTACACATATAGCAACTCTATCTGGGTCTTTAAAGTGGTTCTGAAGTATGTGTGTGTTTGTGTGTGTTGCAGTAAACAGAAGAAGACCCCTTTGAGCTTGCAGGATTTCCGACTAATTGCTGTTCTGGGCAGAGGCCATTTTGGAAAGGTGATCTTCTTCACCTTTAACCACTTCTTTTAACCGTCAACTTCACCCTAGCTCTCTTTCTATCTGAAATGCTCATCATATGCGTGTCTGTTAGGTGCTGTTGGCAGAATACAAGAAGTCAGGCAGCATGTACGCCATTAAAGCCCTAAAGAAAGGAGACATTGTGGCCAGAGATGAAGTGGAAAGGTAAACCAAATCACTTTTTCTTTTGTTTTGTTTCTCATAATCGATCGTTGTTTAAATTAACGTTCATTTAATCGATTAATCGTTAACCTTAACCTCCAAAATTCGATGCGGGGCGCTACTAAGTTATGACGTTACTTAACCACTTGCTTAAACAACACAAAATAGGTGTCGTTTTAAAAGCTTAGAAGCTTGGCTTTACAGTGAATATTGAGAATATGACTAACACTTGCTTTTAAATTTGCTGACATATTAGAAGTCTATTTTCATAGCATGAAAAAATAACTGCTTTAAATTAAAATGTGATCTGTAAAATCATCATACATAAGATAAACCTGTTATATATTGTTAAAAATGTGTCGAATAGCAGAATACAACAAGTATATTTGTTTCACTTAGAGACCAAACTCTACCAAGTATTTGTGTATTATGAAAAAGCGCTGCCGACTCGCATGTAAACAAACAGTATACACATGCTTTTGAGCCACGTTTTTGTTTGTAACTTCGCTAAACAGTAGATCACATATCTTTATTTAGAGCAGGTGGTCTGGAATGAGCTCAAACATAAGACAATGCGTAGATCAGTGACATGACATACTGCTTTGCTAAAGCTATAGGACTTCCTGGATCCGATCGTTGACGATCATGACACAGTGTTTTCCAACGTCATTTGAAAGTTCAATGTGTAGAGACCAATTGGACACTGTTCCACAGCTGGAGCGCGCTTGGATTGGTTTAATCGCTCAGATTGATGAGTCTTGATTTGAAACATGACTTGAATACATTAATACATTTAGAATACGTAACTACTACACGCTCGCTTCATTTTTTTTCTCTTGCTGCACTTGTTTTGCGCATAAACCGCACACAACTCAAAACTACACACTCTAAATATGACATTGCTTAATCGACCATCGATAAGTTTAATGGATTCAAATATTATCAGCAGTTAATTGATCATCGTTAGCAATCGTTAGGATCTGAGTTTTTCATACATTTATTCTTGTTTCTTTCACTCTCTCTCTCTTTCTGTCTTTCCCTCAGTTTGATGTGTGAGAAGCGCATTTTTGAGACGGTGAACAGTACACAACACCCCTTCCTCGTGAACCTGTTTGCATGTTTCCAGACCCCAGAACATGTGTGTTTTGTCATGGAGTACACGGCAGGCGGAGACCTAATGATGCATATACACGCAGACGTCTTCACCGAGCCACGGGCTGTGTATGTTTTCTCAGGTTTTGGATACACTGTCTGGATCAAATGTCCCCACAAGGATCAAACAACCTGAAATCAGCTGTCAATCAAAAGATTTTTGAAGTTTTTTTGAAAGAAGTCTCTTGTGCTCACCGACGCTGCATTTATTTGATCAAAAATACAGTAAAAACTCTTAATATTCTGAAATATTATTACAATTTAAAATAGCTGTTTTCTATTTAAATAATGTTTTAAAATATAATTTATTTCTGTGATGGCAAAGCTGAATTTTCAGCATCATTACTCCAGTCTTCAGCGTCACATGATCCCACAGAAATCATTATAATATGCTGATTTGCTGCTCAAGAAACATTTATCATTATTATTATCAATGTTGTCAATGTGCTGCTTAATATTTTTATGAAAACTGATTTTTTTTACAATGTTATATTTGAAATAGAAATCTAATATTTTTTTTACATCCCTGATGAATAAAAGTAATCATTTCTTTAAAAAACAACTTTATTAATTAACTTAGAAAAGGGATTTGTGTGATATTTAGATTTGAAAGTAAAAGATAGAAAATATTAATATAAAAAAGTTTCCAGCTTTTTAGTGCCTAATTTAATGTGTGTTTGTGTTTGTGTGTGTTTCAGGTTCTATTCTGCTTGTGTAGTTTTAGGACTTCAGTTTTTACATGACAACAAGATTGTGTACCGGTGAGTACATGTTCTGGCTGTGTCTAAATAATTTTTTTAAATGCACTGTATATTACAATATTTTTGTGTTTCTTCTCCAGAGATCTTAAATTGGACAACTTGCTGCTTGACACAGAGGGTTACGTAAAGATCGCCGACTTTGGATTGTGTAAAGAAGGTAAACACTTTTAAAGACTTCTCTCTCTTTCACTGTTTGTTTTTGTTGATGTGTCTGGTCATGTCGATTGGGCTTGGTATGAAGCCAGGAACATTTGTCAGACATTTTTGTCTCTTTCTCAGGTATGGGTTTTGGGGACCGGACTAGTACGTTCTGTGGGACTCCAGAGTTTCTGGCTCCAGAGGTTCTAACAGACACGTCGTACACGCGGGCCGTGGACTGGTGGGGACTCGGAGTGCTTATATACGAGATGTTGGTGGGAGAGGTGAGAGATTTGAGCTTTTGAAATGTTTTGAAACATTCATACAGTGTTGGCATCTGTCTGATCTAAAACTGTCTTTCTAGTCCCCATTTCCAGGTGATGATGAAGAGGAGGTTTTTGACAGCATAGTGAATGATGAAGTTCGATACCCACGGTTTCTTTCCTCTGAGGCCATTGGTATCTTGAGGAGGGTAAAATAGATCTTTCTTTCATTCATTTAGAGCTGCGGAGATGCCCTGCTGAATCTCATGATTTTCTTCATTTAATTTGATGTAAGAATAAAGTTTGATTTTGCATATTGTTTTATACAGTTACTAAGGAGAAATCCAGAAAGACGACTGGGCTCCAGTGAGAAAGATGCAGAGGACGTTAAGAAACAACCTTTCTTCAGGGTGGGAAAGATTTTTAATCTTTAAAACACTGATTATTTAAAATGTGAACTTGAACAAATCTCAAAATAAAAATCCCTCTCTTCATACTGTACATCAAGGTTTCCCAAACAAGGGTTTGTGAGTTGATGATAATCTAATAATTAATTATATCGAATGTAAAATTAAAGCAAATAAATTACACTGCATGATAATCGTGATATAGCTTTGTGCGATTATCAAATCAAAGGCTGCAATTGAATGAACTGTACAGTCTGAGCACATTTCATTATAATTATCAAATATAATTTTTGTTTTGTTTTACAGTACAATTGTAATTTACAACAGTAATATTTCTGTCTTCGATTTTATAACGTGGAAACTAGGTAAAACTCCTAATAATAATAATTATTAATATTATCAATATTAGAGAACTGTGAAAATTCAAATGTGTCATTAAATTATTGAAGTATTACCTTAAAATCTGAGGGGGTACTTCAAGTAAATATTTTCAAATATAAGTTTGAAGAAAAGTTTGGGAACCCCTGCTGTACATTATAATATTGTGAAGCCTAGATTCACTTGTAACATTTAAATAGCATTTTTTGTTTAATTATTTTAGTTTTAATGATTAATTTTAAGTTATGGTATAGAATTTTAATATCAACCATTTATCTTTTTTTTTCAACCATATCAAGAAAAAAGTTATTGGCTTAAAAAAATTAAAGTTATGAATAGTTTTGGTGCTGCATTTGCATTTTTTTATATTCTAATTATATGCTCATAGATCTGCTTCTCACACAAAGTGCCACAATAAGAAAAATAACAAAAACATCTTGTGCTCCTCTTTTTCCCCTCAGAATATGGACTGGGAGGCTCTTCTCCTCCGTAAACTCCCTCCTCCCTTCCTTCCGTCTATCGGAGGAAAAGAAGATGTCAGCAACTTTGATGAGGAATTCACAACAGAAGCGCCGAATCTCACTCCGCCTCGTGAACCGCGGGTGCTCTCGAGGAAGGATCAGGACAGCTTCCGAGACTTTGACTATGTCTCTGATCTCTGCTGAGAGCGTCTTGACTGTGACAGTGCCGTAGAGAGACATATCTGCTCCGTGACTGAGTGACGATGAGGACAAGAGTGGCCAATTTGAGTGAATTGTGAATGAGCTGGACCTGTGAACACTGTGATGGAAGAGAGAAAGATTTGGAAAACCATTAGAAACCGGTTTAAAGGTGCACTCAATCTTTCTTTTTTTAATGATGCGCTTTGACTCACACTGACACTTAGTGGTTTGGATGAAGCATCACACTAGTAAAAGTAAGTGTTCAGTTATCAATGCAGTTGTAGAAATGCATTATTCGCAGTCAGCCATGATTAATTTATTCTGCTAGTGAAAGTGTCCAATAACAGGTGTGTTACTGAAATGGGTGTTGAGGTCATGTGATCTCAAAATGGCGGCCCCCATCAGGGGACCCTCTTCATGTAGAATAAAACAGCTTTTATTAGGCTACTGATAAGACACTCCAATCTTATCAGTAGCCTAATAAAAGCTGTTTTATTGTAAAACCTCGTCCCATGTGAATGGTCATCATTTTAAACATTATTCAAAAGTAATATTTATTTCTTTAGGACTAAAATGTAAAAAAAAAAAAAGTGTGCACCGGTAAACCTGTTTAAATTGTTGGTTTGTCTTCAAGTGTCATATCTGCCTTTGCAAAATGCATATTGTCTTATCGAAGACAATCTGATGATCTATTTTAAAACTTGAGGCAAATCAATAAATGCCACACAGAAGCATCTCTGTGAACTTTTGTGTAAATACGAACAAGAGCATGTTGGAAAATGCACTCTGTTTATTCTGACATTTAGGGAAGAAAATTATCTTTCATGACCTCTGAAGAACCAAGTGGTAACATCTACAAAAATCTTTCTCAAATCTTTCTCAAACAATGTCCATTCAAACAGGAAGAACTGGATAATTTTCATTGACATGACGTGGAGCAGGAAACCAAAGGAACTTGTTTAAGAGACGCAAAAAGAGTGTAACGTTGAGAGCAGGATTTTCTATTTAGGTTAATTTAAGCTTGAACATTAATGATTGTGTACTTGCTCTTACAGTACTCAGTGGTTAAGGAGTTAAAGCCTCTTTACATTTGTTCATTCTGGCTATATCACACCAAAATATTAATCTTCAAGTCAAGCATATTTAAATTTAGGAGAGCAGCACGATTTGAAGACAGCTTGGTCCCCTTCATTAAGTGCACTTTTAGTATGGCTACCTTTATGAATTTGTACAAAAACAAATAAACCTCTAATGTAAAGTTGATTTGATCAAAATGCCTTAAAGATGTTCCTGTTAGCCCTGCCCCTCCCCCTGCTCTTTTACATTTAGAGGTTCTGTTTTTCTTGGTTGCCTGTCTCTTTTTTGTATTCTCAGGCTGAGAATGGATCATGCTACACACATGGGAGAACTGTCTTGTCTGAAAAATGAATTTATGTCATTTACTTTACAATAGCATATGTAAAACTAGAGTATGCTCATCAAGACAGTGTCATGCGATAAAATGACAGATCATTTATATTCAGACCTAACAAGTTCTTTGTGGACTCAAATATTTGATATTTTGAATGTGATTATTGTACTGAAGTAAAGGAGAAAGAATGTTTGGTTGAATATTTTCACAAGCTCCAATCACTGAAAGTACACCTGTAAACATTTTTTAACATTAGTTCGATGCTATGATGAATCTGAGCAAAAGGGTATAAAACCGCTTTTGTTTAAAGACTATGGACTCAATTAACAAATACTTTATTTCTATTTCATTAATGTTTTTAAATAGATATCTGTTAAATAGAAAATGCTATCTGTTGTTTATTTTACCTATGATGCGAATGACTGGCAACTAGTGACTGTTATGTTGTTGTTCTGGTTTTACACCCTTTATTACCTCAGAGCTATTTTGATGCCTTTGAAACATGTTCAGTTTTTATTAGACCGTAAATGACACACCATGACATATCTGTTACTTGCAAGGAGCTGATGATTAAATTGTTTTTGATTTTTGAAAGCATTTGATTACACACACGGATGAAGCCAAAAAATAAAACATGCACACTGTGAAAAATGTGTAGCAAAACTGCAGCCCTATCATGTCAAACATATACATAAAATGTTTGCAAATGAAACACTTGTATCATTTAACAACATATTTCCTCCTTTGTGTCTGACTGCAGTCTAATGCATGTTCTGTACAGTCATACAATCATCAAACCTATTACATGAGTTGTATTTATAAAGCTGTTGTTTAGATGATCATGTGTTATTGTGTTATCTATCCTGAATTATACAAGGACATTTTACTTACTTAAAATAACTTTATTGGCCACTAGGGGCAAGGTTATGTTAAAGGAAGGGTAGGCAATTTTTGGAGTGCCTAGCAATAGCAAGTTAGCTTTGAAAGCATGAGATCCCATCCTCCCTTCAGAGTGTCTCCAAAGCCTCTCTTTCAAAATACATGAACGCACACAGTAGAGTCTGCAAAGCATCACAAGCCGAGAGACAGCACTAAACTACCTCATGTCTCAAAGCACATAACATTACACTAATAATTAACTTAACTTCAAGAGCATTAACCTGTATCACCAGACTGCTGATAGTGTTGCCATTGAATTGCATTATTTCGAGTCACGAACCTCTCTGAGGATAACGTCACAGGTTTCCATCTCTTCCAAATTACAGTAGTTATGGCATGAATGCAGCATAAGCTAGTTGTTTTGGTTCAGGAGGAACTGATGGTGGCTGCTGTTTCAGTTGCGGATGGTGCTCGGTGACTGACGTCTGTCTAACTCTGCATAGCATGAGCCGAGGTAATGACCTGTGATGTCTGCGTGAGCAGGTTCGCGGAGTTATGGAAATACATATGTTGACAGGCAGGTACCATTGCATTCGGACCGAATGCAATGATTGGACGAATATTTTATATGATCATGTGCCTTCCACAGACAATATATATATAAATACATTTAGACCACTTAACTTAGTGATTGCTATCAGTATATGAAGAGACTTAACCAACATAACAAAAATAATTTTCTGAATCAAATCAATCACCTACCCTGCCTTTAAGCAGCTAGGTTACAAACAATATTGCCTAAACATCAATTCAATAAAATGTCAGGAAAAAGTACCAGGAACAGTAAACAAATATTATAAAGTAAAGCGTACATTTAAAAGGACATTGATGAAAAGTAAGAATATATTTGTGGATACATAAACAAATAATATGAATAGTTATTGTGTGTTTTATATGATTAGTTACTCGTATTATTTCTGTGTGTCCGTGCCTGTGGGAGCTAATTTTATATATAAATTTGGCTGTATGTGTCCGTGCCCGTGGGAGCTAATTTTATATATAAATTTGGCTGTGAAATATAAACTATTTTGCCTCGGCTCGGGTTTCCTCATTGATCGCTAGAGGGCAGTTGTGAAGGCGCGGTGTGTTTCCTCAACAGCGCCGCTAGAGAGCAGTGAGTCGCGGCTCTTGATGGGGCCGCTGAAGTTTTCAAGATGTCGTCGCTGGAGCAGAGACTCTCCCGAATCGAGGAGAAACTCAAGCAGGAAAATAAAGAAGCCCGCAAACGAATCGACCTGAACATCGACATGAGCCCGCAGAGGACGCGCCCGAGGCCAAGTGAGTGTTTGAGAGAGTGAACGCGTGATTGATCATAACGACGGAGAGACGAAATACGTTCTACATGATATAAACAAACCGATAAAATCCTGACACTTCACTCACATTCACTTTTATGATTCGCTGTTAAAGGTCCGGGGGATTCTGTTTACCGGTGTTTGTACTCCAAATAGTTTACTACGGATTTGTTCTTTAAAATAAATATCTGTCAGTCAGCTCACTAGCGTTAGCCTCGCGGCTAGTTGTTTAGCAGGCCCTGATACTCGCATATCATTCTCACTGAATGTCTGTCTGAAAGACTATTTTCTCTTTTTATCTGTTTGTTTGTCTGTCACATTCTCCTTGTCTGTTCTTCAAACACAATATTAGTGGGAATATCATCATTTAGAGATGCTGTTGGTGTTTAGTGTTGTAAAGTCATCAGTCATGGCAGACTTGTGTGAATTGCTGGTTTGGTGTTTCTCTTGAGTCTGACACTGGTCTGTATTTAGAGAATGAGAAAATACATGTTTTGTTTCTCCTTTATAATTTAATGTCTTGAGCTTTTGTCTGTAAGAAGATTGTCTTGAAACCATGGCCACGTTGTAGTGGTTTTTATAGATATGAAGGGATCATTTTAGGAGTGTATTTTTAAAATCATTTCAAGTATTTTAACATTCATTTTATGTGAAAGATTTGCTTGTTTTCCTGCGAGAGTGAAGTGATTTAGGCTATCTGTTCTCAAACTTCCTCCACAGAAATATTCACTCATAGTGTTTAATTGAATGTGCTGATGTCCCAGTTCATTACTTCAGACACTCACTGTTGCTGTCAATTGTTGCCTTGTGATGGCTCTTTTTTTACCCTAATCATAAACACTTTCAGATTGTCAGCTTGTGTATTTATAATTTATAAAAAATAATAATTTAATCTCTTGATGCTGTTACATGGTCATAGACATTAACTCAAGCGGGTAGACAGCATGTCTGTGTAAACTAATTCCTTATCCAATATTTACATTTGACATGGTAAAAGTTCAGGGGAAAATGGCATACGCAAAGAGAGAAGACAAGGCCTCAGTGAATTGTAGTGTTGTTGCATGTCGAGGAGATGCTGTGTGTTTGGTGCGAAAGCAAAACCGCTTTGTTTGGCCTTCTGAAAATGGATGAAATTGGGAATCAGAGGTTAATATTTATTTCTAAAGGTTTTCTTGATCAGTACAACCCAAAAGTTTGCTTGTGCACAGCACATTTTACAGAGGACGTCTTCCTGACCTGAACCTGGGAGAGTACAACGCCAGCTTTATACAAAGACTAGCCTACTTTCCACTGTCTCAAGGCGTACTTGCAAAGTTGGCTCCTATCGATCTGCTTGATCTTCCGCTTTTCAGAATCCGACTCGGGCTCAAACTCGTATGGTAAAACCGACTACTACAGTATAAACTGTGTGTTTACATTTGCTTAAAGCCTTGGAAGCTGAAGCTGGGATAGTAAAGTGTCCTGTCCATCGTATGCACACTTCAGAATCTCGCCCGAAGTAGTATGTCATCCGGGGTACGTTTTGCCTGTGTCTTTTATTAGTACTGTGAATTCTGACATACTACTTTTGTCACATACTGTTTTTTGTCTACCATATAGCAGGGTAGTATGCGTTTTTCGGATGCAGCCTAAGACTAAGGGATAGGGTACAGTCAGCAGATTGTTATGCTCTTCAGGGTGAGACCAGACCCCACTGCGAAATTACCCCGCTGCTTAGGCCTATGTGTCTACTTGCAACAGAAGTAAATAAGAACAAAATATGAATTTGATATATTTTATTAAGATTACTCAAGATTACTCACAATACCCGTTTGAGTGGCCTGTTATCGGTTGTAGCGGTTTTCGTGGAATAACAGACTAAATGGCACAATTGAAGAAGTGTATACAGTCCAATGTAGACAGTCTCAAGACAAGAGGCAATATCTTGCCCTGGGATTCACCAGTACAGCGGTGGCTAATGAAGAGCGACCACGGTGTGTTGTGTGCCTCAAAATGTTAGTTTCTGACAGTATGAAGCCGAAGTTAAAACGGCATTTATAGACTTCACATCACGAACGCAAAGAGAAGGCCATTGAAATTGAGAAGTTGTATTTATTGAAAATATTTTTCTCTACAAAAAGGGACGCCTGGCAGAAAAAAGTTTGGGGACCACTTAGGGCTGCCCCCAAATAGTCGACTAAATGTTAGTCGATATGAGGAGGGCTTGGTCGAATACATTTTCATTAGTCGGTTAGTCGCAAAAAAAAAAAATCACGTGAAAAAATTACGCAATCAGTGTATGACATGACATCAAAGCAACGAGAGATCAACGAGATCTCGTGCCTCGCGGTATACCAAAGCGCACTTGTGGGAGAGGTGTCTGGCTGATGCTAATAATTATGTCAGGAAAAAAGTCCAAAGTGTGGGATCATTTTGAAAAGTCGAAGGACGACCCTAAAAAGGCTGTTTGCAAATTCTGCAGGCAAACATTTGCCTATCACTCGTCAACATCGAATATGTCTTATCATTTAAAACATGTAAGTAGTAACGTCAGAGCGCATCTTTTCAAAGGCCGGCTTCATTGTGAACAAGTACAGAAGCTCCCTTCTTCCCAACAATGTGGACAAGCTGGTGTTCCTCTCACATAATATGGAAAAAATAAAATGGAATTGAAAGCTTAGGTAAGAATGCTTAATTTCCTTTTTGTAGTGTTTCTGTTTGCTATCCGTTAGGCTATATAAAAAAAAAAAACGGGTATTTTTATAACGGGTAGGCTATACAAATAAATAAATATTATTTTTATTTATTCGTTTTTATATAATGCAGAAGTTGTTTTTTATTCTGTAAGAAATTAGTCTGATGTTTGCAATTTGTTGTTTCAGGTCAAGGTCTTGTTTCAACGTCTTAATGGCAGTTTGCGGCTTTGCTCTGATATTTTTGATTTGTATTAGTGTTCTTTAAATTAGCCTATTTGTTCCACATTTTGTCTTAAATATAGCCTAGTTGTTCGAAACAATTTAATCCAATACTTAGGCTGTTGATTTGTTTGCCGCCTTCTTTTTTATTCTAAGTTTTGGCGTTGTGCGATGTGCCATGTGCATTTATTAAATTGTTCGTTTTTGTTAATTTTCCTTTTGAACAATATCAAAATTATATTAATTTAATTTTCCACTGTATTTTTATACCAAACAGCGTTTTTGCTACAGTATTTATTTATTTATTTATTTATTTTCCCTTGTTTTGTACTAGGCCTAAGTTACTAATAAGTTTATTTAATTTATTGTAAAGAACGAATTTTATTTTATTTTATTCAAAACTGTTTTTTTTTTTTACATGTAACTGTTACAGTTTGTATTTTTGATAATAAATTATTAAAATGCACAGGCAGTCTGATTGCTGTTTTTATGTTATAATTAGCCTATAACGTGTCGTAAGCGCTGTATACTTTAAACGCTTTACTATTCTGTTTTAAGCGCTTAATTTTCATTTTGAACGCGCTAATATCATGCTTTAGCATTTTCTGTCATATGGAAGTGTTAAACTTCAACTTGGACTATACCTTTGCTTGTATATACGCAAGTTTTTATATTAATATCATAAATGAACGATTATTCGACTAATCGCTAAAATGCAGGAGTGTTAGTCGACTAGGAATATCTTTAGTCGGGGGCAGCCCTAGAACCACTGGACTAATGATCAATTTAAAGGGACAGATTACACAAAAATTACCCCCCCCCCCATGTCTTTCCAAAACTGTATGACTTTCTTTCTTCTGTGGAAGAGGCAAAATATCATCAAAATCCCAGAAAAAATTGAGAGAGAATTGTTTTTGTCAATAGCGTACACCAGCACTACATTAGGGTGACAGAATTTCATTTTTTGGTAGAATATCCCTTTAATTGATCATGGTTTCAGATACCAAAAAGTGTGTAGTGCTTTCTCAGATGAAAGAAAAATGACCGTATTTTAACCAACAGATTTTCCCCCTATATCGGATTCTGTCATTAGCTGGTTGTGTGGTTTTTTTTTTTTTAGGTGGTGTCAGTATTAAATAGACTTTTGGTGAAGTGTGCTCGTGTTGAAGCCGGTGAATCATAACATTTGAAGAGAGGACACAGTGATTCCTGTAGGTGTGTGTGGGCTTTTAGTAATGAGTGTGTGTGTATTTTTTCTCCTCTGTATCTAGTCATCGTGATCCAGCTCAGTCCAGCTCCAGCTCCCTCCCAGCGCGCAGGTACCATCATCATCATCATCATCATCATCATCATCACTACATCACGCTACATCACCCTCTCTCTCCTTCTCTCTCTTTGCCTTGCAGGTTTCATCTCTCTTTTGCTCTCTTCTTTTTCTCTCTTCTCCATTTTTTATATTCTGCCAACTATCCTTTCTTTTCCTCTTTCTCTTCTAAGTCTCTTTCTCACGTTCTCTTTCTAAAAGTCTACATGAAATGGCATTTGCCAGCCTTTTTACTTTCGTAGTGTGACGTGAAACGGTCTTCATCAAGAATTAATGCAGGATGCAGGAAAGGACTTGATTTTATTTATCAGTTAAAAAAAAAATGGAAAAGTGGTTGGAGACATCAGCTGACAAGGAAAGTTGTTTTAGAAGCAGATTCTAGTTGCTACATCTTTATGAATGACTATGAAAACTTTTTTTGTCCTCTTATCTTGTTTTTATGTCCCATTCAGAATAAGTTTACTGTTTTGTATGGAAGCAAAGTATATCTTAATTTAGTTAATTTTCTGTGTGCTGCTATTGAGCAGAGTTCAAGCAGTATAATATTTACATTAAAAGTTGATGTTAAATTAAATACATTTAAACATGACTGAATTTACCTTTAATTCATTTCGTAATAAATTACAATCACTTCTGAAGTTTATGAAACAAAGTCAGGTACATGTTTTTGAAAGAAGTCTATGCTCACTAGCGCTGTAGTTTATTTGATCAAAAACACAGAACATTTTTTAAAATATTATTAAAGTTTAAAATAGCTGTTTTCTGTTTCAATATATTTTAAAAGGTAATTTATTCCTGTGATTACTCCAGTCTTCAGTGTCACATGATCTTTCAGAAATCAGTCTAATATGATGATTTGATGCTCAAGAGACATATTTAATAATGATCAGTGTTAAATACATTTGTGCTGCCTAATATTTTTGTGAATTCCAGGGTACATATATTCTTTGAGTAGAAAGTTCAAAAGAACAGCATTTTGAAAGCTTTTTTAACATTATAAATGTTTACTGTCACTTTTGATAAATTTAATGCATTCTTGCTGAATAAAACTATTAATTTCTTTAAAAAAAAAACCCATCATCCTCACCCCAAACTTAAATAGGGTAAACTTAAAAGTAAATGGGGTCCATTTTTATTTCATGTTGGCTTTAATCTCATGTTGTCTTTCTTTCATTAATCTCATTTAAATAAAAAGTTTCTATAATTTCATCAAATGCATGATACATGTTTAAAGAAAACATTTTTTTTTCTTTCAGTGCTGAAATCTCATTTTTGTTCACTTTGTCTATATTCAGATATCATCTTCCTCTCTTCCTTTCTTTAATTCCTTCTCTCATTCCCTTTTCCCCACCTGAACATGATAAGGGATCTGCGAGCGTGTGTGTGCTGTGAGTGTGAGACCTGTGTGTAGGATTAACTTGTTTTGTTGGAAGATCAGACATTGTGCATGTTGTTGGCTATAACTGCACGGCCCGACTGAGTGAACACCTCCACACACACAAACGCACAGCTATGGCGGCACTCGACAGGGTGTTCTGTGTTCAGTAACTGTTGGGTTTGAGCTTGTATGGCCTCTCCTGTCTCTCAGCTCTTTGTCCGTTGTTTCCGGAAGAGACGTCTTTCTGCACAGATGTGAATTACGGCCACGTAGTCGCCTGTATGTGTGTGTCCAGCAGGTGTTTCTGCACTGAATTGCTTGACCTCACTGACTAACCCAAGCTAACCGATTCTCTCCCATGAACAGGTTTTTCTGAGGAGGAATCAGAAGTTCAGCGGTTATCCCTTTCTCCTTTTCCTCTTTATTTACTTTATTTGTCAAACCCTGAAAAAGCAGTGTCGTTTCTATGCTCAAACAACATATATAAAATGTATCAATTGTTTCGTTTTGCACGGTTTGGTGAGCGAATGCCAAATGTCACCCGGTGGTGACTTCTGCTTGTCTCTCATAAGACTCTGCCCCGGTGCATGCTGGGAATGCTAACACTAACTCCAATGGCTGGTTTTCACTGTTTGGCAGCCTTTGTCACTTCTCTGTGTGAGTGTGTCTGATCTTGGCATGACATGGACAGTTATTACTGTCTTTATGTGATTGATATTTCCTCAGGATTTTACATGGTCACAAATGTCTTTTAAGACAGTAAAACAGACTTTGACTGGTTTTCCATGGACGGTAATTAAATATTGACCCAAAATGTGCTCCACAACTCACAATCAAGATGTAGTGAATCTCACAAAACCTGTCAAGAAATGCCCAGGTCATATTTCAAAAGATGATTAATGTTTTTATTATTATTAGAAAAAATGGTGGTTGTTATTATTATTGTCTAATCTGTTATTGTTATGTTTTGTTATTATATATGATTATAAATATAACAAATTACATTTATAATAATTATTATTATTTTTAAAAACATCAAGAACAAATAGTTAGAAAACAAATTTAGTTTTTATATTATTATATAACAACAATAATAATTTATTAGATACTGTAACAAGTATGTTTGATTTATATTTTTATATTATTAGAACAATAATAATTATTAGAACAAATCAATTTGATTTTTTGTTACAATAGTTGTAAATCCAACAATAAATATTAGACAACACATTATTTTATTTCTATTATATAATAATTTATTATTTTATTTTCAGTTTGACACTTTTCATACACGTTAATGGCCATCAATTGACAGTCACTGATTTGCTGTCTTCTGTCCATTCTCCCACTCGTTCCAACCTTCTGTTCTGTCTTTACAGCTTTACAGTTACCATTGGCCAACGATGGAGGAAGTCGCTCATCCTCTTCAGAAAGCTCTCCTCAACACCCCTCGTACCCTAGCAGACCCCGACAAATGCTCACGCTTCCCACCCCACCCTACTGCCTACAGAAGAGCCTAGAGAAGTATGCATAGTGCACAGCATAGTGTAGTGTGCTCAGTTCTCATTTTAAGAAAGTTAAGGTCTTAGTGTGTTAATCTGTTGCTTCTGGTTTTATCTTAAGTGCTGAAATCGATCAAAAGCTTCAGGAAATCATGAAACAAACGGGATATCTGAAGATTGACGGACAGGTGAGTCACCAGTCAGAGTCTGTCTTTATAGATCCTGACGGTATTGAAAGTGGGAAAAGTGCCCGACCTCTTGTGTGTGTGTGTGTTTTCCAGCGTTACCCTGCAGAGGTGTCGGATCTGATCAGTGAGGGGGAGATCGGCAGTGGAACCTGTGGACAGGTGTTTAAAGTTCGCTTTAAGAAGACTGGCCATGTCATCGCTGTCAAGGTCAGTTCAGCGCTCGGTTTCTCTGCTAGATCTATTGTCGCTGATGATTAGTGATGGGCGCTTTGCAAACGCTTCGTGAAGCTTCGAAACCTTTGTGGATCATTTGCTTCGAACCATTGATATGAAGCCTGTATAAAACTGCCATAGTCACGGGATTTCAGTAAACGAGGCTTCGTTACGTCATAAATATTTCGAAACGTTGTAAATTTTCAATTGTTCATCGCTAGAGGGGGGCGATGATCTCTGTGAACCAGTGATTTTTACCTGTTTTTATACATTTATATAATTTTATACATTTATACAAAATAGTTTTATACATAGTTTTATACATTTTTAGACATTTAATGACACATTTGTATAACAAAAAGGAAGAGTTGTAGATAAAAGTCTCTTACTGATTAACCAAGCTCTCCAAAAAACAAACTAAATAAAATATATGATTTAATAAAATAACACATATTATGGAGACACTTCATATTTAGTGGTATTAGATGATTTGGTAATTTCATTTAATAGATCAGTGGTTCTCAACTCCAGTCCTTGGGACCCACTGCTCTGCACATTTTGTATGTCTCTCTTATCTGACACACTCAGTTCAGATCATGGAGTTTCTCCTAACGAGCTGGTGATCTGAATCAGGTGCGTTAAATAAGGAGACATAAAAAATGTGCAGAGCAGTGGGTCCCAAGGACTGGAGTTGAGAACCACTGTAATAGATTACACCTTAAATGAAACGGTCGCTAATGACTTTTTTTTTTTTAAGGTGTTTTTATGCATGTTTGGGCTGAGTTTTCACTGCATTCGCACTGTTCTGACCAGCAGGCATCACCAGCATGTGGCGTTTCGAACGCTTCGAAACAGTGAATCATTTTGCAAGTCAATTGGTTCAAAGTTTCTAAACGCTTTGTTTCTCACATCACTACTGATAATGTAAAGTTAGTCTTTTTCTGGGTGGGATTAAACCAGGAGTTTTCAAACTTTTTGATCAAGGACCCCTAAATATGATGATGCCTTTGCGAGGGACCTCATTCCTAAATTATAAAACATCTATTTTAAGACTCAAACTTAAGATTTTTACTGAGAAAAATAGTAGGTGTGATATATCAAAAATTCTAATAATTGCCATTTATGTTGTCATTGTGCTAAAGCCAAAAGAAATTTCAGAAAATATTATTAATAATTTTTAATGATGGAGTTTGTATATCCATGTGTTTGTCTTCTTGAACTTTCCTTGTAATTACTGAATCATTAAAATAGCAGTTAAGGCAGGAGTAATTACTGTTTGCTAATTACATCACTGGTGTTCTTCTAGTAGTGTTTGATTGTGTTCCCGTTTTTCTGTGCAGCAAATGAGGAGGACGGGTAACAAAGACGAGAATAAGAGAATCCTCATGGATCTGGACGTTGTGTTGAAGAGTCATGACTGTCCATACATCATTCAGTGCTATGGAGCAATAGTCACCAATGTGAGTGTCAAGTCACCTTTATTTATATATCGTTTTATACTATACAGATTGTTTCAAAGCAGCTTTACAGTGGTAAACAGGAAAATTATGCAAACAGAATGCAATTCTGCTGCTCAAATAAGACAACCGTAAACAGTCATTATTCAATTGAAGTCAGTTCAGTGTTTATTCATTTCGGTTCAGTAACTGTGTAAAGTGTATCATTTATGAAACAAGTTCAATTGAGCTATAAAGCAGCTCTGCATAAAACAGTGATGTCATCAATCATCATACAGCTGAGTTGAGTTTTCATCCAATAGTGTCTGTGCAGTCAAATCAGTAATATTGCTGAATATTAAGTGTCCCCAACTAAGCAAGCCAGAGGTGACAGTGGCAAGGAACTCAAACTCCATCAGGTGACAGAAATGGCGAAAAAAAACCTTGGGAGAAACCAGGGGTCAGTTCTCCTCTGGCCAACGAACGAACACGGTGTGATTATGATTCAGGCTGCATCAGAAGTCAGATTGTGGATCGGTAGCATTCAAAATATTTCATTCAGTTCCTTCTGCTTGAAGATGGGATTCATCGCGCTGGTATGGAGACGAAGCTGCCCATTGGGGTCTGTGCAGAGGACTTGTCTGGTTCTTGAGGTCTTTGCTGAGGATCTGTGCCGATGGCTGTCGTGTCGACAAGGTCTTCACAGGGGATTGTTCTAGTAGACACGGTCTCTGCTGACATTCAGGGCTGCCATGAGGTCGTGTCTAGGTGCAGGTCCACCATCTGATCTGGATACGACCCGGATCCGGCTGACTACGGTAACCTCGGGATGAGACAGACAGGCTAATATTAGCGTAGATGCCATTCTTCTTACGATGTAACAAGAACATCTGGTGTTATAGGACGTGTTCCCGGTTGACCTAATTTATGCAGCCTAATAATCCTTAAATGGATTTGAATGATAGAAATATGATAATCTTGTTATGTGTATTCCAGGTTAAAGAGATGTGTTTTTAGTCTAGATTTAAACTGACAATGTGAGTCTGCTTCCCGAACAAGGCTAGGAAGACTGTTCCAGGGTTTGGGTGCTAATTCTTTTTCAAATATTACATTTCATGCAGTACGTAATATAGTGGTTTGTGAATGTAAAAGGTCTTCAAAGTTTTAATCATCAAAGTGTACAACAAATCAAGTTATTGTCTCCTAAAAGAAAGAATCGATTCTGAACTGCTGAAACAAGTCCTCAGTAATTCCAGTTTCACTTCCTGTTACATTCCTACGTAACAATTTCACCAATTTGCATAATGCCTGTCTATGGTCTTCATTGGCTGCCCACAAACGACGTCTACTTTGACCCACCTTCAAACACTGTATTTGTAGCTGAGGCCTGGAAGAGTTTGGTTTGTGTTGTCGAAATGTCGAGAAGACTGCGCTGTGAATCATCTTTCCATGCTCTTCAAAAAGATGAGGATGTGGTGGAATTGATAAGGAGCAAACCATGACCATCGTTCGTATAACTGTGTATCAAGCGTTGAGGAAGCCTCCAAAGGAGAAATTCAGATATGGTAATAGGCATTTTGGTTATGACACACACTGTAAGCGGTTGACCAATCACAACAGACTGGTCTGTGTGACTAATCAGAGCAGAGTAGGCATCAAACAAACCGTTTTCAGACAACCTTTATTACAACCTAATTACCAAATTAGGAACCATTAAAATAGCATAATGGGGCACTTTAAATATATTGAATTATTTAAAGGTGTCTCTTTCTTGGTAGACGGATGTGTTCATCGCCATGGAACTAATGGGGACGTGTGCAGAGAAGCTGAAGAAGAGGATCCAGGGGCCCATACCAGAGGCCATCCTGGGAAAGATGACCGTGGCCGTAAGACTTTGTTTTAAATTCACCTGATTCAGAATGCCATCTATTATTAGCTAGATATTGGTCTGTTTGCAAGTTGAAACTCTCAGACCCTGTTTCATCTCACACTTTTTCTTTTTGTATGTAGATTGTCAAGGCTCTGCTTTATCTGAAAGAGAAACACGGTGTCATTCACCGAGACGTGAAGCCATCTAATATCCTTTTGGATGACAAAGGGCAGATCAAACTGTGTGATTTTGGCATTAGTGGCCGACTTGTGGATTCTAAGGCCAAGACTCGCAGTGCCGGATGTGCTGCATACATGGCGGTGAGCACACATTGGGATTTCAAAGTCTTAAAGGATTTTAAAAAATATATTATGGGGTAAAATTTAAAAGGTGTTTATATAAAGTTCTGCAGTATTTGTAGATTGCTAATCAAAAATGCAACTTTATCCTGCTGTCATTAAAGCAAAAGTTGGACAAAATGGAGGAATTAATGTTTTACTCGGTGGCAGCCATTTCCATATTATGCATCATGCATGTTTCATCTCTTGTGTTTTTGTTTTTTTAGCCTGAGAGAATAGACCCTCCAGACCCCAGTAAGCCAGACTATGACATCAGAGCTGACGTCTGGAGTCTTGGCATTTCTCTGGTGAGTTCTTCCTACATTTTGTTGAGCCGACCCTCGTTTACCTCGTCAGGAAGGAATGATAGTAAAGACATTTATAATATTGCATAAGATTTCTATTTCAAATAAATGCGGTTCTTGTCAAGGTTGTTTTCATCAAAGAATGTATCAGTTTCCACAAAAAAGATTAAGCAGCAAACACTGTTTTCAACATTGATAATAATAAGATCCTTTTATAATAGAGCACCAATAATAATAGCGCATTAAATCAGCATAATATAATGATTTCTCATAAGAGAATGTGACACTGAAGACTGGAGTAATGATGCCGAAAATTCAACTTTGTCATCTCAGGAATAAATTACTTTTTAAAATATATTAAAATGCAAAACAGTTATTTTAAAATGCAATAATATTTCACAATATTAATGTTTTACTGTGACTTTGACCAAATAAACGCAGCATTGTTGAGCATAAGAGACTAATTGTAAAAAACCTTACAAATCTTACCAACCCCCAAAGTTTTGGACGGTTTTGTAAATGTAATTAAAGAGCTGTATTTCAAAACACAATCTACTTGAATAACTAAAAGTGATTATTTCTATTCCTCCCCGCCTGTAGGTTGAACTAGCCACGGGACAGTTTCCTTACAAGAACTGCAAAACAGACTTTGAGGTTCTCACCAAAGTTCTGCAAGAGGACCCACCAGTCCTTCCTCTCGGCATGGGCTTTTCCCCTGACTTTCAGTCCTTCGTCAAAGACTGGTACACCCACGTACAGTTACATAAACACACAGTTTTAGCACCCGTATGGGTCAGTTGTGTTTGTGTGTGAGTTCTGCACAGATCTTAATTTTCTTTATCTCTGCAGCCTCACAAAGGATCACAGAAAAAGGCCAAAATACCACAAGCTGCTTGTAAGTCTCAATCATCCCCGTAACTTGAGCATTAGTTGTAGTGCTTAGTTCAGTATCAGGATCTGTTCTGATCATGTGTTCACACTAGTGGTCTTGTTTTTCTTTAGGAACACAGTTTTATCCGGCGTTACGAGGTGTCCGAGGTAGACGTGGCGGGCTGGTTCCAGACGGTGATGGAGCGCACAGAGTCTCCTCGCAGCAGCCAGTGCTTCAACCATCACCAGCTCCACTCTCTCTTCAGCAGGTAGCCAGGCGGAGAACGGCAGAGAAAGAATGATGCGATGTTGAGAAGTTGATTTAGAGACACGGATGGACAGGTTTGAAATGTAAATTATGTTAGCGAAAAAGACAGGATGGAGTGGAAATGGACCGACTGAGAAGGGAGAAATGGCAGAAACAAAAGCTAGAATGTTAATTTTGGAGTTTGACTGATCGACAGACAATCCTGGGCAGGTTTGATGTAAATCTGAAATATTTTTGTCCTTCTCATCCACCCATTGAACAGGATGGACCATTACAGGTTGCAGTCTAACACGCTCACTGTGACACACGCGCGCACGCACATTTGCAGTAACACTGTTTCACTAAACCTCCGCGCATTGACCGTCATATAAAGATTAGCCGCAAGAGTAAGCGTACAGTCTATTTAGTTCACTTCCAAATCTGCACGTCATGAGGTCCTCCGTAGCCCCTTACTCAGGGACTGAACAGAGTAGTCGAACAACACTGTGCAATGGTGTGTGTGTGTGTGAGTGTTATCCGTTTATCAGTCCTAGTTCTTCGCTTTCCTTTACGGTTTAAGTACACCTTCTGTTCACAGCCGTTTATTGAATCCAAGCAAATAGAAACTATCGAGATAATAGCCGCGTGATATATCATAAATTATGTTTTATAGAAGTGTTCTTTTCTATGCTAGCAGAAATCAGTGATTGTAACGCGTACTTAAAGCGTTAGTGATAGAACTTAGTGGTAGAACTTCTAATCCTTGATGTTTAGATTTTTAGAACTAGTTTGGCCTGGACTTTCATGTATGGAAATAGATTTATTTGCTAAAAAAGAAGATTGTATATTAAGAAAAAAACTAGTGGTTGACTGATAAGGGTGTTTTTAAAGGTGAAGTGTATCATTTTCTCGATGTTACAATACTTCTTATCCCAATTTAAAATGCCAAAACGTCTAAAAATGAGCCGTTTGTGTTTGTTTGAGCAGCCGTACCCAGCCAAACATTATTATACTGTTTATAAATAACATCAGAATTTGTGCAATTCCGTTAATGGTAGTCATGCACAAATTACACACTTCACTTCTACTGGCGATGCTGATATCTAGAAAGAATTCTGTTCATCAGCCAATGGCGATAATCTCAAAATTGCCAAATTTTGCACTATGTATCGGTCTATCACTAGATAACACACAAAAAAAATTAACCCAGAGTTTGTAAAGTCATAACAATGCACACCTCAGGTTCACACCTCAAGACAAGTTTTAGAAATGGGGATTTTTAACAGGATTTAGCTGTCTTAGAGTGTCCGAGGATGAAACCACAATCAAAGTCACCAAAAGCAAACATGAGAGATGTTGTCATAGTCACTCAGAGACAAGCGGGGGACTTTCTGCAGGTTGTTTCAAGAGTTTCCTCCACAAGAATATAAAACGTCTCATTTTGTGAGTAGAACATGTCTGCTTTTATCACCTGACTCATCTACCCAGACAACCGTTCATTATTTCAATCTCTTCACCGTTGTCTCTTTCCCTTGAGTATTTGAGTTCCCGCAAACCAAAGCATTTTTTTTTTGACACAGCACTGCTTTTTTCCTGCCAAGCTGTTGTTCTCAGAGGATTTCAGCACCTGCTCAAGGGTCATGCTGAAGATGTTCAGCGACTTTCACAACCAAAGCTGTAGAGTTTGAGATTCACTGCTTTATGAAGCCAAATCACTGCTAGACTGAGTGTGAATATGACTAAAATCAGCAAAGAGCGATTTAGAGGGTGATGGTACGTTGAGACAGGAAGTATGGTGTTATATAAGGGACTGAAGAAAGTAATTAATGTAGCGGAGGAAATAATGGGACGGGAGAGAAAATTAGGAGAAAGGCATTTGAAAGTATGAAAGAAAGTCTCCAGTGAAGTCTTATAGAAAGTATTGGCTCATTTTTGAGAGGTTTGAGGAGATTTCAGGGCTGACAGTAACAGGTGTTGGTTGTTTTCTAGATCGCTGTGTTTTGAGCTAGCTGGACGTTCCATAAAAGCTTTCAATCGTTTTGGAACCAATGTACCAATTTTTTTTTTTTAGGGTTATTTTTAGTTTGTGTTGTTTTGCATCTTACGGTTTTGTTCATTATCCTTGAAACTTTGTTTTTATTGTCTGCTATTATTATTATTATATTTATTTATTATCTTACTGCTGCTACTGTTTACTTTAGATGCTGCTCTCAGTGATTATATTCCCCAAAGGACGATTCCTCTTTTTTTTTTTTCTAAACCAAATGCATAAAACACTGCAATGTCTTCTACACATTTACCAAATACGAGAATGGTTACATGTAAAACGCATGATGTGATTCCTTGCTTTCTCTTTGTCTCTTAATGAAGTAAATTGAGAATCTCTATTTACTTATATCTATATTTATATCTCAGTAGTTTGTTTTTGAAACTATGCCAACTCACAAACGTCACGGCTCACTCTGAGCTACTAATAAGAATGACTTTCAGTTATGTGTACAAAATAACAGACACCAGCTGGTAATATCTATATATATTTGAGCTAGATTTCCCTTATTACACCATTAGCTGTGAGTCACACAGAGATGTTTGTAATTGTCCTCCTGTGTCCGTCCTGCGGTGGATGAATTCATGAGTTTTATTCATCAAATAGTCAGTTATTATTCACCTCATAAAATTTTTTGGCTGCTTTGATTTATGCTAATTTATTTGACTATGCAATAACACATATTTAGTAAAATAATTCTGTAGACTTTGTCCCAAATTCATCACTTTGTATCTGATCATGAGTCCATTTGGAAGTTTTCCATCGAATTGGATTGACGAATTAATCAAAAGAGCCAATAACACAGGAAATACAGTTTTTTTTTCTTACAGTATACTTAACAATGAGCTGCAACTTTTTATCTCCCAATAGTTTCTTCGCTCTTTTCACATGCCAAATAGAATCCCTAACAGGACTCTTGCTGTCAACATAACACTGGTTTCCTGTTTGGTGTTGATATTCGTCACAGATACTGTGGTACCTGCCTGTCTGTCTGTCCGTCATTCTCTCATTAGACCTTATAGATAATACCCGCAGCATTTCACACCAAAGGTGTCATCAATAAAACAAATTCAAACCAGTGGCGTTGTTGTCATTAGGATGATTATTGTTATTCTAGATGATACTGGATTGTTCTGAGGGATGCACAGCTTCATGTATGTAATTTCCTGCGAGACTGTGGCGGGTGAGGTACTGGAAATGGCATTTCGGTGATATGTTATTTTTCAGTCTGTCGCCCTTCGCTGTAGGGCTTTTATTTTGCTGGTACACACACCTATGGAAGCTTGTTTAATTAAAATTGCTACAATTCAGTTTTTTTTTTTTTTTTGCTCAGAATATGGAGAAATAAACTCACAATTCTCTCACAATTGCAAGTTTATCTCTCGAAATTCTGTGGAAAAAAGAAATTGAGATTTAACTCGCAGTTAAAAGTAAAAATTTCAGGTTTAGATTTTGCTATTCTGATGTTATTTTGTCACAATTCCAAATTCTGAGAAAATCTGAAAAGCAAAAAATTCTAAAAAGTTGAAATGACCTTTTTTTTGGCAGAAACAAGCTTCCGTACACACCTCTAAGGAAAGATTATCTCTGAGATGCTAATCTTTATGGTTTATGCTTGGTTTAAAGTGTACTTCCATTCACTGTTTTCTGGCACTATTTGAATTTGTTTTTCATTGTAATTATATCATTATTATTTTTTTATTTGCTTTTAATTGATTCTGAAATCAAAGCATCAGTGTGTTTTATTTTTTGAAATGGGCGTTTCTGTGAATAGGACAGGCATACCGAACCCATTTCTGCGGGCGGTAGTAGTACACATCCCTGAACACCAAATTATGTTAACTAAACCAGTGGGTGCTGCTGTTTCATTTGCATTATTGTTTATCTGTATGTGTGTGCGTGTGTGGCAGCATCACTGTTATTTTTGGTGTGTGTGCTCAGGCGTGTACTTTGCCGTCATGTTGAATGAGTTTTTGTTACTTTTTTAGAATTGTTGTTATTTTTTTAAATGATCATAATAATGCCCCATCTGTAATTAAACCAAATACTCACTATGCAGTCACTCAAATCAAGTCCGTTTGCACCCCCCACCCCCCTCTGTAACGAGCGACTGAATATGACTTCCTCAGCTAGAGCGATCAATAGAGAGAGTGTTTTGTTTTGTTTTTCTTTAATGAGTTGACATATTTAAGGATTGTATTGGGATGGGGTGGGGTGTGTTTGGGTTTGGTAGTTCGGAGAAATAGTTTGTCAAGTGCTGTAAGTATATCAATTGCATGTTATGATCTCTGAAGTAACTGCCATTGATTTTATATTTTGTTGTGGGTTGGGGAGGGGAGACAAGTATTTTCTTTTATTTATGATTTTTACACATATATTCTGTACCCCTCCCCCGCGCCCTTTTAGAAAAAGACACACTTTTGCCTTTTTATGGCTCCTGACTTTTTTGATCTTAATATGCATTATACATTTTTTACTTTCATCATTGTTGGCTGATTTCAAGCTGTGATGATATTTTGTCATTTGTATTGGTTCTTGACCTTTCGTTTGTTTTTCTTCCGTGTTGTGTTTGTGTTGATCTGTGAGTGAGCGCTAAGAGAGGTTTTAGCAAGACATTTTGTCTTCAGCTGTTAGAAAACCAAAAGTTTATTATTTTGTATCTGTTTTGGTCCTTTGTAACCATTTATTTTCATACCATTTTGTTTGTTCTTGTTGTTATACTATTATCTTCAGGGTTAAGATCACACCAAATTAAGATGAGAAAAGTGGAACAGATTGCAAGTTATTGTTTCACCAATGGTTCCTGGGAATGTTGCGTCAAAGGTGTGTCTTTTTCTGTTGAAGCTAAGCAATCATTTATTGCTCTTTCTTTTTTCCCCCTTTTCTTTGTGTAGCTCGTTTTCTTTCTCCTGGAGCTGTTATCACAGCTCTGTTTTGCTGTATGGTTATAATGTCTTTGTGGAAATCTCACAATTTTTAGCTGCTGTTGCACTGGAGGTTTTTTTTTAATTATTGTTGTTATTATTATGAAAAATTGTCATGATGGAGTTTAGAACCATGTAGTTCACCAAATTCTGTTTGACTCTCATAGATGGAGTTTAGAAGTGTTTAAACCTGCTAATTCTGTTTGATGCGGCCGTTGACATGCTGTTCAAGTCAAAAAGAACAGATTTCCATAATGTACTCTATTGTTGTTGGCATCTTGATACAGCTTGGAAAATATATTGTAAGAATTAGAAATGTTTTGTGCCAACAACAAACTTAGACAACCTTTCATGTTTTCTGGTATATGGATATATGAAAGTTATAGAATATAGATATTATGATGCAACATTTTTACTTTTTGGGATTAGTTTGATTTAAACTAAGATATTTGATGTGGTATTTTAAAAATAAGACTCAACTTCAACAGCTTGTCTTTTGTGAATATATCTATTTTTTTTACTATTTATTGTGTCCTTTTTTTTTGGGTACCATTTTAATATTCGAATGGAGCGGAAATATCCCAAATTGTTGTATTGAGATACAGCCATTACAGTTTTATCATCATTCTGATGCCCCCTTCCCCACTTTTTTTTGTTTTGTTTTCTGTTTTCATTTCAAATGAAAGAAATGCCATTATATTGTGAATACCTCAGGATTTTTTTTCATTTGGGAAAAATTACAAAACTTTCAAAAACCTAAAACAAATAAAACACAAAAAAAGTGTTTGTGTGGTTTATTTTATGTACTGTAATCAGACCGAGCTTTCTCTTCTGCCACTTAAAGAGGAGGTGGCAAAATCTTCATGCTTGTGGCCTTTACAGTCTTTGTTGGGCCATACCATAAAACAGAGAATGTCACCACCAATCCACAATGGATTTCACAGAAATTGTTTGCAGAATAATTAATGGGATCGATCACCATTTGCAAGATGTTTCACCCTGCCATAAGCAGTTGCTAGTATCATTGAAAATGCTCAAAAGAAATGTTGAATGTTCATATGAGTTCTCTGGCTATATGGCGTAGGTCAACTCAGTGGATGTTTGATTTTATATATATATATATATATATATATATATATACATATATACACACACACACACCTGAGCTCCTGGCAATATCAAAATAGAATATATTACTAAATTGGGTTTTCTGGATAGGTACTGTGTAATATACTATTATATAATGCTTACTTAAAAGTTACAACCCATTTTATTATGATTATCTCTTTTGCAAAAATGTCCTAATAGTTGTTCAAGAGTCGGTTTGATGACTTACCGTGGTTTGAATTTCTTTGCTGTTTCATTAGAAATACTACTAATTGAAATGTTGCATGCAAAAACAGTTCATTGTTAATGTCAATAGCATGGGTGAATCAAGAATTAAAAGTAATCGACAAATTCTTAAATTAATTGTAAATTAAAGAATAATTGACAACGGGCTGCTGAATTAGAAAATAATGCACACCTGAGGAGCCCCATTACCGGGTGTACGTTCTAATAATAAAATTGCCCGTCGTCAATTATTCCTCTTACTACAATTATCACACATCAATACCTTGTTCAGATGTATTTCAAGACATTTGTCAGGTTTTTGTCATTAAAACGCACTTGTGTGTAGGACTAAAGACCTGTTCACACCTAGAACAATAAAGATATTTCTAAAAATCTTTCTCAATGTTGAATAGCAGAGTTCAACCATACAAAACATTAAATAGGCATCAGTAGCCTAACTAACGCCAACAAAGATAAACATTAATCGGCCCAAATTCCATTAGACCTAACGTGTAACATAAAAACAGCCTTAGGCATTGCCTACACATAGGAACATTTGTAAAATGGATAATTCTTATCTACTATATAGACCACTTCACTATATCACAGGCCATTTAAACATTTAAAATGTGATCACAAAACACGAAACGGTCCCATACGAACAGTATAATATTCACAACAGTACTAACAGCTAACAGTAACCAAAAACAAAAATATATTCGATTAGGTAATATTATTATCTATCTAATATATATAATTAGATAATGTTCCTGTCACATTATAGGCTAGCCATGAACTAAAACATTGAGACTAAAAAACTATTTGGGCTTTGAGCCGCTCAGTGCAGGTGTTAAACTGAAAATAGTCTGTGTGCCTACCTTTTAATTTTAATAATAATAATATTAATATGAATAATAATAAGAAGAATAAAAATAAAAACTCAGCAGGTCGCTACCAGCATGTCTAAATGAAAATTATCAAAGCTTAAAACGTTTTTATTGCTGCCAATCAGAATCTCCCTCACAACTACAAATTATGTACGCTACTTTAATCATTTATATATTTTACTTTACACTCATATTTAATTTGCGGGAGTGCAGCGTATCATCCCTCCCGCCCGCACCCGCAAGTGCACCTCATCATCCCGCCCGCTCCCGCAATGACCTTTCAAAATTTGTCCCGCGCCGCACTGTTTTGCGTCGCGATCCGCGGGTCCCGCGGAACTCCCGCGGGAGTGCAGACCTCTAGCGGGGAGGATTAAGCCGCCTCGCCCCCCAGAGAAAGCTGATTATCAGGGGGTGCTTCCCCACCGACTGACCATCTAGTATGTCACGAAAGGCGGCAATAGCGGCCACGTAAACTTTCTCTGTAGACGGAGAGCTGCCAGCTTCCAGACGTTCCTGCAGGAAGGTCAGAATAATGTAAACATCACAACCCTTGGGGTCTTCCCGTTTGTCAATACACCAGTTAGCAAACACATTCCATTTCAGAGCGTATAAGCGCCTTGTCGAGGGGGCTCTAGCCTCTGCTATCGTCTGCAGCACTCGCTGCGATACTCCGCATTGATCTGCCACACATGTAAGTCCCACAGTTCTGGGCTGGGGTGCCATATGGTGCCCCTCGCCTGGGATAAAAGGTCCCGTTTCGGCGGGACTCGCCACGGGGGAGCTGCGACATGCACACTCCTCAGCGCACTCCTCTCTTCCCTGATCTTTTGCAGCACTAGCGGCATTAATTTGACCGGGGGAAAAGCATACTCCTGCCCCTTGGGCCAGCGGTTCGACAGCGCAGCTCTGTTCTGATACCTCTGACATAATCACACCGCCGAAGCGAGGTGGTCTGCGGGCGAACTGAAGCGTATAGCCGCGTTTTACAGTGTTGATTACCCAATCTGGTGCCGCTGGGAGTGTCGACCACTCGCTCAGGCACGCGCTCAGGTGGCTCGACAGAGGGGGCATTAACGCATGTTGCGGCGGGGGCTGCGTGCCAGCTGCCGGTGAAGCATTGACAGCTATATGAATGGCAGGTGACTTGTCTGCGGCTTTTTGCACAGGGAAATTCACATCCTCGGGTTGCCCCGGGCTTCCGCTCTGCGAAGCGTCTCCTGAAGAAGAGGTTTCGCTTATGTCATGGGTAATAGTCTAGGGAGGAAAAGAGCTCTTTTGCTGAGATATGTAATGCTTTATGTTTATTGAAACAGAACCCAGCGGTTTCACAACATTCACAAACACATTCTCGGGCTTCACTGTAGGATGCCGAGGGAACTCCGGGCGGGAATGCGCCCTTTTCGCCACAGGTCCGTTGTCGTGCACGGCCCGCGCTCTCTTCCTCCTGGGACAAACATCAGGAACGCTGCTCCTTGTCTGCCGCCCGCCCTTGGCTAGCAGCTGGTTTCGCGCCGAAACGGGGCTTCCTAAATTGCCTCTGGCTCGTGGTGGTTCAGGCTCGCAGCGCTCTCTCGTGCTCGGGGACGCGCGCCTAGCGTATCCAGCAGGACGCTGTGCCGAAGAGGATCTAGACCTCACTCTAGGGGGAGCTTGAGACCGTCTAGGCAGAAGATGCGCCATCATCTTGGACTGTTTCAAGGTCTCGGTGTACTTCTCCAAGAAAGCCTCGACCGCAACGCCGTAAAGACCCAACGGGCTTACCGGTGCGTCCAGGAGCTGCTTCTTCTCAGCATCGCGCATCTCGTCAGCGTCAGCCACAGATGGCAGTGCAGAACCACGAGGCTGCCCATGTTACGGCCGATTCCCTGGGCGACCTTTTTAGAGGCGGCCAGAGCCAGATCCGCGGCCGTGCGCAGCTTCCTGAGGGACTCGGAGTCCGGGCCTTCCTCGTCCAGGGACCCCAAGAGTCGAGTTTGGAAGACCTGCAGGATTGCCATTGTGTGGAGGGCAAATGCTGCATGTCCAGCCAAAATATATAATAATAATAATAATGCATTTTATTTAAAAGCGCCTTTCTGGACACTCAAGGTCGCTGTACAAAGTAAAACACCAGAATATGTAAAATTAATCAAGAGAATAAAATAAAACAAAACATAGCACAAATACAAGTAAACAGGACAATGGATGTTTCACAGTAAATAAGATATTTTGAACAGGTAAGTCTTGAGTATGGATTTAAATTCTGTGAGCGAGTTTATGTTCCTAATGTGAGATGGAAGAGAGTTCCACAGTTTGGGTGCAGAGCAGCAGAAGGCTCTGCTCCCCATAGTACTGAACAGAAGGAACAGAGAGATGAGTGGAAGAAGAGGATCGGAGAGTACGGGACAGGGTAACAACATGGAGGAGATCAAAGATGTAAGGAGGAGCAAGATTATGGATGGCCTTGTAAGTAAGCAAGAGAATTTTGAACTCAATTCTACGTTGAACCGGTAGCCAATGTAATTGTAGAAGAATAGGAGTAATATGGTGAGAAAAGGGAGGTTTGATTATAACACGTGCTGCTGAATTCTGGACCAACTGGAGCTTATGTAGGGTTTTATGAGGGAGACCAAAAAGAAGAGTATTACAGTAGTCAATACGCGAAGTAACCAGGCTGTGAACAAGGATGGAAGCAGAGTCAATGGTAAGGAGGGGCGGAGACGGTTGATATTACGGAGATGGAAATAAGCTGACCGTGTGATGCTATTAATGTGAGATTGAAAAGATAGTGTACTGTTGAGGATGACACCCAGACTCTTGACCTGAGGGGAGGGGAAAACTGCGGTATCATCAATAAGGAGAGAAAAACTGTCAAATTTAGAGAGTGTATTTTTAGTGCCAATGACAAGAAGTTCTGTTTTATCAGTGTTCAATTTTAAGAAATTAGAACTTAACCAGGATTTTATTTCTTGTATGCAGGAGATGAGGGAAGAGGGAGGAAATATGGAATTTGGTTTACTGGAAAGGTAGAGCTGGGTGTCATCCGCGAAACAGTGAAATTGAATATTAAATCTACGGAAAATATTGCCAAGTGGTAAAATGTATGTGATGAAGAGGAGGGGCCCCAGGACAGAGCCCTGTGGCACGCCTGAGGTAACTGGAGACGGCTGGGAACTAAAGGATTTGATAGTGATGAACTGAGTGCGGCCAGATAGGTAGGACTGAAACCAATGTAAAGGAGTGTTAACAATGCCAATGGAGGATAACCTATGAAGGAGGATGGAATGAGAAATTGTGTCAAAGGCCACACTCAGATCAAGGAGAACCAGGATGGATAACAGACCAGAATCAGCTGCAATGAGAAGATCATTAGTTATTTTAAGGAGTGCAGTTTCTGTGCTATGTAGTGGACGGAATCCAGACTGAAAAGGTTCATAGAGCGAGTTGTGGGTGAGGTAAGTGTGTAGTTGAGCAGCAACTATTTTTTCTAAAGTTTAAGAAATGAAGGGTAAATTAGAAATGGGACGAAAATTATTGAAAATATTTGGATCTGAACCAGGCTTTTTAAGTATCGGAGTGACAGCAGCAGTTTTGAAGAGTGAAGGAACAATACCAGTGGTAAGAGATGCATGTATAATGATGGAAATAAGGGGGAGCAGGGAGGGAAGGCAAGATTTAACCAAATTAGTGGGAAGGGGATCTAACAGACAGGTAGAAGGCTTTGACTTACAAATTGTTTCAGCGATCTCAGAGAGACTGGGAAGTTGAAAAATGGATAATAATTGTAATGGTTTGGGAGGATCATATGAGGAAAACGGAAGGAAGTTAGGATCAATGTGACAATGGATGTTACGAGTCTTATCATCAAAAAATATCAAGAGGTCATTACAAGTGGCAGTAGAATACATGTGCGAAGGAAAAGAATCAGGTGGCTGGTGAATCTTAAGTATGGAATACAGGGACTTAGTGTTGCCTCTATTGGAGTTAATTAGACCAGAGTAATAATGTGATTTAGTTTGTGCGATTGAGTCCTTATAATACGATAAACGAGCTTTCTGCATTTCTTTATGGATAGTGAGACCAGTTTTCCTGTAAAGGCGCTCGAGCAGTCTGGATTTAGTTTTCAGAGTCCGGAGTTGAGGAGTGAACCAGGGAGCAGACTGAGTGAAAGAAACCAAAGAGTTTTAACTGGAGCAAGAGAGTTTAAAATAAAAGCTAATTGATCATTATAGTGAGTAACCAGGTCATCCGGTAAGGAATTATTGACCAGCAGGGGAATATTATCAATGCGAGTATCAGGATTAATGTCCTTGATATTCCTAAAGGAGATAGACCGGGTTGGTTTGGTAGAGAAGAGCTGAAGTGTAATACTAAAAGAAATAAAAAAATGTGATAAGGTGATAAGGAGATTGTCAACTGCACAGTTAAGAGGAGTAAGTCCAGAGCAGCACAGTAAATCCAGACAGTGACCTTTGGAATGAGTTGCACAGTTAATGTATTGACTAAATCCAAAGCTGTCCAGACAAGATGAGAAGTCTTTGGTGAGAAGAAGATTGCTATTTTCCAAATGAATGTTAAAGTCCCCAAGCACTATTACATTAGATGAAAGTGTAGATAAGTAAGTGAGCAAAGTCGAAAATTCAAGCAAAAAGTCCTTGTGTGGCTTAGGGGGACGGTAGACTGATGTGATGATCGTTGGGGTTGGTCCTTGTAATTTAAAAACCAAAGACTCAAATGTATTAAAATCAGGAACAGACACCGGCAAGACTTTCCATTTCTCGCGATGAATTATCGCGAGACCTCCTCCGCGAGAACCGCGTGGTTTGCAAAGGTAAACAAACCCCGGAGGAGTAGCGTCATTAATTTGGGAAAAGTCATTTGGCTGTTGTCAGGTGTCAGATAAACACATAAAATCAAGGTCACGATCATTGATGAGATCGTGAATGAAATGACCCTTTCCAGTGAGAGAGCGGATATTAAGGAAGCCAAAGTTGACGGTAGTGTTGCCACATCCATACGTGGTATTAGCCGACCTGGCTAGGCTGGCCAGCGAAGAATGATTAGCTGCCCGGCTGGAATTCCTGTGAGGACGACGAGAAGTGGACCAGAACGATTTAATTGCAGTGGAGTTTCCATAGTGATAGTTCCTACGTGACCCGCGGTGGATGTATCTCCGGCGGAAAGGATGAACGCTGTCCATATCGGGATGTAGTGGAGCCGATCGAGATCCAGGTAGATGGCGAATCCAGAGGAGTTCGGCGACTGAATACTGGTACAGACCAGCAACAGGTTGGTGGAGGATTATTGATAGAATCCAGATGAGTGCAAACCAAACGGAGATAACGTTGGTCCCCATGGTAAGCAGTTTCAGGAACAGAGCAGAGTAGAAGCCGGAGGTAGATACGTGTTTTCTCACTAAGCATTAATGGTCGGATGAGTGAAAATCCATAATCCAGTAATACAAGTACAAAATCAAAGTTTAAAACATTAAAAATTCACCGGTGAGTAGCGGCAACTAAACGCGCCAGTGTGCACTCAAACCGGAACCGGAAGAGGTATCCAGTGAAGGATAACATATATATGCCTTCTCGGTGATGTGGGCAGTGGCTCTATATGGCCTGGAAGGCAATGAGGCGGTTTTCCATCCGGGAAATGGACATAGGTGTGCCACGACGGGAAGCGGTCACGTGTAACCCAATTTCTCCACACCTTCCACTGCCGTCAGCAGCTGGGTACCCTGTGCATGGGCTCAGGCTGAGAAAAAAGGACGCGGGTCTCTGTGGGGTGTCCGCCTGGTGGCCTGCGCCGAGGAAGGAACCGTCCATCCACTTCTTAGACGGCTGTTCTTTGGGGGCTGCCCAGTCCAGCTCCAGGTCCGCTACTGCCTCCGTTTGAGAATAGCCATGAGCTCCGCGTCCAGCGAAGCCGGGGAGGCTCCTGAAGGAGTCTCAGACCACGCTCCCGGGTCGGAGGCACTCGTGGACATGGTGTCGTCCTCACCATATCCGAAGGAGACCATTTCCCGCACTTCCTTCGGGGGGCGGTAACTGGCCTCAGCGTAGGTGACAGGTTCTGACATGTGAGGGCGGCGTGGGCATTGTGAGGGTGGCGTGGGCATTGTGAGGGTGGCGTGGGCATTGGGCCGACGCCAACTCCTCGACAGAGTCCATTGACGGAGCTTTTTGCAGTCTCCCGGCCCGCGGCTCGACGGCGGCGGGCGGAGGAGAGGCAGGACTCACAAGGCCACCGTTACGGGTAACGGCCAGCCTTGAGCGAAGGATCTTGATCGGGAGTTCCTCACAGGCTCGACAACCTGACCCTTCGAGCGCTGGGCGCGACCCAGACACAGCACACACTGCTTGTGTACGTCCGGGAAGTCGATAGGACCACCGCACATGCGGCAAAGAGACATTTTCGGTTTCCTTGCAAAAAATCCGCCGGAACGCGAGAGGGGATAAATTTCCACATCGTCCACTCTGTTTGCGTGAATCCACGGCGAAACCAGGCTCCAGGTGAAGAAGAAAGATTCTGAGGTTTTTGGCGCCCTGCATCACCTATATTGGGGACTGTCAGCCAATCAGGTGGGGGCGCGGGCGCCATTGGCTATTTGCAAGCAAAAGAGTTATTCAAATCAGGCTTCAGCATTTTGAGGAAAATGGATTTCCCCATACGTAATGTCGAGGGACCGACTCGATAAGGGAACGGCACACACAGAGAAACGATATCATTGGAATCATTTTTAGAACGATTTTATCCAGCTGATAAAAACATCTACAGCCAATAAGAATCCATCTTTCTGTACCGAGCTCGACCATTTGTTTGGTCAGTGTCTTTGTGGGTTTTGGTACTTTTGGTTTTGTAAGCTGTAAGGACCTTTGAAATAACTGAAATCATTTGGCGAATTGATATGGAACTGAAATTCGGTCAAGAGTGCCGGGAACTACTTCAGCCGTGCGTTTCTCTGAAAATAATTGCACATCTCATAACGTTTGTCAACCAATCAGATTCAAGCATCCTCTATCCCTACCCCTAAACAACTCTCACAGAAAACTTTCTGCATTTTTACATTAAAAAAAAAACTTAATTCTATGATTTATAAGCCGTTTTACTCGTCCACATTTTAGGGGTTACCCGGACCACCCATACAAAAACACACACCTGAATATGAATGTTCTCTTTACTAATTTCAACAGATACTTATGATCTCACAAACACTCATCTATGACTGTCTGATAAAAAAAGATGAAACATGTCGAAGGAGATTTTTATTCCTTTCCTCAGGTTTGTTGATGTGAATAAACCTCTATGATGACAATCAACAATGCTGCTAATAAAATTTAAAAAAAAGAGCTATATCTGTACTTTGACAAGAATGTAATAGAAAAGGTTTTATATAAATAGACTTTCCCACGCTTAAAGTTGCTTTACAATTCAAAAAGACATGAATAATCACTCAGAAACATTACATCTTATTTCAAAAAGGGACTTAGTCTGCATGGCATTAAATAAGACTTTATTAATCATTATTTTGTTATTCAGTCTTTATTTCTGAGGCTTGAAGCGGTCGCACATGTGACCTCTCTGACCCTCAACAGCCTCTCATATTAGACATTCATAATTTTTCCTTCATTATCATCAGTGCAAAAATGCTAATCAAGCTAAATAAAATGTTTACTGTTATTCTCTACAAACTCTAAAGTGTTTTAAAAAGCTGTTTTAAAAAAGCCGGTGGTAAAACAAATAAATTAAATAGTAGTTGGCAATCCTTTCAGTTCTCATAAACATATAAAACAAAGATGTCTCAGCATAAAAGACTGAAACAAAGCAAAAGCATCAAGGATTAAGGAATTTGTACATCTTAGTGAGGTTTCAGGGAAATATACATTGATTATGGACAACATTTGGGTTGGTGAATATGGCAAGGATGACATTTGGCTTTGGAGTGCAAGGAAAATCTGGTCCAGTACTAGATACTGCATTCCTAGCACTCATTCAGCAATATGACAATTTAAACTCCTTACATCTTCATGTCTGGTATAATTTTACAGGTATCCATTTTGTTCATTTTCTGTCTCTCTCTCTCTCTTTCTTTTTTTTTTTTTTTTGCTTTTTGAATGTGCAATAACAAAATAAGGCAACCACCTCGTCTACCTGAAGCACAAGTAGCTCTGCATTTCTGAAAGGCTGAAAAAACTGTAAAAAGGCAGACACCCATTTAAATCCACATGAGATATTTTTGGCATTATAAGTGCGTTCACACCATGTTGAAATTACCGTAATTTCAAGGTTTCAACGTGAAAAGCGTTCACGTCCTTGTAGAGCTCGTAATTACAGCTTGTAAGATGGGACTTTTCTCAGAGCTCCTACTTGTACCACCTGACCCCTGCAGATTAATTTAGGTCTTGATAGTGTCACCATAGAAACACATAAATTCTAAACAGCTCAGAATAGAACATCATGTGTTGTCATCTTGAGCCTACAGTAATTGTGACAGGGCATGAACTATCACTTCCACACTCTCTGCCGTTCTCACTTCCTCACTCTCTGCCACACTTCCTCACTCTCTGCCGCACTCACTTCCACACTCTCTGCCGCTCTCATTTCCTCACTCTCTGCCGCTCTCACTTCCTCACTCTCTGCCACATTCACTTCCTCACTCTCTGCCGCTCTCACTTCCTTACTCTCTGTGGCTCTCACTTCCTCACTCTCTGCGGCTCTCACTTCCTCACTCTCTGCCGCTCTCACTTCCTCACTCTCTGCGGCTCTCACTTCCTCACTCTCTGCCGCTCTCACTTCCACACTCTCTGCCGCTCTCACTTCCACACTCTCTGCCGTTCTCACTTCCTCACTCTCTGCCACACTTCCTCACTCTCTGCCGCACTCACTTCCACACTCTCTGCCGCTCTCATTTCCTCACTCTCTGCCGCTCTCACTTCCTCACTCTCTGCCACATTCACTTCCTCACTCTCTGCCGCTCTCACTTCCTTACTCTCTGTGGCTCTCACTTCCTCACTCTCTGCGGCTCTCACTTCCTCACTCTCTGCGGCTCTCACTTCCTCACTCTCTGCCGCTCTCACTTCCTCACTCTCTGCGGCTCTCACTTCCTCACTCTCTGCCGCTCTCACTTCCTCACTCTCTGCCGCTCTCACTTCCTCACTCTCTGCCGCTCTCACTTCCTCACTCTCTGCCGCTCTCACGTCCTCAATCTCTGCCACACTCACGTCCTCACTCTCTGCCGCTCTCACTTCCACACTCTCTGCTGCTCTCACTTCCTCAATCTCTGCCACACTCACGTCCTTACTCTCTGCCGCTCTCACTTCCACACTCTCTGCCGCTCTCACTTCCACACTCTCTGGCGCTCTCACTTCCACACTCTCTGGCGCTCTTACTTCCTCACTCTCTGCCGCTCTCACTTCCTCACTCTCTGCCGCTCTCACTTCCTCACTCTCTGCCGCTCTCACTTCCACACTCTCTGCCGCTCTCACTTCCACACTCTCTGCCGCTCTTACTTCCACACTCTCTGCCGCTCTCACTTCCACACTCTCTGCCGCTCTCACTTCCACACTCTCTGCCGCTCTTACTTCCACACTCTCTGCCACACTCACGTCCTCACTCTCTGCCGCTCTCACTTCCACACTCTCTGGCGCTCTCACTTCCACACTCTCTGCCGCTCTCACTTCCTCACTCTCTGCCGCTCTCACTTCCACACTCTCTGCCGCTCTCACTTCCACACTCTCTGCCGCTCTTACTTCCACACTCTCTGCCACACTCACGTCCTCACTCTCTGCCGCTCTCAATTCCACACTCTCTGCCGCTCTCACTTCCACACTCTCTGGCGCTCTCACTTCCACACTCTCTGCCGCTCTCACTTCCTCACTCTCTGCCGCTCTCACTTCCTCACTCTCTGCCGCTCTCACTTCCACACTCTCTGCCGCTCTCACTTCCACACTCTCTGCCGCTCTTACTTCCACACTCTCTGCCACACTCACGTCCTCACTCTCTGCCACACTCACGTCCACACTCTCTGCCGCTCTCACTTCCACACTCTCTGCCGCTCTCACTTCCACACTCTCTGCCGCTCTCACTTCCACACTCTCTGCCGCTCTCAATTCCTCACTCTCTGCCGCTCTCAATTCCTCACTCTCTGTCGCTCTAACTTCCACAGTCACTTCCTCACACTCTACTGTGTCCACTTCCTCTCTCTCTGCCGCTCTCACTTCCTCGCTCTCACTTCCTTGCAAACTACTGTGTTCACTTCCTACTAACATGCAAGCATGGCAACTTTGCATCAAATACTATCAAGACTAATCTACCATTACAATCTGATTGTTGTAATGGAAATGACAAGGCTCCAGGAAGCAGCATCACTCCCTCTGAAGTCTTTCTGAACATATGCCATCTTTTCTCGGCTTCAGACCTTTAACAATGCATCCTGGGAAAACTGTTTTCAGTCTAGAAGGCATTTTATGGGAGAAGTTGCCAATGAATGTTCAGGTTGTGATCATACACACACACAAACACACCCTCACAATTTTTTTAAATTAAATTAAAATCACTAACCAGGCACACTAAACACTCTCTCAAATGAACTTGCATAGTCTGGAAACAGACCAGATGCTACCGTAGACATCACTCTCATGAAACTCCCTTTTAGACATTTAAGATGTAAAATACCAAAACATCTCAAAAGATATAGAGCCCCTAATTTCAGTGGCACAGTTTCTCAAGGAGTGATTCCTCTGCCTAGGTGGGCCCCCATAGTTCCTGGACCCTGTTGTTGCAGAGTCTTGAGCCGGAAAAAACAAATTCAAAGGCAAAACGATAACGATAATAGAGGAGTCACAGTTTTGGTGACAAGTTGTGGGTATTGTAGTGTTAATGGGTCTAAAGCACAGTATCTTTGGTGAATTCCCCACAATCTTATTAATTCAGAAGTCTTTTCTTCTGTATCTATCTTTACACTCCTCAGCCACTGGCGAGTCTCTGCTTCTCTTTCCAGTGCCCTTTGACCTCTGGACCCTGCATTACTCCCTTTTCAGGAATCTGACACTCCAGAGAAGTCCATGTTGAGTTCCCTTATGATGTACTTCCTCTGACGCACCGTCTTCTCTTCATCCTACACAAAATATTTTTAATTTCACAGGTTATGGGGTTAGTTACTGTGTTAACTGTGGGTTAACTTTTAACACCACATATAAAAGGTTGTGTATATATATATATATATATACACTCACTGATGTGAAGATCCCATTTGGTCCCCATTCTCCAGGAGACTGGTCCTCGGGGTCTTCAGCCTCCTCTTCTTCTTCTTCCTCACCCTCACCCTCACCCTCCTCCTCTCTCACTGTGTCCATCCCATCCTCCTCGTACTCTGTCGCATAGTCAGACTCCTCTGCTAGACACAGAAACATCAGTTAACCAGAAGTACAATGTACAGCAAGTACATTATAAAATACTAACTCTGTTAAGAGTTGCAGAAGAAATGTTCTTTGGGTAACTGACCATCACCTCCTACGTAGCTTTGTACTGGCTCAATCCTGGACACAATTTCAGCTAGATCAGTGAAGTCTGCACTAGGACACGTGCACGACTGAAACAAACATCCAATCACAAGAGAATGATGTTAATTGTCAAAAAAGGGTGATTGAATGATGGCTTGTTTAAATGAGTACTAAGAAAACTCACATCGGTTTTCTTGCTGTCATTATAATCCGCTGAGCGATGGTCTTTCAGCATGTTATCAATGATGTCCCCACGAGCCCACTCAGTAAACACCAGTTTACCATGCTGGTAACCCACATCCTGAAAAACGACAGAAAACTTTCATTATGCCGTTGTGGGAGGTCATTTACTACTCGGAATAACAGCAATATGCACACTGTAATAAATACCCCCCACCCCCCTTTTGTGTTCTTACATAGATTTCATCAAATTTCCCAAAGTCCATAGTCTTAAAGCGGTCAATGGGTGGGCGAATGTACTCGCAGTATGCACTCTTCTTGACAAGTTCCAGCTGTCGTACACAGGATACGTAGGCCAAACGAGACTGGATTTCAGCCATGTCAGGCACCTGAAAGACAGAGGAACCTCTATTATGACAGTAATGTACCAAATGAGAGGGTTCCCTATATAGTTTTTACAGCATTCATTTGGAGTTTTTTTCCCCTAAATAAAATCAGTATCGGTTGATATCATTCTGAGTAATCGGCTATCGGTATCGGATACATTTTTTACATTTAACATCCAACAATATTAACTCACCTTCACTTTCTCTGCCCACGGGTTGATTCGTTTCCATAGCAGCCACCAGCCAGAAAGACTGTCACCGTAGTTACAGAGATCAGTCTCATCCTGGCTGCCCACATCAATGGCGATGACTGTTTTTGTGCCCATATTACGAGCTATGTCCGCTGCAGGGCGTTACAATGCCAGTTGAATGCAAACAAATGCACACGCACACACAAAGACAGACATCCACAAGGTAGCAGGAAGAATCAAAGTACTGTTAATATTTCAGACAAAATCCTTCAAGTAATAACTGATCACCAATCAACACTGTTTCACCAAACCCAAAATTGGAAAGCTGCTATTTTCATCAGGAATATGACCGAATAAACATCTATGTTCAAAAGTAAGACACTTTAAAACTAAATGATTTCTAAAAGCTTTCGCTGCATGAGAATTGTGGTGAAACAGCCTTGCAGGTGTTCAAGATAAACAAAGGATGGAAAAAGACAATCAATGATGGCCCAATTGAAAAGTAAGTTGTGCATTACAAAATATTGATCTTTCCAATTAGCTTTATATGTTCAGAGGGATAAAACACAAGTGATCTTCATGCAAGGAATAATTTTGTCTTTGGCAAACTGCTTGATTGCTGCATAATATATCAGATCAAATTATAACATGGAATGTCACATGCAAAATCTTGTCTTTTCCCCCTTAATTAAGATGCCCCAAGTTGAAATGCAACATCTGAACTATATGTGAACTTTGTCTTTCTTCCTATTATGTTGCACTGCAAACTCAAGGACTTTACGCTGTTGCTGTCTGGTGATGTTTAGCCATTTTTCTATTCTTTTCTTTTTTCATTTAAATTTATTAAATTGCACTTACTTATATTGTAAAGAAGAGACATCAAATATTTATAATCACATTTAAAGACCAATCATACACCAGACAACATCATCAACTTACAATGACTGACATTTACAATCTAATCAAATTTCAAGTTGTTAATAGGCTGGTGAAGACTAGAGGTCAAACAACTGACCATCTTTGTCCACACCACCCAATCCCTGCAAAACTTTATCCATTTGTCTCTGAACAATTCATAAACCAAATTAATAAGTCCAAAATACAACATTTTAAAATGTACTGGAAATTTCCCAGATGCCAAATTGACCAATTAGCAAATTAAAATAGACACATATTCTGAGTTCAAATGGATAAAGCAAAACCACTCATCCTACCCTCAAAATTGCAAAGAAAATCACATTATACTTACTTAGAGCCACATAGCTCTATAAAGCCAAAAAATAAGTAATTGTCCAACCCAGATTGTGTTTCTGGCCCCAGTGGCCCTCTCTCTGGGGCGTACTTGCCTGGCAGGTTGTTGATGTATCCTCCATCCATGAGCAGGTTCCCATCTTTAGGGTCGCAGAGGGGTGGCAGGTACCCGGAAAGGGTCATGCTCGCCCTGACATAGCGCCACAGGGAGCCTACCACACCGGGAGGGGACAATAACCTCTTAATAACGTCTAAAGAACGTATACGTAATGCCCCAGCAGCGTTTGGAGGTGACCCTGAAGTCACATTTTTGGTTAGTAGCGCACAGACCAGCAGGGAGATACAGTGATGGTCACCCCAAGGACGGTGTGCGGTGGTTTAGTTTGGCCTACCTCATACAGTGAACCCGACCTTGACAGACGTAGAGTAAACACCCATGAGGTAAGGCTGACTTATCTTTCAACTCTGCCTTTGTTTCAAACAAAAATGTTCAATTTGTCATGGATTCTTTTTCTAATTAGCAAAACTAATGCCAATATTCTAACAATTAATTCACTTATTTTGATCTTTAATGATTCCATGACAGTAATGATGTATTTTTAGGACAGAGAGCCTTGAGGAGACAGAGTTAAAAGACAGTCAGTAAACATATTGGGCAATGCCAGCCTGTTCCCGCCTGCAGTACCAGACTCGACCAGCAGGTGTTAGGAGAGGCGTGACAGTGACATGGGTTGGAAGGAGAGAGATAAATCGAGAGAGGCAAGTGCATTCAGCATGTGGGATAGTTCACCCAAAATTGAAAATTCTGTCACTATAGAGCGAAGCATTTTTGTAGGCCAAAACCTATAAATGAGTTTGCATTTTAGAAAGTTCAATTCCCCCGTCCTTAAGCCAATGTTTTTTTTTAATGTGTTTTTGGTTAAATGCCTGAAATCAGGTATTTTTAACACACGCTCAAGATATTTTCACGTTTTATTCTTGGACACAAATACCTCCTTGTGATTTTTTAATCCTTTTACTTGTCTTGAAATAGGCTAACAATGGTCCAAATGGGACTACAGAGGATGGCGACGGGGACATTAAACGGGATCAAGGCTGAAAGAATTGCAAGAAGCTTAATGGTGGTGACATTGAAGCCTACGTTTAAATTTTTATTTCTGCCGATTGTATTGAGGCTTCAAAATTCATAAAAGTTGTGTTCATTTGTGAAGACATTCAAGATGAACAAATTGTGTAATAATCATGAACTTTTGTTGAGTTACAAAGCATATTTTCTGCAATAATCCAAAAAGCCAATGGAAAAACCAGGGTTAACTTCTTGGCTGGCCTATAAAAAAATTCATCATCACTACAGTACTCTATTTACTCACCTTCATGATTGATAAAGTAGATAATGACAGATTTTTAATTTTGTGGTGAACTACTTTTAAGAAAAAAGAGTGCCCATTGATAAAGGTGAAAATACAATACAAAAAGATCTGTCTGTTTAAAATTGTGACATTCCCAGTGAAGTGGGGGAAAAGTGCCGGTACTCCCGGAGCCGGTTGTTTCTGGGCCCCCTCGGTTTCTAATTCGGTGTCGTTGGGGGCGATGTTGAGGGGTCTCCTAATAATTCCTAATAGGATTGTAGCCTATGTAGCTAGCAGTGTTGTAGGATCCAGAACAAGACCTCCCAGTGACCCTTGACCTCATAAATACTTTATACATGTAGAATAGCGGCCTGCAATAGATAAACATGCAACAACATGCACAAAGTGTGTTTGGTGTGCTGATGACAGCCAAGCTCAAGGTAGACGGGACAAATGCATGTGATGTGTGCATGAGGAAATTACATCAGCCTGAACAAGAAAACTATGACGCAAGTATCTACAGGAGGCAGAAAAAAAACCAAAAAGAAAAAGCCATCATTAACCTTGTCAACAACAAAAGTCACATCACAGCATTAGTCAAGTCAAGTCAAATATATTTATATAGCGCTTTTCACAATACAGATTGTATCAAAGCTCCTTCACAGTATCAATCAAAACAACTTAACAATGTTTGTTTATTACTGGAAAAAAGACATCCAAGTTTGGTAGAGCTGATCAATGGTATGATTGGTTAATTAATTTGAATATCCCCAACTGAGCATGCCAAAGGCAACAGTGGCAAGGAACCGAAAAACTCCATCCAGTGACCTAATGGTGTCCTAACACCCCATCAGATGACCCAATGGAGAAAAAAAACCTTGGGAGAACCCAGGCTCAGTCGGGGGCCAGTTCTCCTCTGGCGTTTATGAACTAGAGGCCGAATTTACAGTAACTGTAAGATAAAAATGTATATGAATGCCTGGCTAAATAGATGCGTTTTCAGTCTAGTTTTAAATTGGGAGAGCGAGTCTGAGCTACGAACAATATCAGTAAGGCTATTCCAGAGCTTCGGAGCTAAATGTGAAAATGCTCTGCCTCCTTTGGTGGATCTGGATATCCTAGGAATGACCAGAAGCCTTGAATTTAGTGATCTTAAAGAGCGCGATGGATTGTAAGGCGATAGAAGATCCGTTAAATAGACTGGAGCTAAACCATTTAGAGCTTTATAAGTCAAAAGCAATACCTTGTATTTAATCCGGAACTTTATAGGTAACCAATGAAGTGATGATAAAATCGGTGTTATATGATCATATTTTCTTGATCTAGTAAGAACTCTAGCGGCAGCATTTTGGACTCACTGTAGCTTGTTTATTGTAGCTTGTTTATTGTAGATGCAGGACAACCAGCTAATAAAGCATTACAGTAATCTAGTCTCGAGGTCATGAATGCATGAACTAACTTTTCTGCATCAGAGACTGATAGCATATTACGTAGCTTAGCAATGTTTCTAAGGTGGAAAAAGGCAGTTTTTGTAACATATGAAATATGCTTTTCAAAAGACAGGTTGCAGTCTAATGTAACACCCAGGTCTTTTACTGTAGCGGATAAAGTAACAGGGCATCCTACTATGTTAAAGTCGTGCTGTGAAAGGTTTTGTGGATGGTTTTTAGAACCGATAAGTATTACCTCTGTCTTGTCTGGATTTAATAAAAGAAATGTACGCGTCATCCAATCTTTTATATCTTTAACACAATCTGTCAATTTGGATAATTTAGCGTATTCATCTGGCCGTGATGAAATATATATTTGAGTGTCATCAGCATAACAACGGAAACTAATTCCATGTTTCCTTAGAATATTACCAAGTGGCAGCATATATATTGAGAATAATAAAGGGCCTAACACAGATCCCTGCGGCACTCCATAGTTTGCCGAAGTTATAATCGATTTTTCTCCATTTAAGTAGACGAAATGGTAGCGGTCAGATAAGTATGACCTGAACCAGCTTAATGCTTGTCCTTGAACACCAGTGTAATTTTGTAGTCGATCTAAGAGTATTGTGTGATCTATAGTATCGAACGCAGCACTAAGATCAAGTAAAACTAGTACTGAGATACAGCCTTGGTCCGAAGCTAAAAGTAAATCATTTGTGATTCTAACAAGCGCAGTTTCAGTGCTATGATGTGGCCTGAATCCAGACTGAAACTTTTCATAGATGTCGTTTTCTTGCAAGAAAGAGTCGAGTTGAGCGGACACAACTTTTTCTAATATTTTTGACATAAATGGAAGATTCGAAATGGGTCTGTAATTTGCTAGGTTATTTGGATCTAATTGTGGTTTCTTAATAAGAGGTTTTATAACTGCCAGCTTGAACGTTCTTGGAACATGACCTAAAGATAAAGATGAGTTAATAATATTGAGAAGAGGCTCTTCCACTATAGGTAACACTTCTTTCAGTAGTTCAGTTGGTATAGGATCTAATAAACATGTTGTTGTTTTAGATGAAGTGATAAGTTTATTTAACTCTTTTTGTTCTATGGTTGTAAAGCATTGTAATTGATCTTGCGGGGTGATAATTGCGGCCGAATTATAAGGCGCGAGCAAAGATCGAACGTTTACGATTTTGATTCTGATGCTTTCAATTTTCTCGGTGAAGAAGTTCATGAAATCATTACTACTAAACTGTAACGAGGTATTTTGTTCAGACGACGTCTGTTTATTTGTTAGTCTAGCCACGGTATTAAATAAAAACCTTGGATTATTTCGGTTGTTTTCTATTAATTTGCTGAGGTGCTCAGCCCTGGCCGTTTTAAGTGCCTTTTTATAAAGTGACATACTGTCTTTCCACGCGATTCTAAAGACCAATAAAAAAAAAAAATGTCCATTTACGCTCTAAATTACGGGTTTCTCTCTTTAAAACATACGTAGTATTATTGTACCATGGTGCTATACTTTTTTCTCTGACCTTTTTTAATCTAATGGGTGCAACAATATCCAATGTTCTAGAGAGAATGGTGCTCATAGTGCTAGTTAGTTCGTCTAATTCATCTGTTTGTTGGGTTCAGGCAGCAGCTGAGACAGATCAGATAAGCTATTTGAGAAATGATCTATGGTGGATGGACGAATTGTTCTACCTGGTCAATAACGTGGTGCAGCATGACATATTACAGCAGTGCGTAATATGCAAGTTACCAAGTAGTGGACAGTGACATCATCACTTTGTGGAATGATATCTATATCGGTTGGATCGGTTCCATATGATATAATTAAATCGAGTGTATGATTAAGACGATGAGTTGGTCCGGTGACGTTTTGCTTGACCCCGAAGGAGTTTAATAAATCTGTAAACGCAGCCCCTAACGCATCATTTAAATTATCTACGTGCATGTTAAAATCTCCAACAATTAATGCTTTATCGACGTTGACCAAAAGATCTGATAGAAAGTCAGCAAACTCTTTTATGAAATTGACGTAAGGCCCTGGAGGTCTATATACGGTAGCCAATGCTAGAGATAATAGGGATTTTTTTCTTACATCTAAGAGCGTAACATTTAGCACTTCAAACGAATTATACCTATGACGAGTTTTCTGAGTAACATTAAGGATATCTCTGTAGATTGTTGCAACACCGCCGCCACGACCGATCAGACGGGGCTCATGCTTATAACAGTATCCTGGCGGAGTAGACTCATTTAGACCGAAATAATCATTTGGTTTAAGCCAGGTTTCAGTAAGCCACAGAACATCGAAATTATTATCTGTGACCATTTCATTTACAATAACCGCCTTAGGTGTGAGCGATCTAATGTTTAGAAGACCTAGCTTTAGAAATTGTTTTTGTTCACTAATAGCGAGATTTTTTGTTTTAATAACAATTAGATTTTTTCTAGATCCCGCAGTAGATTTATTATTTGATCTTAGTAAACGAGGAATAGACACAGTTTCTATGCAATGTTCTACACTAGTATTAATATCAATTAAATGCAGTAGAGACTGTGATTTGGATTTTTGGTTACTAGTCAAATGGTATTTAACATCTTGGAGATGTTATCCGACAGAAGATCTGCCCCGATTCTACTTGGGTGTAAGCCATCAGCGCGGAAGAGCCTTGGTCGCTCCCAAAACAGATTCCAATTATTTACAAAAATCTGTTTCTGCTCATTGCACCAGGGATGGAAATTAGCACCCTCCACCAGCCAAATGCGGGTGATTTTGTGTTGTGGCGGGCAAACTCGCTTCACCTACCGGCCACTGTGGCGGGTAAATAAAAATAGCATACTGTTTAGAGGAGGCACACCTTCAACACCCGCGCGCTTCTTCCGTCGAGGCTCGACGAGGGAAGAAAACGTGGGAGCGGTTTGCCGTCCAAAGGGAGAGCTAGCCGCGAGCGCATGGTGTATTTTTAGGGCGGGGTAGCTCTCTTGTGTAAAGAGCTAGCCGCGCGAACATCTACCCGCGCGCTTCTTCCGTCGAGGCTTGAGCGCGAGAGGCGGTTTGCCGTCCAAAGGGAGAGTTAGCCGCGAACGCATGATGTAAATATGACAGAACAGGCATACTCTCGCAGAGAGAGCAACCTCCAGCATAGAGTGCGGTTCAGCATCGGTGCAGTTTTTTGTTTAATCTGCCCTACTCATTTAATGAAATGTATATCAGTTCATGGTTTGTGTGTGTATAAGAGAGAAAGAGAAAATGTCAGTATTTAATTGAGACTTGAGATTAAATAAACTGCTTAAGTATTGTAGATCTTGTAGTATTAATTTTCACATGCAGTTACACATTGTCGGTTAAAAACAAGAAAGTGGCTGGTAAAAACATTGAGTGGCTGGTAGATTTTGAAATCCACCAGCCACAGTGGCCGGTGGACAAAAAAGTTAATTTCCATCCCTGCATTGCACCACGACAATAACCATTCATTTAGCGCGAATAATCTACTGAACTTTTCATGCCCTCGTCGGTACGTAGGAAGCGGTCCAGACACAATAATCGATGTTTCAGGCGATGTGCTGCGTACCGTATCGATAAGGCTCCTGAAGTCTTTCTTCAGAACCTCCGTCTGTCGCAGCCTAATGTCGTTAGCTCCTGCGTGCAGCACAACAGCTCCGACGCGCTCATCACCGTTCAAGATCTCAGCATTAATGTTGGTTTTAGCGTAATGGAAATCAATATAAACATGCAGTGGTTTAGCTAGAGCAACTGACACTAGAGACTGTCAAACAATATGCATCAACTATCCTGACACAGAGACCTTATTAATATACTACCTTATTAATATCTCAGTGAATGACAACCCCAGCAAAAATCATTCAAAATTTAACAGTGCCATATTCTCCAGAAGCTTACTGTTAACCTATTAATGTGAATTGAAATATATATATAAAAAAACACAGCTGTAAAAATAACCAATATATGCACATTTGTAAACGTACATTAGCTGAGAAAGCAAAGGAAATCAGAGCATCAGATGACAATGTGCACTTGAAATTCAAGGATAGGAGTCTATGTGTGTAAAAAAAAAAGAAGAAAAAAAAAAAGAGTCCTTTACAAAAGAGTTACAAAATGAGAGTGAATGGCTGAATCTTATGAAACTGAAAATATGAGCATATTTCATCCTAAAAAAAAAAGAAATTATATTTTGCTAAAAGAAAATTAAATAAGAAAATGAAGCCTATTCCACTACCATTAAGCCCATTTTGTACTACTCATGACAATAAAACACAATATATTTTTTTATATATATATATATACACATTATATAGTGGTTTTATTAAAGTACTTTTTAATACAGAAAAAAATGCTGTATTACAGTAATGAAAATCTAATAACAATAATGGAAATTACATAAAACATCCAGAAACACTATGGTCATGAGAATATGTGGGATAAATGTGCTTAATTGCCATAAAAAAATAATCCCACAATGCAAAACAAACAAAAACAAAACCTAAAATAGGCTTTATTTTATTAAATGCAAAATAAAGTATCTTTTCTTTTTTCTTTCGATTGGGATACAATGAGACCTGAACATGTTTTTCATAAGATTCAGCCAAATGTAATGTCTATCGTGATTATGAAAGCACAGTCTCTCTCCTCTATTCTTTCTCTCATTGAATACTATCCCATATTCCTTCCAAGCCATGGGTTCCCAATGTAAGCAGGGGGTTATTTTTTTTTTTAAACAGTACAAGAGACAATAAAAAGCAAAGGGTAACTGAGTGGTTGGTTGTCGCAGGGATATGTTTTTTTTATAACCTCCTTTAGGCTTCTGGAAGTTGGTGGAGGGGGGAAAGGGGGCAGAATCCTGACCTGGGACATTGTTAACATAGCAACCATCCACGAGGAGGTGGCCGTCCTTGGGGTCGCAGAGAGGAGGCAGATAAGGGGTATAGGAGGCACTGGCTCTAACATAGCGCCAAACACAGCCTGGCAAAATGAAGATGGAGAGTAAATCAAAACTGGACAAGATGTGGAGAGAGACAGAGGAGGGAGGGACAGTAAACAACAGGAAACAGATGAGTGAGAATGAGAGGGGGACCCAAAATCCTCAGATAACTCTCGTAGTTTCATGGACATCATGTTTAGATCTGGCTATGCCAATCGGACATCTTATTCTAATCAGTATAAACAAGAGAAAAAAAAATTCAAAATGTAAATTGTAACATAACTGTGTGGTTTCCTAACAAAAGAGGGAAATAAATCTGAAAGCTAAAATTGCATTTATTAGAGATGACAATCTAAGCCATGCCAACATGGACAAATAAGACAGATTAGAGGAGGCAGAAGAGGTGGAAGAGCACAAATAAGTTGAGAGTGAGAGATATGCAGGCTGTTATAAGTATTATGGCACACAGGACGTGAAACTAACGATATGATCATGTTGACTTCAGCTTGTCTTGTTTTGTGAACCTCTTACAAAACTACAACAGTGTGATTTGTGTTTCTTGAGGGTCACTTGATTTATAACCACTGACACAAAGGTGAAAGACAGGTGGCCTGATATTCAATTATTTACTCTTACATTTTCAAACTGCTTGAATATAAGACGAAAGACGACATTCTATTTTTTAACACATGAGCACAACCTGACCAACATCCACAGCTGAGTGAAGGCATAATGTTGCAGTAAAGTGTTTGGACTGCAGTGTGAGAATTAGAAGAGCCTAAGCAATGCTACAACAGCAGAATGAAGAGGAAACGACATTAACAGAGCAGGGGGAAGCAAATGGTAATGCGTTCTGGATCCTACAGACACCACTAACAGGGGTTTTACCTTCTACAACAGCTAATGGTGTTTACTTTGACAGATGGGCATTTAGAATATAATAGAAAGAAAACAGTGAGATCAAGATGTGTGAAAAGGACGAGAATGAATGTGAGATTAGCCGTTTCTATTACAAAAGCAGGTTAAGACGGAAGGTAGGACAGAAGGGAAGACAGAAGGGATGGAGTGGGAAAGAAAACAGAGACAAGCTTTGTCCTTGCAGTTAGTAAAACATGCAAATTCTATCCCATAATTCATTTGGGCAAACGGGGTGACCACATGACCATTATAAGGCCCCCAAATTCAGCATTTTACAGCTCTAAACTGTAGTCAGTGTTGTTAACATAAACATTAACTGATTTATCCAGAGTGAACAAACTTGTATTAATCAGGGTAAACAAGTATTAAACAGATATACTGTAATATATGTTCGACTGAATTTGTTGACTAAACCCAGAATTTAGAGATAATGGATTAAATTGGTCAATCCCAAAATGCATATTAGTGATTATGCAATCGACAAACACAGTGAGGGAAATGAATCACTGCATTAACATCTCACTTGTGTAAATGCGAGTTAACAGGCAAAATGAAATTTTCTAGATTTTTCTTAGAAACAATCCGTTACTTCAGACCTTTCAGCAAATTGCACAAACCACATGCAACAACTCCTCTTTCTTAATGCATGCGATCATAACAAATTCATAACCAGACAGCCAGAACATCCCATATTTCTGTCAAGGTTATGTTAACACTAACAGTAAACATTTGAAAAGCCTTTTACCAGAGTTAAAGCTGCAGTCCGTAACTTTCTTGGGTTAAAAATGATCCAAAATAAAGTTGTATTCAAAACTATCTGCTTGCCTTAGCTCAAATCAAAACGGTAAGCTTATAATAATGTTTTTAATTCCAGTGGTACTGGTGGATTTCCTCAGGAAATTCGATCATGTCTTTGCGTCATTACGTTACATCTGTACACATAAAGAAGGTGTCTCGGCTAGTAGGCTATATTGCGTGAGGATATTGGAGGTGGAGATTTATAGCCTTTTCTCACAGCACTTGATATAATTAAACTTATCAATTTAATGGCGGATCCAGAAAGGTTCAAACGACAATCACTAGTTACAACTGGAGATTCACCTGTTGTAAAATGCAAAAGACTTCGGACTTCGGAGTGGCTACAGAAAAAAAGAGACTGCAACCGGGCCCATGCGAAAACAAGGATAAATATCTGAAGGGCTTTTGAAGGGGTTCAAAACGGACGCAGACACAGCTTTTTTTCTGCTGGACAGGTAAGACATAAGCGATCATTAGATTTAATCAGCGGAATTTACCGCAATGCTTTTTTCCCTTCGTTGGTCAGAACAAAAGTGGATGTTACTTGTTCAGATAACATTTTCCTGTGAAAATTTTTATGTTGGTCATACTTCCAAAAAGTAGAATCTGTGATTCCGAATTACAGTATCCACACCGCACGGTGACTGACAGCCGCACATTCTCCTCAAAACATTGGATTCATCTGCGCAGTGCCGTGCCGAGGCACAACCAACATAAATTTGATAATTCCGCGAATAACTGCAATTGCAGATTTCAAACAGAGATGGCGACAAAGAGGAAAAACTACGGACTGCAGCTTTAAGTTTTAATAGTGTTCAATTTATCACAAATTTTTTTTTTACATCAATATTTGACATTGTCATTAGCCAAGATTATTTAATTATTAAATCATTATATGATTAATAATTCTTAAAATATTTTTTATATTCAAGAAGTAAAATGCCCCTAACATGGAACCCTGTGGAACATTAAAGCTGAAAGTAAAGAGGACACAGTTCAGTCGTCACTCACCATCTTTATGAACACGCATAGCAGAAGCTGTGATGTCTGTGGTCACGTTGAAGTAAGGCAGCCACAAGTCCTTCAAATACAAGCACGAAAAACACAATGTTAAAGTTGTCATGCATATGATAATCACCCTTATTAATTACATCAGCTATTTTGAAGAATAAAAAATTAAGTAATAATACAGAGCAATTAAATTAAGCAAAATATGTGTTTCAGGAACATTGGGTTAGATTTCTGAAACCGATGCACTCTAAAAGAGCTGTGGTGACCTCTCACCTCGATTTGTTTGTCCTTAAAGACTTTGGATATGCTGGTGTTGAAGGCAGAGCCAGAGAACATGGATGTGATTGGATAAGTAAGATCCAGTACCGTTTTAAACACAGAGTTCATGGCCTGAGGGCAAGATAAATAGGTTAAACAAACTAAAATCAGATTTCAGTGATTAATAACTCAAGATCTTATATCTTCTCTAATTTCTCAAAGCAAGGTGTGAGGGGACGGATAGAGTCTGCGTTACCTTGGACCACTCTCTTGCCCTCTGCTTGACCCGTACAGCATTTCTCTCCTCTGCATACAGAGCACCGATGAAAGAGCCAATGGAGGTTCCTCCCACTATGTCAATGGGAATTCCCGTGTCCTCCATGGCTTTGATTACACCAACATGAGAGCAGCCCCTGCAAGAATGAACATGACGTTGACCATTTTAAAACGGTAACACTTTACAATAAGATCTCATTTGTTAACATTAGTTCATGTATTAACTAACTCGAACTAACAATGAGCAATACATTTGTTACAGTATTTATTTGTGTTACCCAAAAACCAGGATTATTATCATTAACTAAAACTAAAAACATTTTTGTTAATTGAAATATATCTGAAATAAAAAAAAAAAATTATATAAGATGGCAAAACTCAAACTAAACAAAATGAGAAATGTTGTTTAAGTTTAAGCACTAAAATGATCAAATGGAAATAAAAACTGAAATAAAAAAATTTAATCTAAATAGTAATAATAATGAAAAATGCAGATGTCAAAAGAACATAACACTAACTAAAAGTTAAACTAAATTTAAAGTAAAAACTGAAAATATAAAAGATAAAAGCTAATTCCAAGTACAACTATAATAGAATACAAATATGACTAAAGTAACACTGACAAAGACAAATTTGAAAAAAAAGTGAATAAAAAAAACTCTTTAGTCCATTTTTCAGGTTTGCATTAAAATTACAGCATAACGATTGCTTGATGTGGCTCACCGGGCTCCTCCTCCGCCCAGCACGAGGGCGATGCTGTTTCCTGTGAGTACTCTGGCCAACCGGGAGAAATCACTGTGTCTGTCTGCAGTCTTCTCAAAAACCTTTTCATATACCTCTCGCTGTTTAACACAACAACCACATCCATAACAAACACAAGGGTTACTAAAAATCTTTGTTCTGTAAATCAACAGAAAGCTAAAGATGTTTTTTTTTACCAGTTTAGAGGGGCTTCTTCGTGAGAAGACTCTACGGGGGCACTTCAGGTGAAGGTGTCCAGAACACCAGCTTCGCATGTTCAGCCATTCAACGGTTCTCGAAGGACCCGGCCCATCCTCGCGATGCAACAGAACTAACTGCTTCAGGGCCCGTACCGCTGTGTTCTCCAACATCTGCTCCAACTGAAGGTAAGAACAAGGGAGAATCAAAACAGAACCTTTTACCATTCATTTTTAATCTAAACTCTGATTGGATAATCCATATTTGAAGCTATTCGAACACAAATCTGTGACCGCTAGGGGTGTGAATCTTTGAGTAGATAGCAAATCGATTAAATTCTCAATTCCTATTACACATCTAGTGACCACACCTTCTATATTAAAGAGCCATGTTGTTGGTTTGTTTTTATTGCCAATTTTTCCATACCAGCATATATGGTTATTTTCAAGGCAAGATTGATGTTTTAAAAGAAACAAATACACTCACCTAAAGGATTATTAGGAACACCATACTAATACTGTGTTTGACCCCCTTTCGCCTTCAGAACTGCCTTAATTCTACGTGGCATTGATTCAACAAGGTACTGAAAGTATTCTTTAGAAATGTTGGCCCATATTGATAGGATAGCATCTTGCAGTCGATGGAGATTTGTGGGATGCACATCCAGGGCACGAAGCTCCCGTTCCACCACATCCCAAAGATGCTCTATTGGGTTGAGATCTGGTGACTGTGGGGGCCATTTTAGTACAGTGAACTCATTGTCATGTTCAAGAAACCAATTTGAAATGATTCGAGCTTTGTGACATGGTGCATTATCCTGCTGGAAGTAGCCATCAGAGGATGGGTACATGGTGGCCATAAAGGGATGGACATGGTCAGAAACAATGCTCAGGTAGGTCGTGGCATTTAAACGATGCACAATTGGCACTAAGGGGCCTAAAGTGTGCCAAGAAAACATCCCCCACACCATTACACCACCACCACCAGCCTGCACAGTGGTAACAAGGCATGATGGATCCATGTTCTCATTCTGTTTACACCAAATTCTGACTCTACCATCTGAATGTCTCAACAGAAATCGAGACTCATCAGACCAGGCAACATTTTTCCAGTCTTCAACTGTCCAATTTTGGTGAGCTCTTGCAAATTGTAGCCTCTTTTTCCTATTTGTAGTGGAGATGAGTGGTACCCGGTGGGTCTTCTGCTGTTGTAGCCCATCCGCCTCATTGTTGTGCGTGTTGTGGCTTCACAAATGCTTTGCTGCATACCTCGGTTGTAACGAGTGGTTATTTCAGTCAAAGTTGCTCTTCTATCAGCTTGAATCAGTCGGCCCATTCTCCTCTGACCTCTAGCATCAACAAGGCATTTTCGTCCACAGGACTGCCGCATACTGGATGTTTTTCCCTTTTCACACCATTCTTTGTAAACCCTAGAAATGGTTGTGCGTGAAAATCCCAGTAACTGAGCAGATTATGAAATACTCAGACCGGCCCGTCTGGCACCAACAACCATGCCACGCTCAAAATTGCTTAAATCACCTTTCTTTCCCATTCTGACATTCAGTTTGGAGTTCAGGAGATTGTCTTGACCAGGACCACACCCCTAAATGCATTGAAGCAACTGCCATGTGATTGGTTGATTAGATAATTGCATTAATGAGAAATTGAACAGGTGTTCCTAATAATCCTTTAAGTGAGTGTAGATCGTAGTAACATAAAGTAATAATTAAAAACAACAACTGACAACCATCTCATCATCATAACAAACATTAAATAAGATTCTTCATTTCAATATTTGATAAAAAAAAAGTGAAATGTTTTTGAAAACATCCATTAGTGAACTTCAGTGGTGGTAAGTAACGAAGTAAAAATACTTCGTTACTTTACTTAAGTATTTTTTTCGGGGATCTGTACTTTACTTGAGTATATTTTATTTGCATCTACTTTTACTCTTACTCCACTACAATATTAAAGACAAAGTTTACTTTTTACTCCGTTACATTTCCCCATGCCCGCTCCAAGTATTTATTACACTGGCTTTCCAAACCAATGAAAAACTTGGTTTTATTTGGAAAAAAAGTACGCGCGAGCTCTTTGCCAGCATACGCTCACATAGCAGTTAGTTCGCCATTGTGGAAGATGACCGCAGAAACTGGTGAAGGTGCAGCTCTGCCCAGCAATGATCCCGAGATTCCCGCTTACCTTGTTTCTTGCACATCTTCTGTTTGATGCAGCTAATGTTATGGAACATGTCTATTGCAGAGCTGCCAACTCTCACTCATTCAGTGTGAGACTCACGCAATTGACACTTTCCACAAGCTCTCATGACACACATCCATTTTCTCACGCAGAGAAAAATCGTGAAGCATAGAGGACATTGACACCGACAGACAAGAAAGAGAAGGTTACTTTTGATATAAAACAAATTCTCAGCTCTCAGATTCTGTCCATTTTATTACGAAATTCAAACAATAAATACCGTTTTGGAGCTTTTAAATGTGACGTGACAGATAGCTAGCGCCTGCTATGGGGTTCCGTTAATCTCTTTACTACTAGTTAATTGTAAATAAACACAAATTAACAATAATAGGTAGCCTATGTTGAAAGATACAGTACAACTTCCCGAAATGTATATCGTACATAATATATATATATATATATATATATATATATATATATATATATATATATATATATATATATATATATACATAATATCAATAAATCAGTGTTTTTCAACCGCGGAAAGAGGTCAATAAAACAGCTGGAGAACAATGTCACATAACGTTAAATTTACCTCAGGGAAAAAAAAACATTTAATGACCATAGCACGTTAGTTGGCTAGAAAAATTTGTATTTTATAATATATTTAATATTAGTATAAATTAGTATTTTGCTAAATATGTGCACTATATATTTATTATATTTTTACTTATAAGCTATCATTAAAATATTATAAAGTTGTTATAATAAAAATCACATGTATTTTTAACATTTAATAATACCAGCTGACAGGGCTCTCTAGCCTATGTTTACAGAATTAGGTGAGATTTTCTTAATTTAAAAATTAACATGTATCTACTGTACCAAATATTTATCAAAATGAATCTATATTGAATCAAGATTGGAATCAAACCACAATAATTGAATTGAAATTGTAAAATTTGTATCAAAGAATGGCCTACCAGTCATTGCACCATAATATGCTGTCACTAAACTTAATGAAATTGTTTAAAATTGATGCAAGGTACTTCATTGTCTCTTATGATTGCAAATCTAACAAATTCTTAATTGCAGTATCTAATAATTTGTTCAATTAAAACATTGCATATCACTCCCAAAACAATTGATCTGTTTAATTATTGATATTTACAGTTTGAATATTTACTTTTTACTTTCGGTACTTAAGTACGTTTTAAATCGGATACTTTTGTAATTTTACTCAAGTGATGTTTGAATGGAGGACTTTCTACTTTTACTGGAGTCATTTTTTATTTAGGTATATATACTTTTACTAGAGTATAATTTTTGAGTACTTTTACCACCCCTGGTGAACTTTCTGAGTAAAAACGTTGCCTAGTGGCATTTAAAGCAGTACATTCAAATAAAATATGCTTTATAGACAGACGAGTCTGTCAAAAATTACATGTTGTTGGTACATCAAATGTGCCAAGTTGCACAACCTGAAGTTGGTTGCTCGAGGTGACAGGAAAAATGAATCTTTCCTTTTGAGGTTTGAACCAACGACATTGCGTTACCAGCTCTGATGTTCAACCACAACACCACCTCACACATTCACATGAATGTGGACAGAAACAACACAAGATTCGACAAATACCTCTCCAGGTGCAGGTTCTTGGTCTCCAAGCCCCACAATGAGGATGCAGTCAGCTTGTCGGATGCAGCGTTGAGTCCATGGGGTCATACCGCTGTCCGTCTGATACAGCACTATACGATTAATGTCCTCCTGCTGAGCCAACCAACCTGACAACCTGTACTCATGGATGCTAGAGAAAGAGATTACAATGAGATATGAGAACGAATGAGATATGAGACGTTCTGATCTCATATTTATATACCTGTCTAAAGCAGAAGCGCCAAGTCTCTCTCTGATGATTTCACTGGTTAGCAGCAGGGTTGGTCCTGATTGAAGAATGAGAATGTGTTAAGGCCCAAATATACTTCAAGTGAAATCGTCATTTCAAATAAAAATGAAGTTTCAGGAGTTCAATAAGGCTTGCCAACTGGCAAACACCTTCGAACTACCATTGGTCCATCTTTAACATGGAAATCTTCTCTGGTTCATTTGTTTTGTTCAATCCGTTGAGGTCATGAGTAAAAACATGAACACACTGGAGAGCTTCTTTATAGTAGAAATTGAAGATGTGATTCTATTTGAAAGTGGCACTGACACTGTTTTTCATGTTTAATACTGTAAAACTGCTTGCTTTAAAAAAAAAAATCTATTGTATAAAGTGCTATATATAAACGTGACATGACTTGACTGGAGTGGTGCACAGAGAAGAAAGCGTGCTGCACATATGTACCTATTCATCTAAACATGTTTGCTAACAGTATACCGCTGCTAAGTGAAAAGTTAGCGAATAACTTCGCCGTGAGTATATCAGTGGCTTTAGATTATGTGTCTAGATCGTGGGCTTTAAATGTCGATAACTGCTTTAGTGTACCTATGGCGCTAAGAGCGTGGCTAAGCTCCAAATTGAAGGCATTGATTGGCACATCAACACAAACAGGAAGCACGGCCACAGTGGAGAGATTACTGGCTGGGTTAGTGACGTCCGGACTGGACGCCATGCTTGGCAGACCCAGTGCAGTGCCTAGAGAAAGGAAAGACATTTAAAAGTTTGTTTAAACACAAAAAAAGCTCTGCTTCATGTTCATTGGCTTCCTAGTTTTATCTAAAATTATGACCTGACCATAACTCCTCTCCTTTTCTCTCCCAAGAATATGTTTCTTCTCTAAGGTCAACTTTGCGGACGCTTTTGAAGCGAGTTGACTGATTAACGTTTGGTTTTTGGGCTAAACGTACTTGAGAAAGGTCCACGGGGCTGTTGGAGGTTTCCCAAAATCTTCTGCCCCAGCAGATGGATCAAGCGTGTCACCACCTGTGGGTATCTTCTCTTAATATTGTTGAGCGTTCCTTCAGGAAGCTTCACCAGCTCAGTATCTCTGACGGCATGGACCGTGGTGGCACGAGGCTGCCGTGTCAAAGCCTCCACCTGAGAGGAAATACACAAAACTTAGGGTTAGCCATACTTAAGCAAATCCATTTTAAATCCATTTTAAACTAGCTTAGACCCTAAAACTAGGGTTCATATCAGAGCTCTAGACTCACAACTCCGATGAGATCTCCTCGTCCGTACTCTCCGACTAGCTCCTTCTTCCCATTGGCTTTTCGAATGACGGAACGCAGTCGTCCATTCAGCACAATATAGGTGCAGTCAGACTGATCGTCTTGCCTAGAGAACACAATTTTTTTTTCAATGAAATTAATACTTTAATTTAGTAGGGATGCATTAAATCGATCAAAAGTGACAGTAAAGACATTTATAATGTTTCAAAAGGTTTTTATTTCAAATAAATGCAAATAATTTGAACTTTCTATTAATCAAAGAATCCTACAAAATGCATCACGGTTTCCACAAATATAAACAGCACAACTGTTTTCAACATTGACAATAATAAGAAATGTTTCTTGAGCAGCAAATCATATTAGAATGATTTCTTAAAGATCATGTGACTCTGAAGACTGGAGTAATGATGCTGAAAGTCAGCTTTGCATCACAGGAATAAATTACATTTTACAATATCTTCAAATAGAAGAGAAAAAAAAATCAAATTTCTGCACGCTTGCATAATAAAAAAATCTGATTGCGGATTAAGATATGATTAAAAAATAAATAATCTAAAGCAGTGGTTTTCAACGTTTTTCAGGGCAAGGACCCCTGAAGATTAAAAAGTTGAATTATCAAATCAATAACTTAATTAATTAATAAAACAAATTACAAAGGACATTTGCACTATTAACTGTGATTGTTGTCAGCTAAAAAAAATATTATACTGAACTTAATAACAGTTCAGTTCAGTTAAAAAATAATAATAATTAGGAGAGAGTGATGGTACCGATAAAGGGCCCGTCCAGCTTCAACAGCCATCCAGTCGATGGCAAAATCCATCTGTCGTACAAACGGGGACATACGGATAGCCACGGTGTGAGCTGCACTGAGAACAACACTAGGCTGCTCACGCATGATCCTACAGGGGGCAGCACAAACACAGACAATATTAACAAAACTGCTTTGTTCTTATAAGATTCACAGTTGCTATTTATTTTACACATGCACATTCGATGTACTTACAGTGTACTTACCCACGAAAGTACTGAGTAATGTAATGTAACTACACAGGTCAAGGTTAGGTTTAGAGGTTGGTTCAGTCAGGAATAGTACATAGTTATTACTACAAGAAGTACATCAAATGTACATGCAGAACATGACTGTAAAATAAAGTTCTCCCAGATTTGAATACCTAGAGTGCATTTGATAGACTGACAGAGACAAATCAGCAGCGGGACTGTATGGAAACACTCACTCATAGAAGTCGGATTTGGAGATCTTGAGGAAGGTGCAGTCACGCTCAGCCTTGATGGTGAAGATGAGCGGCTCTCCTGTGAGTACAGCCAGCTGACCTACCATCTCACCCGGCTGGGTCACGAACAGACACACTGCTTCCTGCTTGTCGATCATCTTCTGAAAGACGTGAAGACAGCCAGAGAGGACAAAATGCAGACTCACATCCTAAAGAAGAGAAGAGGAACAAACAGGATCACAAAGAAGAAACTGAAAATACATGGAGTGATAACGTGAAACTAAATAAAGATGACCAATCTACTGTTCAGACTGTCAGTCCAAATATGATTTTTGTGTACATCAGATCATATTTAGCAAGTGTTAATAGCAAAAAAAAAAATCATCAGATTTTTTCAAATCCGTTTCAAGCTAAATTTATATCAAACCTATTTTCTGGAAATCCATTCCAGTATGACCGCTCTGATTGGATTTTGCATTGTTTTTTTTTTTTATTATGTTACTTTCTCCCCCTACATAAAACATATGAACATGTCAGATGTCTTTGCAGAAACAAAGTTGTCTTGTTGATGTGCAGGTCGAGGATACAAAGAAATAAAACACTTGAAAGAAGTACTTGTCATAGAAACCAATGCAGATATTCTGGAAAACAAAAGAGCGCCACGGGACACACAAATCGGATCTGAACAGGGGTGATACACTGTGTGGACAGTCAATCATTCAGATCAGACTCATATCAGATACACAAATAATCGGACTTGAACTGACAGTGTGAACGTAGTCCTAGGCTGGAAGGAAATACTAGCATTTGATTCTTCAATACAGCAGATCTAAGTTTCGGCAAAAAAATTGGGCAGCAGAGGAAGAAAGGAAAGGAGATTAGAGAGGATGAGCACCTGGTCTCCCTGTCTGGCTAACACAGATCCAGCTTTAGCATGATGAAACGTCACCCTCCCATTGAGCAGCGTAGGGTCCTGATGATGAAAGAGAGCATATGAGAAAAGAGTGTCAAAAGAGACACAGGTGTGACCGTCAGAAATCAGAAGAGAGCTAAAGTACGTTTACACTCTCGTATTTCTCTCTTTATTCTGTTCTGAACCATCATTTAACTCATAATTACAACTCGGACTGTCGGCCAGACGCGTCTCAAGCCATTATACGGCTGGAACCGCAAATACGGTTGGAACATTGGTTGTTGGTCGTAGAGCGAGACACCGCTTCACTGCTGTTCGCCCTGCGATCGACTGCTTCTGTCAGCCTCGTTGCCCACTGTGAGTTTGTTTGTTTGTGTTTGTTTGTTTGCGCAAATACGGTTTGAACATTGGTTGTTGGTCGTAGAGCGAGACACCGCTTCACTGCTGTTCGCCCTGCGATCGACTGCTTCTGTCAGCCTCGTTGCCCGCTGTGAGTTTGTTTGTTTGCGTTTGTTTGTTTGCGCAAATACGGTTGGAACATTGGTTGTTGGTCGTAGAGCGAGACACCGCTTCACTGCTGTTCGCCCTGCGATCGACTGCTTCTGTCAGCCTCGTTGCCCGCTGTGAGTTTGTTTGTTTGCGTTTGTTTGTTTGCGCAAATACGGTTGGAACATTGGTTGTTGGTCGTAGAGCGAGACACCGCTTCACTGCTGTTCGCCCTGCGATCGACTGCTTCTGTCAGCCTCGTTGCCCGCTGTGAGTTTGTTTGTTTGCGTTTGTTTGTTTGCGCAAATACGGTTGGAACATTGGTTGTTGGTCGTAGAGCGAGACACCGCTTCACTGCTGTTCGCCCTGCGATCGACTGCTTCTGTCAGCCTCGTTGCCCGCTGTGAGTTTGTTTGTTTGCGTTTGTTTGTTTGCGCAAATACGGTTGGAACATTGGTTGTTGGTCGTAGAGCGAGACACTGCTTCACTGCTGTTCGCCCTGCGATCGACTACTTTTGTCAGCCTCGTTGCCCGCTGTGAGTTTGTTTGTTTGCGTTTGTTTGTTTGCGCAAATACGGTTGGAACATTGGTTGTTGGTCGTAGAGCGAGACACTGCTTCACTGCTGTTCGCCCTGCGATCGACTGCTTTTGTCAGCCTCGTTGCCCGCTGTGAGTTTGTTTGTTTGCGTTTGTTTGTTTGCGCAAATACGGTTTGAACATTGGTTGTTGGTCGTAGAGCGAGACACCGCTTCACTGCTGTTCGCCCTGCGATCGACTGCTTTTGTCAGCCTCATTGCCTGCTGTGAGTTTGTTTGTTTTCCCGTCTATCGTGCGTCTACATTACACCCATACCACTAAAAAGACGTTTTTTACCCAAGACTTGAGTCATAAATTAGTATAAATATTAATAGCATCACTGGTTGCAGCATTGCTAACTTACTGTCCATCTGTTAAAATGGCGAATATATCAGGTGTATGTTATCTACCTTTTGGTGCAGATGAGAACAAATCTGAATTGCTCGCGGTGCAGTCTGAATTAGAAGCTGTAGAAAAGCAGATCCGTGACCTTCTAGAGAGACACGCTGAGCTGAGAGACCGGCGTTTAGCTCTTGAAACATCACGCGCTGATGCGCACGGATCAGTGATTAACGTTAGTAACCCGCTGACGCTGACCTCGTCTACTCCGTGCGTTTCTCAGCATTGCTCCCGAGCGTCCAGGTCACGATCAGCCATGATTTCATTCACTCCGGCTCCAACACACCACCACGAAGCCTGGGTGGTTCCGCGGAAGCCGCGAGCCAGGACAAGAATCTTTTCGCCCCTCCCGGTTTTCGAGATCTCCACTCAGAACCGCTTCTCCCCTCTTCGCGAAACGGAACGCGATGCTGTGATCATCGGCGATTCCACCGTCCGACACGTCCACTCTACGTTAAGTAAAAGTAAGGTGCACAGTCACTGCTTTCCTGGTGCTCGTGTTCTCGATATCACTGCGCGGGTAACTGAGATCTTGAACGGTGACGAGCGCGTCGGAGCTGTTGTGCTGCACGCGGGAGCTAACGACATTAGGCTGCGACAGACGGAGGTTCTGAAGAAAGACTTCAGGAGCCTTATCGATACGGTACGCAGCACATCGCCTGAAACATCGATTATTGTGTCTGGAACGCTTCCAACGTACCGACGAGGGCATGAAAAGTTCAGTAGATTATTTGCGCTAAATGAATGGTTATTGTCATGGTGCAATGAGCAGAAACAGATTTTTGTAAATAATTGGAATCTGTTTTGGGAGCGACCAAGGCTCTTCCGCGCTGATGGCTTACACCCAAGTAGAATCGGGGCAGATCTTCTGTCGGATAACATCTCCAAGATGTTAAATACCATTTGACTAGTAACCAAAAATCCAAATCACAGTCTCTACTGCACCAATTTAATTGATATTAATACTAGTGTAGAACATTGCATAGAAACTGTGTCTATTCCTCGTTTACTAAGATCAAATAATAAATCTACTGCGGGATCTAGAAAAAATCTAATTGTTATTAAAACAAAAAATCTCGCTATTAGTGAACAAAAACAATTTCTAAAGCTAGGTCTTCTAAACATTAGATCGCTCACACCTAAGGCGGTTATTGTAAATGAAATGGTCACAGATAATAATTTCGATGTTCTGTGCCTTACTGAAACCTGGCTTAAACCATATGATTATTTCGGTCTAAATGAGTCTACTCCGCCAGGATACTGTTATAAGCATGAGCCCCGTCTGATCAGTCGTGGCGGCGGTGTTGCAACAATCTACAGAGATATCCTTAATGTTACTCAGAAAACTCGTCATAGGTTTAATTCGTTTGAAGTGCTAAATGTTACGCTCTTAGATGTAAGAAAAAAATCCCTATTATCTCTAGCATTGGCTACCGTATATAGACCTCCAGGGCCTTACGCCAATTTCCTAAAAGAGTTTGCTGACTTTCTATCAGATCTTTTGGTCAACGTCGATTAACATACACGTAGATAATTTAAATGATGCGTTAGGGGCTGTGTTTACAGATTTATTAAACTCCTTCGGGGTCAAGCAAAACGTCACCGGACCAACTCATCGTCTTAATCATACACTCGATTTAATTATATCATATGGAACCGATCCAACCGATATAGATATCATTCCACAAAGTGATGATGTCACTGACCACTACTTGGTAACTTGCATATTACGCACTGCTGTAATATGTCATGCTGCGCCACGTTATCGACCAGGTAGAACAATTCGTCCATCCACCATAGATAATTTCTCAAATAGCTTATCTGATCTGTCTCAGCTGCTGCCTGAACCCAAACAAACAGATGAATTAGACGAACTTACTAGCACTATGAGCACCATTCTCTCTAGAACATTGGATATTGTTGCACCCATTAGATTAAAAAAGGTCAGAGAAAAAAGTATAGCACCATGGTACAATAATACTACGTATGTTTTAAAGAGAGAAACCCGTTATTTAGAGCGTAAATGGAAAAAAACTAATTTAGAGGTCTTTAGAATCGCGTGGAAAGACAGTATGTCACTTTATAAAAAGGCAGTTAAAACGGCCAGGGCTGAGCACCTCAGCAAATTAATAGAAAACAACCGAAATAATCCAAGGTTTTTATTTAATACCGTGGCTAGACTAACAAATAAACAGACGTCGTCTGAACAAAATACCTCGTTACAGTTTAGTAGTAATGATTTCATGAACTTCTTCACCGAGAAAATTGAAAGCATCAGAATCAAAATCTTAAACGTTCGATCTTTGCTCGCGCCTTATAATTCGGCCGCAATTATCACCCCGCAAGAACAATTACAATGCTTTACAACCATAGAACAAAAAGAGTTAAATAAACTTATCACTTCATCTAAAAAAACAACATGTTTATTAGATCCTATACCAACTGAACTACTGAAAGAAGTGTTACCTATAGTGGAAGAGCCTCTTCTCAATATTATTAACTCATCTTTATCTTTAGGTCATGTTCCAAGAACGTTCAAGCTGGCAGTTATAAAACCTCTTATTAAGAAACCACAATTAGATCCAAATAACCTAGCAAATTACAGACCCATTTCGAATCTTCCATTTATGTCAAAAATATTAGAAAAAGTTGTGTCCGCTCAACTCGGCTCTTTCTTGCAAGAAAACGACATCTATGAAAAGTTTCAGTCTGGATTCAGGCCACATCATAGCACTGAAACTGCGCTTGTTAGAATCACAAATGATTTACTTTTAGCTTCGGACCAAGGCTGTATCTCAGTACTAGTTTTACTTGATCTTAGTGCTGCGTTCGATACTATAGATCACACAATACTCTTAGATCGACTACAAAATTACACTGGTGTTCAAGGACAAGCATTAAGCTGGTTCAGGTCATACTTATCTGACCGCTACCATTTCGTCTACTTAAATGGAGAAAAATCGATTATAACTTCGGCAAACTATGGAGTGCCGCAGGGATCTGTGTTAGGCCCTTTATTATTCTCAATATATATGCTGCCACTTGGTAATATTCTAAGGAAACATGGAATTAGTTTCCATTGTTATGCTGATGACACTCAAATATATATTTCATCACGGCCAGATGAATACGCTAAATTATCCAAATTGACAGATTGTGTTAAAGATATAAAAGATTGGATGACGCGTAATTTTCTTTTATTAAATCCAGACAAGACAGAGGTAATACTTATCGGTTCTAAAAACCGTCCACAAAACCTTTCACAGCACGACTTTAACATAGTAGGATGCCCTGTTACTTTATCCGCTACAGTAAAAGACTTGGGTGTTACATTAGACTGCAACCTGTCTTTTGAAAATCATATTTCATATGTTACAAAAACTGCCTTTTTCCACCTTCGAAACATTGCTAAGCTACGTAATATGATATCAGTCTCTGATGCAAAAAAGTTAGTTCATGCATTCATGACCTCGAGACTAGATTGCTGTAATGCTTTATTAGCTGGTTGTCCTTCATCTTCAATAAACAAGCTACAGTTAGTCCAAAATGCAGCCGCTAGAGTTCTTACTAGATCAAGAAAATATGATCATATAACACCGATTTTATCATCACTTCATTGGTTACCTATAAAGTTCCGTATTAAATACAAGGTATTGCTTTTGACTTATAAAGCTCTAAATGGTTTAGCTCCAGTCTATTTAACGGATCTTCTATCGCCTTACAATCCATCGCGCTCTTTAAGATCACTAAATTCGAGGCTTCTGGTCATTCCTAGGATATCCAGATCCACCAAAGGAGGCAGAGCATTTTCACATTTAGCTCCGAAGCTCTGGAATAGCCTTCCTGATATTGTTCGTAGCTCAGACTCGCTCTCCCAGTTTAAAACTAGACTGAAGACGCATCTATTTAGCCAGGCATTCATATACATTTTTTATCTTACAGTTACTGTAAATTCGGCCTCTAGTTCATAAACGCCAGAGGAGAACTTGCCCCTGACTGAGCCTGGGTTCTCCCAAGGTTTTTTTTTCTCCATTGGGTCATCTGATGGGGGTGTTAGGACACCATTAGGTCACTGGATGGAGTTTTTCGGTTCCTTGCCACTGTTGCCTTTGACTTGCTCAGTTGGGGATATTCAAATTAATGAACCAATCATACCATTGATCAGCTCTACCAAACTTGGATGTCTTTTTTCCAGTAATAAACAAACATTGTTAAGTTGTTTTGATTGATACTGTGAAGCAGCTTTGATACAATCTGTATTGTGAAAAGCGCTATATAAATATATTTGACTTGACTTGACTTGACAAACACAGATATAATGTACCTCAATCCTCATGAGTCTGAGAATTTCTTTCTGGGCCTCCTCGAACACTGTAGCGTTAGGTCGTCCTTGAAACGGGCAAAAAATATTCTCCATCCCTGACTCCTCCTCAGGATACAAATACACACCTGAAGGAACCTCGTCCACCGTCACCTTCCTCTCACGCTGCTCCTGAGACACCGAAAACAAGCATGGTGTCTTTAGATTTTACTCTCAATGTTTCAAATCTTTTTGTCTGGCACATTTCAACCTAAAATCAAAATATGCAATTTTTTTCTGCTTCTTATTCTCAATGATGATTCTCATTAGACTCCTGATACTGTATTACAAAATATGTTGTTAATATGTTAAAATATGTGTAAAAAAACTCACTCGTGTGAAAGCAGGCGGAGTGGGAGCTCCATCTTCGGCAGATACAGAGATACGGCCTCTCTCATACGCCATGTCAAAATCTGAACGCAGACTCTTCTGCATTCCTGTACCACACACATATACAACAACAAGAGGTTATGAAAAGGTCAGCAAGCACGACACCAACATAAGCACAATACACTTTACATTTCTATACATGTTTCTATATTATATAAATTACATTATATATACATTATAATTGTATAAATTATATAATAATATAATTTTTATATAAAAAAAAAACTGACATCATTCACAGGAATAAATCACATTTTAGCCTTCAGTGTCACATGATCCTTCAGAAATCATTCTAATATGCTGATTTGATGCTCAAGAAACATATCAATGTTGAAAACAGTTGTGCTGCTTAATATTTTTGTTTTTCAGGATTCTTTGATGAACAGAAAGTTAATTTATTTGAACTAGAATTTGTTTGTAAAACACAAGCATTTACCCGCGATGTCAACTGGCATGGATATGGTCCTACTGAGGGTTGGTATAGTGCTGCCATCCTTCCCATGATCCCCGCCTGCAGACAGGGGTGCATCAAAACTATCACTGTTAAACAAATGTAAAGGCCTAATATCACTCAACACAAACACCTAGATAAGCAACATTATGCCTGACTCACACTGCAAAGTGCTTTACATAATAAGGGAAGGATTCTTAAACAAATGAACAACAAACCAATGCTTATCAAGATTGATGACATACAAAATCCGCTATCACATGGTCTGATTTTCAGAAGTGCGAAATCTACAGAACTATTAGTGATCCTTAATAAAGTGCAACAAACATATATACAAACATTTACGTTTTTGAGAGCGTATTATTTTTTATATTATAATAGTTTACAGTATGTTTTAAGAAAAATAGTAAAATAAAATAAAAATGTATATTTATAATTTTATTAAAAATATAAAAAATTTATTTTAAAATGTTTTGCATTGTGATATTATTTATTAGAGTCTCATTAATTGATAGACAGTAGAGAATATAAGTAATATATAAATATTTACTTGCATTAAAGTAAAAGAAAACAATGTTTACATGTAAATAAGTGAGAATTATGATATTATGTCTCACCAGTAGCATTCTGGACAGCGGCCTCACGGTGTTTATCAGGAACGGTGAGACTGCCAAAGCGTTTGCTGTGTCGCACGGGACTGGAGCGTGTCGGATGAGGAGAGAGAGGAGAGGGACGAGGCTGCATTTCCTAAAGGAAGACAGACAAAAAGGAAATGAAAAATACCTGAAAATATTTTGGATACTGTAAAACACTTACAATATGTGTGTGCATCGAGTGTATATGCGTGTTGACTCACATGGCTGAAGAGTTCGTTGGTGAGCCCCAGGTAGTTGTGCAGGGCCAGAACCGTCACTCTCTGAAGACGGACCATGATGATCTGCAGGGATGACACAACAGGAAGCATATTCTCAATTACATCCAGTGTCCTTACAGATAACAACAGAATCTTCTGAGCGGTTTCATAAAGCCAGACCTGAACCACTCGCACAAGACTCTCTGGGTATTTCTCAAAGATGGACAGAAAGGCATCAACAGGCAGTCTGAGGACAGTGGACACTTCTGCCGCTCTTGCAGAGACGGTTTTATACGGTCTCTGGTGGCCCTGAAATACGCAAACACACATGCACATTGCACACAAACGTTCAAACCACTTTCATCCTTGAATTATGCATAATATCCAGAATATGTAATCTCATGTGAGCATTTTCCCATGTAAAGTGCTTTTTTTTTTTTACACAGAGAAAGGAATTGTGGGTGTGACTCACTGTGATGACATCAAGGATGCTCAGTAGACTGTGAACACTGTCTCCAGGGTAAACCTCTTTGACCACTCCATCCTTCCCATCCTAATGAGAGAGAGAGAGAGAGAGAGAGAGAAAGAGAGAGAGAGAGAGAGAGAGAGAGAGAGAGAGAGAGAGAGAGAGAGAGAGAGAGAGAGAGAGAGAGAAAGAGTTATTATTGTTAACTAAAATCATAAAAAATGTTGGTCACACTTTATATTAGGTGTCTTTAACAACTATGTATTTACGTCCAAAAAAAGAAGTACAGTGTACTTATTGTGTTCATGTTGTATTACAAAACACTTGTGCTGCTATCGAGGTGGGATGTGGGTAAGGTTAGGACAGGTTTAGGTAGGTTTAAGGGTGGGTTAAAAGGGAAGGGAAGAGTCAACAGTGTAATTATAGCTGTAATTACAGAAATTAATTACACATGTAATTACATGCAGGTAATTATTATAATACAAGTACAATGTAAAAACATGTAAGATAAGTGCAATGTATCAAATGATTTATTTAAATGTTAGTACGTAGTAGTTAAATACACCTAAAATAAAGTGGGACCATTTTTTTTTACTTGAAATAAAATAAAAGTTAACTGAAAATTTTGTTTAGCTTAACTTAAAGTATTAAAATAACTAAAACTTAATTAAAATTGATTACAAATCATAAACACAACAATTTACTCAAATTTATAATTTAAATGAATACAGAAAATATAAATATAAAAACTAATTCAAAATATAAATAAAATATATAATAGTAATTCAATTATACTAAAATAACACTCACACACACACAAAACAGGTTTCGTACAGATACTGTAAAATGAAATTCAAGGACTTCCACTGTTTTTGGTTTTCAAGGACTACAATCAGAGATCTCACTTATCAAACAATATCTTTATTATCTTTCAAATTCTAAAAAAGGTAAATAGATAAATACAAACATACTAATAAAACAAAACGGTACAAATAAACTGCAATTAAAAAGATTAGAGAAATGCGATTTGAATAGGATTTCAAAATCACCTTAACTATTGAATGGATACGGTGACAAAGATATCGCTTTCCTCATTCAATCTGAACCATAAATATATGATTAACCTGAAGAATGAAAGCTGTATTATTTACTTGGAAATATATGTGCAATATCACACTTATAGCCATGAGAAATGGCTCAATATCCATTTCAAACGGGCTGCAGTGTTAATTTTGCATGAAAAGATTGTATTAGTGTTTTTTTTTTGCGGAAAAAAAACTAATTACTTCAAGCACTTTAAGCACCTTGAACGAAACCTGCAAACAATCACATATACAGACTGCAGTGCCTTAATTTTGCCACAACAGTGTTGACTCACACTCATACGCACACACTCTCACACACACCTGTCCAGTAAGACACAATTCCAGCTTGCCATCCTGTACTACATATATGCTGCTATCAGGCTGACCGGGTCTGAAGACATATTCACCCTGCTGGAACTGCAGAAACACCATGTGTTTACACAGCTCCAGAAACAACGGTTTCTCAAAGTGACCCAACACGCTGTGGGAGAGAGAAACAAGACCAAATACATACATTATATGTCATATTTTACATTATAATCCAGTGTCTAATTTCACTCTCGATGTGAAGAAAATTCATATGTAACATAACGACCGCAATGGGAGCGTACCGCACGTTCTTGAGCATGTAGAGCACCTCAGACGGCAGGTGAGAGTTGGCTACGTCAAACTCTGTGAGATCTGCCTCCAGCACTGACGGAGGAGGCTCCTTCATCTGCAGAGTGGGCACTTCCTTCTTAAAGCGCAGGATTCTGAAGGATAGAGGCATGACATGATGCTTGGGAATCTTCTGAGACAATGAAAATAACCAAATAGTGCGGTGGAGGGATGACGTAAAAAAGTAGAATTCGCTACTGGTCCGCTTGAGATTTTCCTATGGGGTTTTTCAATCTAAGAGTATAAGGTCTGTATAAATTGACGATATTTGCCCATTTTGTTCTACAACGGAAACTGCACATACTCAAACACCAAACGTTCTTATCTAGTTACTTATTAGAAACATAGGTTAAATAAAATAAATAAAAAACTAACAGCAAAATTTGCGTTTTAAATATGGGTGTGTGTAATTTAGGTTGTAGAGCGAAACATTCAAGTTTCGCAAGTTGTGTGTATTTGCCTGATTTTACTCATAAATTGAAAAACCCCATTATAAAATACCATCGGAAAATCTTGAGGGAACCACTGGCGAATTAGTCATCTGGGTTTTGCCGTGACACTACAGAAACTCACTTTTTGGCGATGTTCAGCATCTTCTGTTTCTTTTTGAGGCGAGGCCTGGAGGAGGTGGAGCCCACCAGTGAGGAGGTGGACTGAGACACCTTCCTCATAATCTTCCTCCCATAAAACAAGACTTTGTCTCTTTTACGAAAACGATACTTCGGGGCTTCCTGAGCCTCGAGTTCTGAGAGAACACACCAACCAAACAAACAAGATATAGGACTGTTCTATAAATCTAGATTACTTGATAATTTTAAAGAGCTTAGAAAAAAGTTATAAAATAAATATTAATTTCACTAATTAGTTTTTGAGAACTTACTGCGGAGCTGCATCCTGCGCAGGACAAAAAATATGAGGACAGCGATGAGAAGGATGGCGACTCCAGCACCGATTATGATTCCCACCACCTGTACGGAAACAGAAAGAAAGAGAGTGATGTTTAGTATGAGATATATGTTTATGAGGAACAGTATGAGATATGTGCCATGAAATCAAGGTTGGGCACAATTGACCCTTCGCTAAGCCACGCCCGAAAACCACGCCCGAAAACCGCCACTGGCCAATCGTGTCTTAGCAACCGTAACTAGGCGCGGGAGGTTTGGCAAGCTTTCGAGTGAGGGAAACATGCCGAAGCGGTGTGCGTATGGATTGTGCAAATCTGATACCCGGTATCCTAAAAGTTTGGACGGGGGAGTGGAATTTTTTTCCTTCCCGAAAATCTAAAAGCCAAGGGGAGATGATGGGCGTGGATCAAGCAGTGTGAGACCCCATTCACAACTAAATGTCGACAGGATTAACAAAAACACCTATTGCTTGGAAGTTCGAAATAATGACGGTTCTTTGTTCATAATGCATATATTTTAACGTAAAATAAGACGATAAAAGACAAGACGGAGGCTGACATACTTTAAAATATATTTCAGCATTTTGTTAATCGACGGCCTACTAACGTTTCCCCTGACTGAGTAACTTTAAACCAATCCGATCGTGGCTCTCCCGGTGTTAGTGTTATTCCACAAAATTTATGGATAAACTGTTTGATTTATAATTATTAGATTATTTTCACATTTCACTTACCCTGCTGTGCACGAACATAGCTGTTCCTCAATTTGTGTGTTTCCCATGTGAATGGTCAGCGTATGAGGCGGTGGCTGCTACGACTATAGACTTTAGCTTTAATTTTTATGAAATTATTCTCTAATCGGTTGCATATTATGTCGTGCATATATCCCTCGAATGCATACTGCAGTCCCTTTTTGCCTTGCTCTCTCAGAGATATTTCACATGTTCGCCAAAAATTACTAATTATCTCATTGGGAATGTCTGACACCGGTGCATACGCACTGTAATAGACGTGCCAGGCGCGAAAGCTTGACAGGGATAGCAACAGTAACTAGGGAGAGCGGCGCTTAGCGAAGGGTCAATTCAAAACAAATTTTAATTATGGCTACATTTTCAAAATTGATAATGAATTCAAATTTGAATCTGAAAAATCAAAGTTAGTTTAATATATATATATAAGTTTGGGGTCAGTAAGATTTTTTTTAGAACAAATTTGTACTTTTATTCAGCCAGGTGCATTAAATTGATCAAAAATAACAGTAAAGACATTTATAATGTTACAAAAGATTTATCAAATAAATGCTGTTGTTTTGAACTTTCTGTTCATCAAAGAATTCTGTAAAATGTATCACGATTTCCAAAAAAAATGTTACGCAGCAACTGTTTTCATCTTCAAAATTGAGAGTAAGAAATGTTTCTTGAGCAAAATTCCACTTTGTCATCACAGGAATAAATTACATTTTAAAATATATTAAAATTGAAAACCATTAGTTTAAATAGTAATAATATTTCACAATATTACGGTTTTACTGTATTTTTTATTAAATAATGGAGAATTTTTTTTTTTTAACAGACCAAATAAAATAATATAAGGTTTCAGGAAATACATACTATGTCATGTGTATGATAACATGTTTATTGGTAATTCATAGTGAAAGATTAAATATTTGCACAATCCTGCTTAAGACTATGATTCAGTGTAATGGTGTTAAATGTGTGTTTACTGACCATGCTGGTGTGCAGCTGATCCTCCACTAAACTCTTGATGTTTCCAAATCCGTCCTGTGGTAAAACACACAGGATGTTAATATAACCAGATTTGGATGAGAACACAACACTGGGATTAAAAGTGAGAACATGAGAGAAAAAAAAGACTAGCTATAGATCTGGCTCTTGAGGAGAGAGATAATGAAAGAGTGAGGGACAGGAAGAAAAATCTGCACAAGATAATCCCATTTTGTTACTCGAGCACAACCATATTTTCCTGTCCCTTGATTATGTAAACCTTTCTTCTCTCTCTGTAATTTCTTCAAGCATTCCCACACTGTCATTCTTCTACACTCATTCCTTCCCTCTCTCTTTCTCGGCTCATTTATTTTCAATAAAGCATTGTTAAGGCCCACAGTGAATCTGAAGTGAACAGCAGAACTGTTTTTGAATAACAATGAATCTTGCACACTGCGAAAATCATTTCCTTAAGTATTTTTTGTCTCGTTTTTCTGTAAAATATCTCAACATCATAAAAACAAGATCAGTTGAGAAGACAATTTGTCTACGATAAAAAAATACTATGAAGCTAATTCATCTTTAACTAAGCAGACTTTTCTTGTAAAGCATTTTTGTAGATTTTTGTTTGAATTATGTTTAAAACAGGGGGGGGGGGACTATTTTCCAATGGGCTAAGAAAAATAAACTATTCTTAATATCTTATGCAGTTGTGCTACATTTCGTTTAAGGATGTTTACATATTTGTGGGTGGGAAAGAAGAAGGGTGTTTGTTGCAGTGAGAATGATGAAAATTAACTTAGTAATTCTTCTAAAATGTTGAAGTACTTTTAAAACAGAAGTGGTAGATTTAATCACGGTGTCTGTAGGAAACCACATAACCATGTGGATGTTAACACATCCTCTGACTTTTTTAAGACATACTTATTTGTGACTTCAGAGTGTGCAGAATTCAGAATCTCTCTCAAATGTCACTCCCAATTGTGTTACAGGACTATCTGCCCACTGTCTTAAAGGTGCACTAAATAATTTGTGGGTTATTGAAATATAGTGAGTGAGTAGTGTGATCTCATCAGTACAATGTACAATGCCCCATGTACAATAAAAATAGCCTTTTCTAGGCCACTGATATTAAAGTTGCAGTAGGGAGTTTTGAGAAAACGTTGACTTAGCCTGAAAATTTGAACAAGCACAACTTACAGGTCCAACCCCCTTGCTCTCATCTGCGCTACAGCCCTCCCTCCACAGCTCCTCCCCCACAGCGGAGCCTGCCGTGAACGCGCAGGCTAGTAAACAGGACCACCGATGACGGCGCATTATGGCACATTCACTAATAGGGACGAAACATCAACAATATGCTTTACATTGACTATGGCCTGCCCATACTTTGACTACAAACTTGGTCCTCAAATCATTATGTATTTTGCAATACATGTAACTTTATAACGTTGCACTCTTTCTATAAGTTATAAATAGCTAGTAAGATAACGTTAATATAACGGTAACTAACGTTACAGTATGCAAGTAATTATTCTAGCGATATGTAATGCTAGATAAGGTTTGCTAGTACATTATTTCAGCAACATGACAAGCCAGTGAATTAGCAGGTTTCAATTGTTGCTTAGCACAGTGCGTGACATTTTATCTACATGTTATGAGGCTAGAGTTTTGACACCGAGTCAATGGGCTCTGTCTAATTATTTCTTTTTCGCTTGTTTATCGTCATCGGTCTTTTTCCTTTTACCTCCTTGTTTTATGAGCAGGTGCTACTCGAGAAATTGGCAGTTTAGGTTGTTTCTCAGCCATTAGCACAGCTGCAGCACACCGGCAATCTTGAGTTTGAACAACAGTACGTGCTCGCGCTGTGCAAGAGAGGGGTGTGTGTGATCAGCGCGTACACGAGCGTTATTGACACTGCTAAGACATTCCTCCTGGCTCTGATTGGTTGTTTCTGACCGGGAGTGGTGTATTTCTGCAAATGGCAATAGGACCACTGGGAGGAGCCAGAGGAGCTTGATTTTTCACAGATTATCTGCCTCATATTCTACTGTCAGGACATGACAATTTTAACAAATATGTAAAAAATATATTTTTTAGAAAAGTTACCTACAGCAGCTTTAATGCACTTCTCATCTTAAAGGGATAGTTCACCCAAAAATGAAAATTCTGTCATCAATTACTCACCCTCGTGTCGTTCCAAACCCATAAGACTCGCAAGTCAAGCAAGTACAGTTAAGCGTCAGTTTACCATATTTGAGTGCTCTATGTATGTTCGCTGATCAATGTTTATATGTGAAAAAAAGCCTAAATTAAATCATGTCAAACATGACTTCGGAAGGATTTATTTTACGATTTCATTAGGAACTTTTTGAAGCGTCAGATTTTTGTTTGAATAGACCTTTAAAGTCCCCCTGTCATGAAAATCAAGCTTTTAATGTTGTTTATTTGTCTATGACAAATCTGCTTTAAGACAAACCATGTGCAAATTAATCAGTCAACACAATTAAGAAATCGCTGGTGTTTCTGAGTCACAAACTACCTTGTAACCAATCACGTCAACGAGTGGATCTCTGAGCTGGTGTGAGTGAGTGGAGACGGGGCTAATTTGCATATTCATAGAACTGTGTCTACTGAATGAAGCAAGGGTGTTAAGTTACATTCAAGCTATTTTAAGGCATGAAGAAATTGTTTTTCAAGGAAAAAACGTTTAAATGTGTCATTTTGGTGATTAAAGCTGAGTTTTAAGGGATAAAATTATTGACTTCAGGGGAACTTTAATGGAGGTACAGAAATATCCCTTATTTCATTAAAAATATCTTCATTTGTGTTTTGAAGATGAATGAAAGTTTTACGGGTTTGGAACAACATGAGAGTGAGTAATTGATGACAGAATTTTCATTTTGGGTGAACTAATCCTTTAAGTGGATGCACATCATTTTAATCATATTTTCCAAAATTACTATTCATTTCTTTAACATAAGATTTGAAATTATTATTACTTAGTGCACCTGTAATATACCTTAATATAAACTGTTTATATACTTGCTGTGAAATGCTCTGATAGGCCAACATTCAGAGTGATGTTTCGTAAGCATTTACACCCATTTGTAATCTTTGGACTTTGTAAAATTTGTGCAATTCTGCATTCCTACACCAGGAATCTAGTTGCATCTTCTAAACTCTCACTTTGCTCATCATGACAGAGCTAAAAAAGCACATGATCAGATTAGCTGCAGACAATCTGTCCAGCTACAAAACACCACTGCCAAGGATCTACACAAAGAAGATTAGTGAGAGAAGGAAAAGAAGGTGGTAAAACAAAAGTGAACCGCTGCTGATATTGACATGTGAACAGATTGGTGAAAGGGGGGTTGGGTTCGTGAAGGAACGTGAATGAGGTGCAAGGTGCATGATGGGAAAGCAGTGCAGCTGCTTATCTATAGTATGTGTGAATGAAGACATTCTGCAAAGAAAAAGAGTCCAAAACTTGAGGGATATTCACAGTATGCTTAACTACGGTAAATTGCTTTTTTAACTCAGGACTGAGAAACGCTTTACACCAGTAAAAGTTCAATGTTAGGCTGCATAGTTTAGATCAGCCGGAACCGGGAACACTTCCCATAAATGCTGATGTACTTGGTACATCATAAGAAGGATTGCGTCTACGCTAACATTAGTCTCTCTGTTTATCCCGAGGTTTACCGCAGTCCGCCGGATCCAGGCCATATAAAAATCTGATGAAGGACCATCGCATGGACATGACAAAAACGCATCCCTGAAGTGCCAGCCACATCAGCACTGTGAAGGCCTCATGGACACCTCAACAAACATGTCTCCGTGATGACTCCGACCCCAATCAGATGGAACTGGATAAATATTGTGAAAGTTCTGATCCAATCTGACTTCTGACCTATAATGCTGCCTGAATCATAATCATACACTGTTCGTTCGTTGGCCAGAGGAGAACTGGTCCCCGACTGAGCCTGGGTTCTCCCAAGGTTTTTTTCTCCATTCTGTCACTGATGGAGTCGCCTTTATCGGCTTTGTCGCCATTGGCTTTTGGCTTGCTTAGTTGGGGACATTTAATTTTATATTTAACAATGTTATTACAACATGATTTTCCTGTTATCACTGTAAAGCTGCTTTTAAACAATCTGTATTGTAAAAAGCGCTATATAAATAAAGGTGACTTGACTTGACCAATAATTTGCACCAGAGCAGTTGTGAATTCAAAGGTATTAGAGATGCACTGGTCGACCGTCCATAAATCGTTTTTAGTTTTATTTTAGCCGATCTCCATTTCAGACAAACTGCATTGCAATCATTTCCCAAAATGTAATTTGTGTGGAAATATTACTAAGTCTGTAAACAGGATGTTAGCACAGGCCAGAGATGGGACACGCTGAAAACAGATGCAAAGAAGAGAACTCTGATACTGTACCAGCCACAGCAAGCTCACTGTTCGCGATGCTCGAAATATTGGAAGAAAAATATAAATACTGAATTAGGGGTGGGGGTTTATATGAATGTATCTCTGAAGGGAACTGACTGTCTTCAGAAAGTTTCGATGGCATTTTTCTTTTCCTCTTACCTCCGTATAAAGAAGCGTTTATAAGCACAGCGCTGCTTTGTGTTCAGCATTACCCCCCAAAAAACGCTGCTGTTCCATAAGCGCCACCTACTGTCAGAGAGTGAATTTGCATTCTCATTCAGTCCGTCTGCTGTTTTTGTTTTGTGCAGGAGTGTCTTATGTAGCATAATTTCACAAATCTAAAATCAGACCATTCTGTTTTTTCTTTAAATCTTTACATCATGTGTGTAGCATCTTTGTTTGGATCATAATTAAAATGCAGTGGTTGCCTTTAATTTCAAATGGGTACAGATATTTTTTAAGGCCAGTTTGCCAGTTATAGAGCAAAAAAGGCAACCAGTATCGGAATCGGCCATGAAAAATCATGATCGGTGCATCACTAAATATACAGTGTAAGTAAAACGTAACAGCAAGCTGTTTAACAACAGACAACCATATAATACCTCTAAAATATTCATGCACTTATTACACAGCGTTTACATATTGACTTTTCCATAGGCCAACAGACAGCTTGCTTGTTGTGTGCTATACATGTCCAATCAATGCTATTAACCTTTTGAATATGCAAATGAGAACATTAAGAAATGGTTTACAAACGGTGTGAAATTTTAAAAAGTCCACTATTAATTACTAACCCAGAGTAAAATATGAACAGGGCTAAAAATAGCAATGAACAATTTCAAATGTAAAAAGCCCAATAGTCACTCTTTATACAGGAAGCAGATTGGGTTAGATGTTGATAGATAACTGCCATCAATCCAATACATGCAAAGAGAGCTCGGTAAATTGGGCTAATTTGTACTCAGAATTGAGGTACTCCATTGCACTCACATTGAAATTTGTGATAAGCTCAGCCTGAGAAGGTAAAGTTCTGTGTATTTGTGGATAAGGAAAAGCATTATGGCGGTTCTGCTCACCTCTGGAGGTTCTGCAGACTCGGGGCTCGATGTGCTCTGTCCCATTCTACCTCAATACTCAGCTGGGCCATGAACAACAGGCACTGCAACACACAGCAAGACAACAGGCTTAATGCAACATGCAAAGATCAACATCACACATTCAAACAGGATCACTACAGGCTGAAAAAAAAAAGGTCTCTACGGACATATTCAGTTTAAGTCCATGCATATTCATCTGGATGGATTACTAAAATAAAGAAAATGGCACCAGATTAAAAAACTGATCATGTATGATGATTGGTCAATAGAGCTTCTCAGCCATGCTAAAATACACAATATAATAACAGCTATGGCACGCAATCTGCCAGAAAATGTTTTTTTATAAAAAGGTGTGCCATTAATATTTTAAATGATGATTCATATTTGAATGAATGGTTCAATGACAAATACATTTTTAACAGTCACTTGTCTTCACCTACTGGTGTAATGATGCAATCGATACAATGATTATTTGAAGCGTCAAGTTACTTTCAAAAGGGGATTTGCTTTTGATCTCTACCGTAGTGTTTCTATCCGAACTATAAACTTTTATCCCACTACTTCTGTGATAATTTGAATATTTGTAACAGAAATAAAATATGTTTACAGAAGTTTATTAGTTACAGAAAAAAAAAATACTAAAATTAAAACTGGAATAAAAATAAATGAAAGCTAAATAGAAGAAATATAAAAAAAAAAAACATTTTAAATAAAAACTGAAAACATAAAATTCAAAATATTAATAAATACTATAAATAACATACAAATAATACTAAAATAACAATTAATTATAATAAATATAATGATTATTATAACATTCAATCCCTTATTGTGTATTATCACACAAATGCACAAAAACAAATAAAATTAAAAAATGTAAATATTGTTTTAATAATAGTAACGTTAATGTAAACAGGGCTGAAAAACAGGTCTGCCAATGATCACAATCAGCAGAGGAAACTCCCCAAACTGATGTCATCGTCCTTAAAAGACACCCAAAAACACACACACACATCCATCTGGCCTCACTACAGCATGATTTAATTCTCATTCTGATCTTCCTCTATACCCAACATAACCCCATCTTCACTAGTTCCTTTCACATCCAGGGCTGCACAAGCAGACTGCATGTACACCGAACCACACGCTCGCTGATTTTGCTGACCTTTGCAGCATGCAATAAAAACCCTTCACATTCATTACACGCATAAGCACGTTTATAGCGTGAGACTGAGGCAACGACCAAACCTTCAACAAAAATTGCATGTTTACTTGCATCTCCCATCAACCCCTAAAAAAAAGAAAAAACTGAGCATGAGTCCATCTAAAGCCATTCAGTGATGTCATCACAGTGTCTGGAGGCAAACAACTGAAAACAATGGGGGTGGACAGAGGATTAGATTACTGAGATCACAGCAGACATAAAGGGATTCATCCACATATCCATATCTGACTGTGAGCGTGTATAAAACGCACTGGTAATGACTGGAGATGACTGTAAAAATGTTTGTAATTTTAACTGTTAGAGACTAAAAAGCAGGATTTTTTCCAGCTGAAGAAGGATAAAAAAAAAAGACAGCAAATCAGAATCCATCCTGCTTTAAAGAGCTCGAGCATTTAAAGTGACAGACGACAAAAGTGCAGCATGTAATAAATAGAAAGATGTCGTCCATGGCGTGGACGCTAATATAGTTATCATTCAAGTTTGTAGTTATCGTTCTTGGTGTGAAAGGGGCTTAACACGTCACATTTTAATAATTATGTTTCTTCTTTTTTTCCAGTTATGTATGTACATAAGGATTTTATGTAACATCTTATTTCTGTATGTTCTATGTTACATCTTGTTAAATTAATTTTTAATGCATTATTTTAGTGTCAAGAGTGTTACCATGATGGTGTATTTGTGTGCATGTCACCGTGCACTATCTCTATTCTCTCAGCTTGTGGAAAAGCTGCTTGTGTTAACTTTGAGCCCCTAATATGTGATTATGGTGGATGTGGTCAGCTAAAGAAAAAAAGAAGGAAAACCTGACAGTGCTGTGCTTTACAATGAAACATGCAGCGTGTCAGACTATATTTATATAACTACATGACAACCATTGCAATTTGATGATCACACTTAGCCATATGACATTCTCACAACCATGCATTGTCCAAATTCATAAAAAGTTACCAGACAACTGCCGAATTACACCATTTTTAAAGCAGATTCTTACTTGCATTTGGCCCTTTGAACACTGGTTAACATGCACCTCTGTCAGAAGCAATCCATGCATGAAACAAACATCAGAAAAAGTAACATTTTGCAGTTATTTGGCTATTTTGCGATTTCATCATACAGTAACCAGAACCCCCCCTCCCCCACAACCATTTTTTTCCCCTCGGATTTACGCAATTCACACTGGGTCATACTTTACAGGTCGGAAAATATGAAAATCCATAAAAATTATGGATCTAAATACAGATAAATCACATCCCTGTGTCAGTATATGGTAAAGGCCAAAAACAGATTTTAGTAGCAGCATGGCCTTGCTAATTCAGCAGAAAGGGGCTGTTAGATTTACCAGTTTGTTTGTTTTTTGTGTAAATTACAATTTATGTTAAATTGTAAAATGTACAGGTTGTTCAAATGTGTTTAACATTTTACTGTATTTTTAACAATTATTCTGGAAACCATTTTTCCTGTTAAGGTTTTTATTTTTATTTTTTTATGCTGCATATCAGAGATTTACTGCTTATATAGATAAAAGAGGTGATTGTATCATATTCAGATTGATTATAGACAGAGATAGCTTTGAAAAACTCTGACATTCATTCAATAACACACTATAGAATAATAAGAGGGTAAATGGAAACCACAGGGCAATAATGAAAGAGAAAGAAAAGCTGAAATGCCTGTATTCGTTACTCACTAATGGGTACCTTCTAATGGCCATTGTCCTCATTTAACAATGCCCTTAGTATGCACCCTTAAGCATGAGAGAACAAGAAAAGATGGGCACACACACACACACACACTTACAAACACAGTTTTGTTTCATAGCCCCCAACTGACAAATGCAACACTCAACGATTCAATAAGAAACAAACTAAATGCACTTAGACATGTTCAACGGTCAAGTGTGACCAACAGCCTAAACAACACACTGAACATTTTTGTGAACATTGATTTCAAATTTGATGCATACAGATGCTGCTGCGACAAAGACGACTCATGCATAAACTCAAGCAGGAATTTGATGGAAACAACTGCTGGCACTTTCCATGAATACAGTACAAAAAAAAGGGCCTGAAACGCTTAAAAAAAAAAAGAAAGATTTTCAACAAATGGTCAGTGAAAGGAGGTGCTTAACCTTCAGGCAATGTTGCCAGTTAACATCAAGTGGATTTGAATTTTTTTTTAGTGTTTACTGTTTAGTACTAATACAAATAATTGTTTTAAGTATTTTTATTAACTTTGTCAAAAATAGAAATTTCACTGACCAAAACAATGAAATTATTAGCGCTTCACAGACCGTTTTGACCGTGTCTGCATATATGTCCGCACTACAAGTTACAACAGCTAAACATGTCAGCCCTGTGGATGCACTTCACCTTGACCAAAAAACTAAACTGAATACAGTTTACAGTGGTGTTTTTCTAGCAGTACACATTAAATAAACACACAGAATAGATAATAAAATACATAAATAACTGATACATCAGCAATTTTAAAAAATAGAAAGAAAAAAATGACTGACCCCAAACTTTTGAGCGGTAGTGTATATTGTTACATAATTTTTCGATATTAAATAAATGCTGTTCTTTTTAAACTTTTTATTCATCAAAGAATCCTGGAAAAAGTATCATAGGTTATAAAAAATTATTAAGCAGCACACCTGTTTCCAACATTGATAATAAATCTGCATATTAGAATGATTTCTGAAGGGCACTTCTGTGGCTGATGAAAATTCAGATCTGCATCACAGAAATAAATTGTATTTTACAGTGTATTAAAATAGAAATCATTATTTTAAATTGTAATAATATTTGACAATATTACTGTTTTTCTCTATTTCGGACCAAATAAATGCAGGCTTGATGAGCATAAGAGACTTCTTTCAAAAATATTAAAAATAGTAATGTTTACAAACTTTTGACTACTGTACTGTATATAAATATATTGATCTACTTGGCAAACATGACATAAAGAGGTTGTGTTTTGCTAACTGCTAAACATTATGTTTTGTCATTCGAAATGTTTTACTACATTCATTAAACATCAATTCAGCATATTATTATATTAAAATTATGATTTTTTTGTATGTTTTTAATTATCAGATACAGTAAAGACAAATCACAAGTTGACGTGTTTAAAACAAGCTACTTTTCATACTACATTAAATGTATTAATAGTTTGTCTAACTTACCTAACAGTAAACACCGGATAGCTAATGGAAGTAGCACCTTTGCTCAGTAATGGGACACTCAAGTGTACCATATTCATTAAAAGTGTCAGCCACAGATGAAGCTGGTCCAGCATGTGTCCAGTCTGTGTCTACCACTGCCCAAACTCTATCCCATGCTATATAGGCCACATGCTACTATAGCACATTATACCTGAGAATTCAGGGTCCACGATACATAATTTATGCTCATTCCCATGTCATATGAAAAGCAGAACATGCCATCCGTTGTTGGAATAATGAAACAGCATCATCACACGGATAGCCTCATCAGCTGATCACGGGTTAAAACATGTCAGCAAACAAGCCCTGGATGGCAGTACACTGAAGCTAAACGCATGCATTTAAGAAAGTGATTCCAGATCTGAACCTATGACACAGCCGTAGTGTCTTGATGTTTTTTTCTCTGCATTCAGTTTTGTAAAGTGATCCGTCCGGCTGGCTGCAGTTTGCGGTGATGCTGTGCGGTGACCTCAGCAGATCCACGCACAGCACCGTCTGCGACCTCAACCGGGAAACTCAACCTTACACACACAATAAACTTACACTAGATATAAAACGTGCTGTCACATAATCCGGGGGACCAGTAAAACTGTACATAGTGTTTCGTTGATAACCCTACCAGAAAGCGACGGTCCGTCCCGATCTGTCAAACAACGGTCATACCGGAAGCATCCGCTTAGAGCTCTGCGTAGATTTCACTCAGTCAATGCAACAGCCAATCAGAGATGAGAAGCTGACCAATCAGATTTCAGAGAACTGACTTTCACCGATTCACTCCCCCATTGTTATTTACAAAACGTTTTTAGTCTTCGGCTTACTCTCACATAAAATTTACTTGATACTTTTAATGATTTAACCTTAACAGAAACACCTGAAAAGACCATATAAAAAATGGTTACCTAATTATTAACTTTTACATTATTTGCAGCTTTTTAAACTACATAAAACATTCCCCATGACTTATCGCGTCATCTTTTAAAATAATAATAATATATGATTAACTAAAATTAAACTAAAAGTTGTAATGTTTGAATATACTTTATTGTGAAGTAAAATGCCTCCGGTCAAAATAGCTATACCATTTTTTTCAAGCGTAATCAAAGCTAAATCTAAATTCCAGGTACATATCACTAACTCTGATCTATGACAGGAACCGAATTTAGATAAGTGCAGTTTGTTTCAAGGAAGATTCTCTGAATAAGTAAGATATTAACTTAAGAGGACGCTGGTGAGCTTGAACTACATCAAAATGCACACCATTTATCAAAATGCTTTCTTTCTGATTGAATTAATTAATGAACTCATCTCATTCTGAATCTTGATCATTAACTACTTTGAGAAGAGTAACATGGATCTTGTACTGATCAAATTACAGCTGTCAAACTGAATTATGCATTCGGAATTATCTAACACCAACTAGTGGCAATCTTTAAATATACAGACTCTTCACACAGTGAGACAAACATCATCTGGAAACAAAGGCACGCACATTCATTTTAGACAGAAAAAAAGGATGATGATGATGATGATCATAATAAATTAATTTCAATTCGGCTAAAAATATTGTAATGGTTAAAAAGCTTTTCATGGTACACACACACACATATTATATATATATATATATATATATATATATATATATATATATATATATATATATATATATATATATATATATATATATATATATATATATTCCCCATATATATATTCCCCATATATATATATATATTTGTGATCCTATAAATATCAATATAATGTGATAATTATAAACATTTTCAATAGGCTTTGTTAGTCCCCAATCTACTTCAGAAGGTTTTTTTATTTATTTATTTATTTTAGGTAAAGTGACGCAGTGGTTTCATTTTGTAGGAAACCGTTTGGTGGAAATAAAATACAGCAACAACTTTTGTGATTTTTCCATATCTTATATAATATACACATTCTTTTGGGGTTTTATATTAATGAGAATAATCAAATCAAAGCAAGTTTTTGCATAAACCTTCTTTTATTAATTGGAAAGTTTATATCCTTGCATGCTTTAACATCTTCAAACAAGATTACATTTGCATTTTATACAATCACAATGTCTGTTAATAAGAAAGCTATAAAAAACATCTAGAATTTGTGTCATGTTTAATATTCTTTTGGAATATGTTTTTATTAATTTTTGTGCCCCTCTCCCCTTTTCTTTATCTTTTCTTCTTTTTTTTTCCTTTTTTTTTTTTACATTTCTTGAGAAATATTTTTCAATAGGTTAATTAGGCTTCTTTTTATATTTTCACTTGTTGAATATTGATACATAACTTGTTGTCTGAAAGATTGTTTGTGTGTTATTGTATCCTCTGTTTGTTCAAATTGAAATAATTATAAATAAAACTCGAAAAAAATACAACCTCCTAAAACATTTGGCCAACTTTGTGCAACACGCCTGCCTCTAGAACAACATGTTAAAATAAAAGTCCGTCACTAATAAAGAAAATGTGTGATTAAATTATTAAGACATTACCCGATGAAGCGTTTATATTATTATTGAAATATTGTTATTATTTACTTAAAATTACATACATTTAATATTCTAATTTTGTATAATTCAATTTTGTTGTGCAAGACTTTTATTATGACTTGCCAGGAGATGTGATCCTGTTGACCCGGTTGTCAATGTTAACTCCAGGCATGGGAATAAGCGGTACATAAACTGTACAGATTTGTTTTTGATGTGCGACATTTTCTCGAAAGTATTCGCTACACACCTCATAATCAAATAATCTGTGATGTATTAGAGCCTTACCAACATTTCGAGCGATTAGCGATGATTTTGAGACTGTCAAACAGGGCATGTGTCCTCTCTGGGTCAGCTCGCCTCAAAAGCACTTTGTCCACCTACTTCGACGAGATGGGAAAAGCTGGTATCATCCTAAAATCTGCGTCAGCTGGCATATTTGAGAACCTAGCCTTAGAAGACTGGATTCACGATCACGTTGATCTGCAAAACAGAAGCATATTGTTATTATGGAGAAATTCCCCAGTAGTGGTCATAGGCAGACATCAAAACCCCTGGCAGGAGTGTAACCTTCCCCTGTTGAGGCGCTTGGGGATCCCGCTAGCGAGACGTCGCAGTGGAGGTGGGACGGTTTTCCATGATTTTGGGAACATCAACATGACCTTCTTCACCTCCAAGAAGAAATACGACCGTCACAGAAATCTAAAAGTCGTAACCAGTGCATTGAAAGCACTCAGACCCGATCTAGATGTCACTGCAACAGACAGATTTGATATTTTTTTGAATGGGCATTACAAGATTTCAGGCACTGCTGCGAAATTAGGCAGAACCTCTGCTTATCATCACTGTACATTGCTGTGTTCTGTTGATCGTTCAATATTGTCCTCACTTCTGAAGAGTAACACTTCTGAAGTCATCAGGAGCAATGCCACCCCAAGCGTTCCTTCCCCTGTCAAGAACCTCTCGGATGTGGATCCCACTCTTGACTCCGATACTATCATGGAGGCTATTGCTTCCCAGTTCAATAATGAATTTGGCTTTGACAGCCCAGTAATCACAGTTGACCCCACTCATGAAGCTCTTATGCCTGGCATTTATAAGATGACAAAGGATATTCAAATGTGGGAGTGGATTTATGGCAAAACTCCAAAATTCAGCGTTTGCACATCTTTAGTGGTAGATGATGTGAATATTAAGCTTGATATGGACATCAAAAGTGGTACTGTAGAACAATGTGCTGTGGAAATCCCTGAAGACTGGCTTTCTCCAGAGACGGTGAATGAGTTTACATCAACTCTCAATGGCAGCAAATACTGTCCAAAAGAAGCTGCAGTGTTGGTGGCGGCATTCATGAGAACTCGTTCGATGAGCGCTGATGTTGCTGGGAAGATTCATAGATTGTGTGAAGGTGTGCTTTCAGTAATGTGAATAAAAATGAAGTCAGATATAAACATTGTGTCGCTTGTTTCAAAAACCATGGACATTCATTTTAAAGTTGTCTCCAGCACAGTCACACTTTATCCACAAATGCAGAGATTTGACATGAAAAACACAAATACTGCTATTAATTGTATGATGAAACCACTTAAATAAATTGAAAGAATTGGGCAGAGATTCTAGTACTGCAGATATAATTAGCATATTTTAATTATTTAAACCATTTAGTGTTTGCACATATTAATAGGGCAATAATATTAGATATTAATATTTTGTGAGAAATATGAATATAAAAATACTATCGTTAAATGGTATTGTTAAAAGTAATAATATTAATAAAAACTAAAATCCCCCCAAAACAATAATATTAATACAAACTAGTATATATATATATATATATATATATATATATATATATATATATATATATATATATATATATGTGTGTGTGTGTATATGTATATATTTGTGTGTGTGTGTGTGTGAAGGGGGAAAAAAATTAGGATTGTTTTTGTCATAAGGTTTGGCTGTTGGTAATATACTTGCCATGCGCGGCGCTGCTGTCGCGTTTGCCTGTTCCTGATGCGCAGTTTAGCGCAGATGAGTATGTCATGTAGATGGCCTTTAATTTTATTCTTTAAATATAGTCTTCTTTTTTGTATTTTGTGGGGTTTGTTTAAGAAAAAGTACAAGAACGGCATTATTCAGAGTCAAAGACCCCGAAATCTCATTAAAATCGCATACATCCTTAATATGTAGCCGAATGAATGGACTATCCAGAAGCGTTAAAGCTCTGCCCTGAGGCCGCCGTGCGCGATTACTCAATGTCAAGTGCGCATGCGCAATGCGAACACGACCAACTTGCGTGGCTCACACTGACTACACTGCATCGCAACGAGGAGGTTACAGTTATTCATACATAATGGGAAAAAAACAGAAAAATAAGGGAGATGACGGGTAAGTCAGAACACGGGCGAATGCGTAACACGGACTACAGTGGATTACTGTGCTGTTTGTAATCTTGACAGGTTAATGTTTAAGGAGAAACACTGTTAGCCACCTGGCTAGTTTCTGATGGGCATGAGTTCATGTGCCGCTGTAACTAGGCCTGTCTTGATCATTACCATACTGACGCTCTTTACCAAAGAGGAATATCATCAGTAGATCACTGACATTCACTAATACAGGTCTAGACACGAGGCTGATTGGGTAATTTATTGTAAGCATTTCTTATTTGTCGCGTTTGTGGCTTTAAAATGAGACACGAGCAGGTTTGGCCAGCCCCGCTGAGTCGAGGTCCTCCAGCTGTGAGTGTTAGATTAGATGCAATTCACATTTGCTGTCATATCATATCAGACACTGTCCGAGCACAGAAGACTCTAGTATTTAAGGGCAGTATATTATGTATATTACTGTATATTACACGCAGTATCTGATTTCTCGTCCGACAGTGCAACATCATCCGTTTCCATTGTGCTGCCTGGCGGTTTCGCATTGTCTTCGGTAAAACGCGCTTCTTTGGGATGCCATCGATCTTTGTTCACGTAGAAACGGTGTTGTGCCTTATTTGAACTCCCAGCTAAATTATTACCCCCTCGTTGAGACCGCTACCTGGTTGCCTAATCCTAACCCCACCCACACACCTAATCCGACACCTACCTGGGACTCAGGGTCATAATCTGAAGGAGGGGGTCCGAATTCGGCACAACAACGGTAACGGTTAGAAATCTCGAGCTGTGGAAATGTTAAAATGCTCGCAGGACTGTGACAGTCTTTCATCAGCTGGATTGGGCTTTCCCACTGAGATCAAGGGGTGTGATTGTGACAATGTTGAAACGGACTGCACCTGTCAATCTTAGACAAGCTTATGATAAATAATAAAAGTGATTCAGGCTGTATTTAACATTTTAAGATCAACTTTTTTTGTGTCTGCATTTTGTTAGGGTTGCTGCCTGCAACATCTGATCTTTACTTGTCTACTCTATACAAGATCATATGTTTTGTAAACGTTTTAGTGATTAATTATTGCATACATTTTCACCACAGTTCTGGAATGAGAGAAATTATTAACACTTCATTGATGATTTGAGTGATTGGTTAAGAGTGATATACTAAATGTTCCTCACAATCATGGAAAAATACATAAATACACATGACAGTTCTAACAATTTTCACATATATATAATTTTGAGTATATAATTCATTTAATATATGATTTTAAATGTCATGCAAACTTAAATAATATATATGTCATAGACGTATTGTTTTTGGTTAGAGCTTGTACACCATAGTGATTTTGGTGAATCCAGGGTGAATCATTTGTTTTGATGTTTTAAAAACTGGTTCAGAGTGCTTTAAATGAATATACTATCATTATAATTAATATATATAATATGAAATAATTAAAATACATTACGTGTGTGTGTGTGTATAAGTAGTTATATATTATTGGAAATTAATTGATCAAAATCTGAAGCTTGGAAATGATTGTATTTTTTATGTCAGACTCTGATCTTTTATGTTCTGTAAACTGTGGATAGTTTTTAGTTTGTTAGGTTGGAACTATTATAGTGTTTAGGTTTTGCTGTATTACTGGGCAGTGTGAGGCAGTAGTTTCACCTGGTTTGACCTGTTTTCTCCTTCCGTTTTATAGTCGCTTGAATATCTAAATTTAGCTGGGACTGATGCTGAGCAGATTCTTGCTCTTCTGGCCTTGCTGGGGGTGGTTAAGTAGATTAGTGCCCTAATGAGTGTGTTAACCTATGCTAACCATTCAGTGCTGGTTGCTGTGTCATTCCCTGTTCAGTCTCAGATGATGTCATGAGATCCAGCCATGAATTATTGCACTTTCAGTTGCATCAAAACAAGATTACCTGTAACTATTACTGACTTTTAAAAAGGCTTTGTATTGCATCAAAGAACTGGTCTGCTAAAACACGTTTTTGAATTTATTAAAGTCCCCCCCCATCTCTCCTTCATTCATTCAAGTAATTTGTCCAACTGTCTATTAGCTGGTCTTTCATCATCTGCTCTGTGTTTGCTGAGGTGAGCAGTTTAAGTATGTGAGAGGGCTCTACCCTGTGATGTGAGGCTAGTAAATGGTGTATTTCCCTTTCTGATGCAACAAGCATGCAAGGAGGGCTTTAGACTCCACTATATAAGCAGCAGCACAAGTTCACTTCCTCCTTATTGCTGTGTTTGACTTTACGGGTAAGGTGCACACATGTTTAGACATGCTGTTTAATATGCTAAGTTTTTGTAAATCTTGTTGTAAATATTGCTATGTGCTTTCATTGGTTATCTAGAGTGTTTTTTGGGGTGTAATATGCATCTGTGCTGCTGTTGTAATGCTGATTGATTGAGTTTGTCAGAAATATATTGTCTTACACCACAGGTCTATAATGGTAGTCTTTTTAGTGAAAGTGTGACGTGAAGTCACAGTTTTCCTGGCCAATTGCTTGGCCTAGTTAATCATTTCTGGTGGTCTGCATTTACTCAGAGGCTAATTGTTTTATTGCACCGTACATGCATGTTAACCTGATTTCATCAAATATTTTTAGTTTTATGTACATTTCTATTCGCTTTCTCATAACATTTCTACATTTATTTAAATGGAAAATATTTTATTTAAATTTACACCATTTAAAGACCCTGTGAAATCGATTTATGTGAAATCTATTCTTGTAGAGACATATTTCCTGTTCAAACAGGAAAATTACTATTAGGGGGAATCATGTGATTCGTGAAAGTTATAGTTATAGTCAGTGTTCGAATTATACCGTGAGCTTCGGGGGTTACAGCTATTTCGACGGGTGATGTCACTCTCCATTTTATATAGGCTTACACACGAGAAACACTAATCTATATGCGAAATTCTGCAACCTTTTCCGTGAGATAATAAACAACTGCTTGCATTAATGCAACCATTCTTGGCTTAGTTTCACCAAGATACGGACAATATTTGCTTGGTACAGAGAGCTTCAGGAGCTGCGTGAACTTTTAGCTAGCTAGCTAGCTAGACTATGACTTCATTGTAGATGAGAGAAACACTATGAACAACCAAATTAAGACGGTTCTGAAAACCTGTTTAGATGACGAGCTGCTTATAACATTTACCATAAAGCATGATGATATACATGGCAGTCAAAACTATAGGCAGAGATTAAAGTTGATTCAGCCACTTACTCTTAATTTTTTGCTGACACACCAAGTACGTACGTTTTGACAGCTAGTGAAGTGATATCAAAGAACGCAGTCTGAACGTAACGGAGAAATGGTACAGCCCAATGGGGAGTGAGAGTTTGAAAATCGTATTTCATTAGATTATTTCCTGAATTGTTGGTATGTGATGGTAATGCTGCATTTAAATACATAGGCTTACATTATATTTTATCACATTTTTTTTCAAATTATTATTTTCATCCCTTTTGGGAGGGGTCCAAGTCTCATCTAGGGGAGTCGGACCCCCCCAATACCCACCATAATTCGAACTATGGTTATAGTCCAATGTCCTTGAAGAGGTAAACTGGAAATGTTAAGTGTGTTTGTGCCTGATGATATATTTTTTTAGTCAACTTTTAGAAATACACCATCGTGTAGAAGACCTTAAAGTTTAAATGCATGGAAAAACATCCTCAGTCAAATTGAATGTACTCTTCATCTTTTTTCTGAATTTCATAGTGCCAAAGACGACGGGGTTGACATCGACGCACTTGCGGCAGAGATTGAAGGAGCAGGAGCAGGCAAGGAGCAGAACAAATCAAAGAGCAAGAAAAAGAAAGTAAAGAAAGAAGACTATGAGTAAGTCTTCGTCTCTTTCCTCCAACACTGACACAGTTGATAAGCCTAAAGAGATTTTCCCTGGCTATACAGTTAACCTACTGCTCAAATAGTTAAGGGTCAAGATTTAATTAATAATGTTAAAAGCTTCTGCCATGACCATCCCAGTCCCCTGACCTGATCCCTATAGAAAATGAGTGGGGAGAACTGAAGAAGTACCAACATGGAGCTGGGAATCTGGAGAGATTCTGTATGGAGGAATGGTTTCTGATTTCCTGTCAGGTGTTCTCCAAACTCATCAGGCATTGTAGGAGAAAACTCAGAGCTGTTATCTTGGCAAAAGATTGCAAAAAGTATTTAATAAGAGGGTGCCAATAATTGTGGCCAATGTGTTTTGGAGAAAAGCATTTATTTCATAATGTGATTAACCCCCTTCTTTCAATTATTTTACTTCAATGAAAGGTTCGATTTTTGCGATTTCTTTGAATGAAAAATCAGAAGAATTAACAGTGCAGATTTATTTTTACAGCCATCTTTGATCATATTTACCAGGGGTGCCAATAATTCTGACCACAAGTGTTCGAACCCTGAGATGAATAATGTAAACATTCGACTATTTCTGCCACAATACCATAGTTACAGTTAGCATTACTACATTAAATCCATGGTGAATGTTGGTGATTTATAGACTGCACAGACTTCTATAACTTTCCACGTCAGCACTGTTTGATCTGATATTGATGGTTTATAACAAAGAATTCTCTGCAGAATTTGAATGCTGCTCACTACATCTCGCAGCGATACTGCGGCGAATTCAAACACTTTCTCACTTGATCTGAGCTGATAAACTGTCCGCACTGCACAGCTCAAACGAGAAGGTTTCGTTCTGCTTTCCTCACATTTGCCATTTTATGTTTTTAATATGCAACAGAAATGGCAGCTCTTATCAGTGGTGGCACCAGTGTGACCTCCAACAAAATTTACTCGCACCGGAAAGAAAAAGGTTTCCAAAAATGCGACCATTTGGTCACAGTCTGGAGACCCGCCACATCCTTTCTCCAGTCTTCTGTGTCACATGATCCTTTAGAAATCATTCTAATATGCTGATTTGCTGCTCAAGAAACACTTTTCACAGTTAAACGGTTGTGCTGCATTTATTTTCAGTATTAATGATGAATAGAAAAGAAATCTTTTGGAACATTATAAATGTCTTTACTGTCACTGATCAATTTATTATGTGAATAAAATGCTGAATAAAAGTATTAATTTACATGAAAATATCAGTAGTGTAAATGTTTGGAAATTATTGATTACTTCTTTTTATTGCAGTGAGGATGAAATCCAGAAAGAACTAGAGAGGCTGTCACTAGAAGAGAAAGCAGGAAAACCAGAAAAAGAAACAGCAAAGGTATTCTTTAGTAACACAAACCGATAAACGCGTTCAACACACGTTTTCTTTTTTCCTCCCTCTTCTAATAGTGCAGATACTATATGTAGAGTCACTTTCCATTGAAAGCAATTCCTGCGTGTGTTTCCCTCTTAGAAATCCGATTCAGTAGAGGAGCCTGAACCTGAGCCCACCTTGACGAAAGCAGACAAGAAGAAGGCCAAGAAGGGCAAGAAAGCGAATCTGGAGGATGAGGAAGGTGATGAAGATCAGGGTCAGAACAACATGGAAAACGAGCACAGGACGAAAGATACAAAGACTGTTGCGGCTCCCGCTCCTGCTGGTCCTGCTTCAGACTCTGAGGACGAGGACTCGCAGTCACGACAGAAACCCAAGGCTAAAAAGAAAGGCGGGCGAAAAGGCGCGTCTGACTCGGAGGAGGATGATGAAGATGGTGGTGCGAAGAAGGGCGGAGGAGCGGGCGACAATGACGAATCGGATGATGATTCTCAAACCTCAAGCAAGAAGAAGAAAGGTAAAGGCAAAGCCAAAGCAGAGAGTGAGGAAGACGAAAGAGAAGACCCGTCCTTCAAGATAAAGACCGCTGCGCAGAAGAAAGCAGAGAAAAAAGAGAGGGATAAGAAGAAGAAAGAGGAGGAGAGGGCCAAGCTGAGGGCTAAGAGAGAAAAAGAGGAAGAGGCATCAAAAAAGGATGAAGGGAAACCGGTTACCACACCTTCAACAGAGAGCAAGACATTAGAGACAGCAGCTTCAGTGGAGCAGGATGAAGCTGATGTCCAAGGAGAAGGTCAGATTTTCCATAGTACATTGTCCACTCAGGAGTGTTTCTATATGTGTATTATAATACATATTGTGTGTGTATTTATATTTATATATATATATATATATATACATACATATATATATATATATATATATATATATATATATACACAGGTCCTTCTCAAAAAATTAGCATATTGTGATAGTTAATTATTTTCCATAATGTAATGATAAAAATTTAACTTTCATATATTTTAGATTCATTGCACACCAACTGAAATATTTCAGGTCTTTTATTGTTTTAATACTGATGATTTTGGCATACAGCTCATGAAAACCCAAAATTCCTATCTCAAAAAATTAGCATATCATGAAAAGGTTCTCTAAACGAGCTATTAACCTAATCATCTGAATCAACTAATTAACTCTAAACACCTGCAAAAGATTCCTGAGGCTTTTAAAAACTCCCAGCCTGTTTCATTACTCAAAACCGCAATCATGGGTAAGATTGCCGACCTGACTGCTGTCCAGAAGGCCATCATTGACACCCTCAAGCAAGAGGGTAAGACGGAAAGAAATTTCTGAACAAATAGGCTGTTCCCAGAGTGCTGTATCAAGGCACCTCAGTGAGAAGTCTGTGGGAAGGAAAAAGTATGGCAAAAAACGCTGCACAACGAGAAGAGGTGACCGGACCCTGAGGAAGATTGTGGAGAAGGACCGATTCCAGACCTTGGGGGACCTGCGGAAGCAGTGGACTGAATCTGGAGTAGAAACATCCAGAGCCACCGTGCACAGGCGTGTGCAGGAAATGGGCTACAGGTGCCGCATTCCCCAGGTCAAGACACTTTTGAACCAGAAACAGCGGCAGAAGCGCCTGACCTGGGCTACAGAGAAGCAGCACTGGACTGTTGCTCAGTTTTGCATTTCATTCGGAAATCAAGGTGCCAGAGTCTGGAGGAAGACTGGGGAGAAGGAAATGCCAAAATGCCTGAAGTCGAGTGTCAAGTACCCACAGTCAGTGATGGTCTGGGGTGCCATGTCAGCTGCTGGTGTTGGTGCACTGTGTTTTATCAAGGGCAGGGTCAATGCAGCTAGCTATCAGGAGATTTTGGAGCACTTCATGCTTCCATCTGCTGAAAAGTTTTATGGAGATGAAGATTTCATTTTTCAGCACGACCTGGCACCTGCTCACAGTGCCAAAACCACTGGTAAATGGTTTACTGACCATGGTATTACTGTGCTCAATTGGCATGCCAACTCTCCTGACCTGAACCCCATAGAGAATCTGTGGGATATTGTGAAGAGAAAGTTGAGAGACGCAAGACCCAACACTCTGGATGAGCTTAAGGCCGCTATCGAAGCATCCTGGGCCTCCATAACACCTCAGCAGTGCCACAGGCTGATTGCCTCCATGCCACGGCGCAATTTCTTTCTGTGTCTTACCCTCTTGCTTGAGGGTGTCAATGATGGCCTTCTGGACAGCAGTCAGGTCGGCAGTCTTACCCATGATTGCGGTTTTGAGTAATGAAACAGGCTGGGAGTTTTTAAAAGCCTCAGGAATCTTTTGCAGGTGTTTAGAGTTAATTAGTTGATTCAGATGATTAGGTTAATAGCTCGTTTAGAGAACCTTTTCATGATATGCTAATTTTTTGAGATAGGAATTTGGGGTTTTCATGAGCTGTATGCCAAAATCATCAGTATTAAAAAAAATAAAAGACCTGAAATATTACAGTTGGTGTGCAATGAATCTAAAATATATGAAAGTTAAATTTTTATCATTACATTATGGAAAATAATGAACTTTATCACAATATGCTAATTTTTTGAGAAGGACCTGTGTGTGTATATATATATATATATATATATATATATATATATATATATATATATATATATATATATATATATATATATATATTTGTGTTCAGGTATTTTCTGATTGATTTAGGTGTATTTTTTATTATTTGTTTGTATTACTTTTTTCTCAGTGATAACATTTATTAAATGTGAAATGCAGGATTTAAAATACAGTAAAAAAAAAAAATATATATATATATTTATTACACACACTACCGTTCAATAGTTTGGGGTCAGTATATATTTTTTATGTTTTTGAAAGAAGTCTCTTTTTGCACACCAAGGTTGTAATATTGTGAAATATTATCACAATTTAAAATAACTGTTTTCTATTTTAATATATTTTATCATCATTCTAAGATGCTGATTTGGTGCTCAAGAAACATTTCTTATCATTATCAATGTTGAAAACCGTTATTGCTGCTTATTTTATTTTTGTGCATTTTTTCATTTTTTTTTATAAATAGAAAGTTCAAAAGAACAACATTTATTTATCTGACACTTTTGATCTATTTAATGCATCCTTGCTGAATAAAATAATAATTTCTTAAAAAAAAAAAAAAATCTTACTGAATCCAAAATATTGAACTGTAGGATATAGCAATTTTGCTACTGAAGTTTAAATCAACCACTATTCAAGTCATTAAATTGTCAAACATGCTCTATAGGAACCTTATAAAAAGATGATGAAAGGCATCATGATTATTTGTGAATATTTAATACATCACCAAGTCCTAAGCTTTAAGACCATAAATTAGTTGATAACATCTAAGCCACACTGGTTGATATCCAAGAGGCTTGGATCATCTGGGTTATTTCAAACCTACATGATCACTGTTTTTTTATTCTCTAACTGATTTCCCCCTCTCTCCTCTGCTTTTCTATAGAGGAGGCTGAGGGTGATAAAAAGAAAAAGGACAAGAAGAAGAAGAAAGGCGAAAAGGAGGAGAAAGACAAGAAAAAGGGTCCCAGCAAAGCAACGGTGAAAGCCATGCAGGAGGCCCTGGCCAAAATGAAGGAAGAGGAGGAACGAATCAAAAGAGAAGAGGAGGAGAAACAGAAGCTGCTGGAGGAGCTGGAGGCTCAGAGACTTGAGCAGGTTAGTGCATAGACACAGTCACTCAAGATCATGGTGGCAAATGATTATGTTCCCTTCATCTCTGAAACCTTCATCCGCAGGAGCGTCTAGAGGCCGAGAGGAAGGAGAAGAAGAAGCAAAAGGAAAAGGAGAGAAAAGAGAGACTAAAGAAGGAGGGAAAACTCCTCACCAAGGCCCAGAAAGAGGCTCGAGCCAGAGCAGAAGCCACACTGCGAGCACTGCAGGCTCAGGGTGAGAACATGACTGATAGTGCTTATGATGAAGTTATGATGATAGTTTGTTTTACCTGGTGGTGTCGTTGGCTTTCTTTCAGGTATTGAAGTGCCATCCAAAGATGCTATGCCAAAGAAGAAGCCTGTTTACTCTGACAAGAGAAAAAAGAAGCCAACAGCACAAACTCCTGAAGGTTAGATCCTGACTTGCTCCCTGCTGTATTCAAAGATGGTTAAAATGTCCTAAGATTTTTTTTTGTTGGCTCATATTAGAAACGTCAGAAGTGACAGCACCTACATCAGAGGCACCTCAGCCAATCACAACAGAGATGGAAGTAAACAAGCCTGATGCGGAGCCAGGTAACGACCAATCACAGCCAGCTCTGCTAGATTTACTCAGGTTTAAAATGAAAAGTATTAAGCTTGACTTTGATTTTGCAAATGTAGGGCCCTATAAAATCTGTTTATTTTTTCTCCTAAATTCTGTTTTCTGTTTTAATTTTTTTATTTGAATGGTTCAACTGTTTTAGTCATTAAACAGCATGTTTGATCAATTGAAATTGGAAAATGTAACGGTTGAATCCGTCTTTTAAATGTAATCAAAATATAAAAAATAATTTACAATAAATTATAGCATTTTTATTTCTGTCAGGTCTGCACAACAAACAAACTATAAATTAAAACTTAGATGTAAAAATTTCGTTTTTGTTATTCCTCAATTTCTTTTAAATAGTAATCATCTAAAATCAATGTTGTTGTTGTTGTTATTACTACTACTACTTTTACTAAAATGTACTTCTCAAAATAGTGGGAGTAATATATTGCAATTTCATGTTAACCTTACTTTGATTTTTTCATTCTGTTATGAAGACCTTTGAGTTTCTGAGTTTTTGATGTGCAGATAGTAATTTTTGTGGTTTAATAACTACTGACACTATTCCATATCGCAGTTTAAATATGATTCATTTTACAGCCCTACTTTATTATCCAAAATTTGCCAAATTCCGTGACATTGCATGCTACACAGTAAAATTGTCTGTTCATAAATTTATGCCTGTAAGGAAGTATGATGGCTTCTTAAAATTGTAATTTTCATTATTACAGTTAAGGAGCCAAAGGCAGAGGCTGCTGATCTGGACGACTGGGAGGCCATGGCCAGCGATGAGGAGAAAGGTGGGGTTAAAGCAACCTGTCCCACAGATGCATATCTTTTAAAATCAAAGTCATTTGGTGGTAGTTTTCCACGGACCCTGATTAATTTGACATTTGTGCACTCAGAGATGAAGAAGGTTCACATCGAGGTGAAGGAACCCACTACAGCCACACAAAAACCTGCTGAAGACAAGGAGGATGGCAGTGAGGAAGAAGAGGATGATGAAGAGGAGGAGGATGAGGAGGAGGAAGAAGAAGAAGAGGGTGAAGGAGAGGAGGAGAGTGAGGATGAGGAGGACAACAAAGACAGCAGCAACAAGACGACCACAAACAAAGCAAGAAAAGTGCCAAGCTCAGATTCGAGCAGCGAGAGCGATTCGGATGATGACCGAAGCAAAGAGGAGAGACTTTACGACAAGGCCAAGAGGCGCATAGAGGTACAGATACTCAGTGTTTTGTACAGATATACGCACATTTTAGTCAGTGGAGTTGAAATCAATCGTGTTTTCCTTTGTGTGCAGAAACGAAGGCAGGAAAACATGAAGAACATTAATTTGGACAAGCTCCGATCTCCTGTGGTTTGTGTACTGGGTCATGTGGACACAGGGAAGACTAAAATCCTGGATAAGGTGCGTTTTAAAGTGACTGATGTGGATTTGTGTGGATTTTGTGTGTTTATTGTTGTTTTCTTCTCTGTGCATCAGCTGAGACACACACATGTTCAGGATGGTGAGGCTGGTGGTATCACACAGCAGATCGGAGCCACAAATGTGCCCTTGGAAACCATAATAGAACAAACCAAGATGGTGAAAAATGTGAGTATCTTTCTGTAACGCACATTCTCTCATTCTGTTTTCTTTTTTTTAAAGCTTAAGACGTGTTTCAGGGTCTGTACAGTCATAGCATGTAGGTTAGATGGATAAAATGAATCCACACAGAATATCAGATCAAATCAGTAATTTGTAAACAGTGTGGGTGATTCAGCTGTACCGTGTTTGCTCTCTAAGAGATGAAGCCGCCTCGCAAAAAGCTCAGTGTCAAGCCAGTGTCAAATTGAGTTATTTTCGTGGCATATTGCGCTTAAACGTCCTAATACACAAAAAATTGCGAGTATTTACGTAAACAAAATCAGTTATGTCTTTAGTGAATGTAAAAAGTTGAGAAATATATGCATGTGTAACAGTATATTGGATGCTTGCTTGGTCCTAAAGTGACAGCAGCCTAAACAAGTTTGTTCTTATTATTAAAACTAGGGCTGGGCAAGTTAACGCGTTATTATCGCGTTAACGCATTTATTAATTAATGCCGACATTTTTTTTATCGCACGTTAACGCAGTTTTTTTATTATTATTTTGAAAGTCCGTTGCTCACTGGCTCTGAATAAACATAGGCCTACAGTCAAACCATGATCACAGGAGGGGTGGGATGTTGGTCAGCCAGCAAATAACCCACCCAAACAAGCAGTGGAGAGAGGCAGGTTCTCTCTGGTGAACAGTTAAAGGGTTGCGCTCCGCGAGTGAATGACAGGCGCTCTATGGATAGTACCTATAAACCCTATAGATAATAACTATTTAGATTCTGGAAACTCACTAACAGCGAGCCGAGGATCAGTCTCTCTTCTAATGATTTGTGCTACGCGTCCTTTATAAAAAGTTATAGACAATTCAACTTCGGCCACGCGCAGGCGCGTGCGTGAGGCGAGCATGACCGCAACAGTTTCACAGGAACGCACCCGCTTGTCGCTGCACCTTGTGCTCGACCACTTCACCTCACTCTTGGCTTATTTATACTTCTGCGTCGGACTTACGCCGAAGACTATACGCTATAGACTACGCGTTGGTTTTCATTTATATCTCTGAGTCGTTGTCCGCGTTGACGCGCAATTACACATGCAGAGGGAGCATGTGAAACCCGGGGAGCGGTTCTAGCAATCACAGCGCTTGCGGTACGCGTAGAATTGACGTTACATTTTTGGAGAGGTGCACGTCAGGGTACGCCGAAGTGTACGCGCGCTACACAGCCACGGCGTGAGTATAAAGTATAAATTGTTTTTTTACTCTGTTTAATGTAATCTTACGTGGGAAACCATGGCATGACCAAACCTAAGCTACTATAAGTAACGTTGGTCGACTTGAATAGTAGTGATCATGAGCTCTGACTACTACATAGACTGTTTCTGCTGCTCCCTGATAAAAGATACCGGTTGACACCTGTTCAGAAAAAAAACAAGAAAACTGGACTCGTTTTAACAAACTAGATAAAAGGTAATGCCCTGGCAGTGGCAAATAGCTTTGTTTAAATATTTGATTTGATTACATTAATGTTTAAGTTGAGATTTGAGATTACTGTGTAAAGGGAATACTGCTGGTATAAAAGCACCTTATTTGTTTAAAGTTATTGCACTTTTGTGTATATAGCAGTACATTTAAATCAAAAGTGCGCAATACACTACTTTAGAAGTCATTATTCAATTTTGCGCATAACAATGCGATTAATCGCGATTAATCGCAAGAAAATCATGCGATTAATCGCGATTAAAAATTTTAATCGTTGCCCAGCACTAATTAAAACAAATAGAAAGCAAACAAATGGCATTAATAGTGTTTAATTTTAGTTCAGATATACTATGATAAATTTGAACATTGATTTGTATTTTTATTTTACATGTGTACGTAGACTTTCATGGAACATTAGGTCATGGATATTGCCTCAAAAGTCATGGAAATATATTAGTAAAGATGTGTATGAACCCTGGTGTTTGTATGTTTTTTTTTTTTTATCAGTTTGAAATGGAGAATGTGAAGATTCCTGGCATGCTCATTATTGACACACCTGGACACGAGTCTTTCAGGTACACACTATACTTTTGAGTGTGTGTGCGTGTGTGTGTGTGTGTACGCACCATGTAAAAGTGATAGACAGAATATATACACTACCATTCAATAGTTTTTTCAAATTTTTATGAAAGAAATTAATACTTTTATTCCTCAAGGATTCTTTAAATGTATTAAATTGACAGTAAAGAGATTTTAAATGTTTCTATTTCAAAATAAACAGCATTTTCATACTCATACTATTTTGAAAGTTCTGTACTTCAAAGAATACTAAAACTAATAATGGTTTCCACAAAAATATTAAGCAGCATAATTGAAAATGTTTCTTGAGCAGCAAATCAGCATATTAGAATGATTTCTAAAGGATCATGTGACACTGATGGCTTTGTGAATATAAGAGACTTAAACAATGTTTTTACCAATCCCAAACTTTTGAATGGTTGTGTGTGTATATTTAAAAAATATATGATTAATTTATTAAAATTATAAGTAAATATTAACTTGATGTCACTGTATTTGTATAATGTGTAGATACTGTTGAAAATCCATACAAGTCAACACTGACTTTTTGAACTCTAGTATGTTTAATGGCACTCTCCTCCACCCTTCAGTAATCTGAGGAACAGGGGTAGTTCTCTGTGTGACATCGCCATCCTGGTGGTGGATATCATGCACGGTTTAGAGCCACAGACACTCGAGTCCATCAACCTGCTGAAGGAGAAGAAATGCCCCTTCATCGTAGCACTTAACAAGGTACCAGATAGTGACTACTGAATGCTGATACTGATCATTACAACAAGTATTTGAATACTAATGTTTCTTTGTCAGATCGACCGTCTGTATGACTGGAAAAAGAGTCCAGAAACAGACGTGGTGGCCACACTGAAGAAACAGAAGAAGAACACCAAGGATGAGTTTGATGAGAGGGCTAAAGCTGTCATCGTAGAGTTCGCGCAGCAGGTCTGTTGTTGTCTCTATCTTTTTGTATTGTCCTATTTACCTTTCTTCTTAATGTTGTTTCCAAATGCTGTTTCTTGTTGACTTTAACATGTATAAGAAGTGAGCTTAACTTAAATGTTGTCTTGTGTGTCTTTCAATCTTCAGGGTCTTAATGCCGCCCTGTTCTACGAGAACAAAGATCCTCGTACGTTTGTGTCCCTGGTTCCCACCTCGGCCCACTCGGGTGATGGGATGGGGAACCTCATCGCCCTGCTGGTTGAGCTCACTCAAACCATGCTGGCCCGCCGACTGGCTCACTGTGACGAACTTCGGGCACAGGTCATGGAGGTAAGCGGTCAGAGGAAAAGCTGAGTTGAGCTTAATGAGTTGATTATGACATTACATTTAGATTTGACCACATTGCAACGGCTTTCCTTTTGTGCAGATGCGATGCAAGTACATTCATTCTGCAGTGTAGACAGTTTACATTATTATAGCGGTTATATTTGAGAGTGCGTAGCTTGCGCAAGACTGAAATCATGGACCGCTTCAGTGTTCTTTGCTTGCTTTCGGTATATAATTTATTCCAAGTTACTAGCCATTTTGTTTTTCATGCTACTAAAATAACCAATGTGAAGTCTTTATTTTCTTATGTGTAAACATTTCTTAGCTTGTTTTGTCTGTGTGCCTTTCCCCAAACACAAAACGTTTTTTTTTTTTATATATATTTTATTAATCAACATTAATTTTCTTTATTACAATATCGAGAGTAATTTTTATTCAGGAGTAATGATTTTTGTCATTATTGTAATCGCTGTCCAGTGTCCACCACAGACCAATAGTAGTTTGAAGGAGTTTACCAGCCTGAGCGAATGTTTTTCAGAAAGTTTTCTTTGTCAAGCTTCAAGTTTCAAACTGGCGAACTGAACTCCAAACAAACCTTTTTTTTTTTTGGCCTAATTTTGTTTAAAATCATGTCACACCAGTTCGTTCTTTGATTTCACTTGTGTTATATCTGGGCCTTAAATGCCATGTCAGATGCAGCTTTGCAGTGTAAAGATGTTTTTTGTTGATGTTGATCATTTTATTGGTAACTGTCTATAGTATACTATAGTATTCTGATTGATTTAAGTAATTGTATTGTCTTGTGTCAAATATGTAAATTTAACCAAGTACCTAAACCATTGCCCTTATAAAGGAAAAAAAGCAAATATTTGCCCCTTATTGGAAAAGTTAATTTCTGTCTCTGGTATATTATTATTTTTTTATTTTTTTCACGCATGGATCCCAGCTGTAATATAACCTCTGCGGCCCATTTCCTATATCTCAGGTAAAAGCTCTGCCTGGCATGGGTACGACGATAGACGTGATCCTGATCAATGGTTGTCTGCGGGAGGGCGAGACCATTATCGTCCCTGGTGTGGATGGACCAATCGTCACTCAGATCCGAGGGTTGCTCCTCCCTCCACCCCTGAAAGAGCTCCGAGTGAAGGTCTCATGCCCAATTATATATTTTATTCGCCATATCCTTTATGTTGCGATAGAGCTCTGAGCTTGTCTCACTTGATCACATGCTATATGTTTCTTCTCTCTGTGTACAGAATCCGTATGAGAAGCACAAAGAAGTGTCCACGGCTCAGGGAGTGAAGATCCTGGGGAAAGATCTGGAGAAGACGCTGGCAGGTCTGCCTCTCCTCGTCGCTCATAAAGAGGATGAAATTCCAGTCCTGAGGGTAACCATGTTCTTCTACAAACTAATCAGTTGTGTCCCTTTAAGAACACGCTGTACTTTACTTTCTTTCCTCTCTTTTCTCGCACATACAATAATCAAGTCAGTAATAACTGTTAATCTAATTGCTACATTGGTGAGTTTTCCTGCATCCTGATGTTTGCTCTTTGTAGGACGAGTTGATCCGGGAGCTGAAACAGACTCTTAACGCCATAAAGCTGGAGGAGAAGGGTGTGTATGTGCAGGCCTCCACGCTCGGCTCTCTGGAGGCTCTACTGGAGTACTTGCGTACATCCAAAGTGCCTGTAAGTCTTCAAACACCTCACACCCTCTCGTAAAACCCTTTTTATAAATCGGTTATTGAAGAAGGTGCTTGGATTTATTATGGTTTTGCGATGCATGTTGTATCTAAGCTCTTTCGAAACCAAGCAAGCTGCCTACATAAGCAGTTGCCTTCTAAGGCCACATCCTGTCTGTCGTGGCAGAGTGAGTGAGTTAGTGCACCCTAAATTGGCGGCAACTCTGTGTGACGCACAAATCTCGTTCACAGTAAATGCTGCTCCACACAAACTCAGTCTCTGTATGTGCTGTTTGTTTGGGTTTCCAATAATGTGCGTTTGGGAACGCATATAAAGTCAGACGCGATTTGTGTTTCATAGCGAAGGGTTGCACTGTTATCATTTGCATGCGTCTTTGCAGCTCGGTTAACAAACTCCATCGCTGCATATGCTGCGAGTTTGGGTTGCTTATAACGTTCATCTGGGAACACAACGTGCGCCGTTTCACCAGATTTGTAACGTAAACCTACAGGAGAATACATCAAAATATTTCTAAATATGACAACAAACACAATCAGTTGGCGCCCTCTGCAGAAATTTGATATAATACGGAGTATACATGAGTTGATTGTTTATATTATGTTACGTTATGTATTTTAAAAGTGTTAAAACCATAAGAGTACTTGATTTTGATACTTTATTTGAACCAATAATTATTTCCTTATTGTTATTATATATGTATTTTAAGTCATTTTACACGTCATTGTCCGCTTAGGTCTATTTGTTTTACCACCGAAAAGATTATCAGGTTACTCGATTAATCGTTAAAATATCAACCGTATAGTTGATTACCAAAATAATCATTGGTTTTGTTTTCTCCATTGAGCTTGTTGCAGTGTAATTGAGCTGTAGTGTTTCAGTTGTTTGCTTGTCCACTTAGATTCTCTTTCTTTCCTTCAGTATGCTGGCATCAACATTGGTCCCGTCCACAAGAAAGACGTCATGAAAGCTTCTACAATGTTGGAGCATGATCAACAGTATGTATTCTGAGTAATACATCATTTATCTCCTATTATGAGATTAAATCATGCTAATCATTTTTTCTTTTTTTTCTGTAGGTATGCAGTGATCCTGGCGTTTGATGTGAAAATAGAGCGAGATTCTCAGGAGATGGCTGACAGTCTCGGCGTGCGCATTTTCAGCGCTGAGATCATCTACCATCTGTTTGACGCCTTCACCAAATACAGAGAAGACTACAAGAAACAGAAACAGGATGAGTTCAAGTGCGTTATCTACTGCCCTCATCCTCACCCTTTTTTTCCTCAATTTAACAGCGATTTACACTACAGTTCAAAAGTTAATACTTATTTAGTTAACACTAAAAATTAATACTTTTATTCAGCACGAGTGCATTACATTGATAAATAGTTGCAGCAGATAGTGGCATTTATAATGTTACAAAAGATTTCTGTTTCAAATAAATGCTGTTTACTGCATAATATTTTTGTGGAAACTGATAGATTTTTTCACAATTCCTTGTTGAATAGAAATGGACAGTTTCCACAAAAATATTATGCAGTAACATTGATTTTAACAAAAAATGTTTCTTAAGCAACAAATCAGCACATTAGAATGATTTCTGAAGGATCATGTGACACTGAAGACTGGAAAAATTATGCTGAAAATTCACAGAAATTAAATGTTATAATACATTATTTAAAATGTTAGTAATTTTTCACAATATTACCGTTTTCACAGCCTTGGTGAGCAAAATAGACTTTTTCAGAAATATGAAAAATCGAACTGAGGCCATAGTAGTGTACGTTTTAACATTTAACTCCTCACAAACAAGCCTAGATTCTTAAAGACTGTCAAAGTTGTTACTTTTTCCTGAATGTTTGCAGTCTGAATATTTGAAAGTTTCTCTCTTTTTCAGACAACTAGCCGTGTTTCCCTGTAAGCTGCGTATATTGCCCCAGTTCATCTTCAACTCTAGAGATCCCATCGTCATGGGCGTCATCGTGGACGCCGGAGTTCTGAGGACAGGCACTCCGGTGTGTGTGCCCACCAAAGGGGTGAGACATTTACACAGTTTACACATTATATGCTCAATAAATAAAGAAGCAGAGAAACTGCTTTCCTCTATTGTCATTTTTTTTTTATTTTTTTTATACGTTTTAGCAGTTTATTTTACGGTAAAAATAGAATATGTTGTGGTATTGTTTCCATTAATTTTTCTCTCCTTCTCAGTTTGTAGACATTGGCATTGTGACCGGTATTGAAATAAATCACAAATCTGTTGACATCGCTAAGAAAGGACAGGAGATCTGTGTGAAAATAGAACCAATTCCTGGAGAATCACCCAAGATGTACGGCCGACACTTTGAGGCTGTAGACCTCATTGTTAGCAAGGTAAGCTCTCTCCTACATCCTGAAATAAAGCCACTGGAGCTCATGTGATGCCAAGACATAGTGTTGTTTTTGTTGACCCTTTTCCCGCCAACGTTAAAAAAAAAAAAAGTTGCCAGCCACCGCCAGCGTTTCTGATCATTTTCACAAAAATGGTCCACAGTATTTGTTCCAAGTCAAAATTAGGAGCCTTTAAAATGGTATAATAGGAAAATGAAAACGAATTTATATAAAAGTTAATTCAAAATATGAATAAATACTATAATAGTATACAAATATTACTAAAATAGTGTCTGCTGCCCCCTTAATCGTGATTGGTATTGATTATCTAATGCACATTTGTTCCTGTATCTCTTGTAGATCACACGTCAGTCAATCGACACTCTGAAGAACTGGTTCAGAGACGAGATGCAGAAGTCAGACTGGCAGTTAATCATGGAACTGAAGAAAACCTTTGAAATCATCTGAACACACAAGTGACTGACTGATTCTAGATCTCAAGCGACCCCCGTGCACACATACAAACACTATACGTTGTACACTCCTAAAGGTCACGTGATTATGGAGTCATCAGTGTTGCTCATACATTTAAGGACATTCGTACTCAAGACACTCAGCCTTGCACAGTCCCGTATCGAGGACTTGTTCCTCGTGTGTGCATGGGAGAAAACTCACACCACTACCCTTTTCCTCCAGCTGTTTTTGCGTGGTGGGGAGTGTTGGAGACCAGAACAAAAAAAAGATGGGAAAAAAAAGCAAGGAAAAAAATGTTTTTCTGTGAGAAACTGAAACTATTACCACTGTTTTAAACAGTGACAAATGTTAGAAAATGTTAGACAACCTTTACAATTATTCCAAATGTGCCTGTTCTCTCTGATCAATCCATATTTTTTTTTTTTTTTTTTCATGGTTTTCACCATCTCAAAGTTCACTGTATGGCTGGATTAAACTTGAGCTGCTGATTTGGGCCTGAGGTCTAATCTTAGATTTAGGCCGAGGTTTAAATCGAAAGGTATAAGATGAAGACCGTGTGGCTTTTGTGAATGACTGCTGGAGATTACACCATGATTTTAGATATATATATATATATATATAAAAAAAAGTCACCTTGTCAGTATTTTCATTTTGCCCTGCTTTTTCCATTCCTTTTTGGAGTACAGTTCTTAAACGAACCTTTTTAAAACGATCCCCCTCCAGCCAGAGATTGACTCTCCTCCTCTCCCTCTCTTGAGTGTGTGAACTTGGACGAAAGGCTCTTCCCTTAATCAGTTTGAATATGTCATTTCAGAGATTGATATGTGAAAATCAACAACAATAAAGAGATGGCCTATTTATAGACATTGTTGTCCTTTTTTTTTTTGCTTTTGATAATGAATGCACAGGTGAAGTTAACAAAATGTCATAAAATTAAATGGATATTAGATTATATTTTGTTTAAAGGAAAAAGAGCCCTTTTTCTGAGGAGGATAACAATTTGTGACATTTTTTCCTCAAAAATGTCAATAATCAGCTGTAATGTGGAAAAGGTGAAAAAAAATTAAGTATACATCATGATAGTGTTTGTTGTAGGCTTTTTAATTTATACTTGTATTATTTATTTATTTTATATAAATTTATATATAAAATATTATTTTCAGTCACTTCATTACAGCACCTAGAATGTTTTGTATTATTAGGTGCATTAACTCTCTGGTACTGTTCTGGTACAATGAAATGGTTGTACTATATTTTAGTTTGATAATGGTTTTTACTTAATGGTACTTAATTATGTTTATGCAGTAGTTATTATAATCCATTTATTCACTTTTTGAGCATGGACCCTAAAAATGAAATTTCCTCTTTTAAAGATGACACTTGGCAGATTATTGCTAAACTTTTAAAAAAGTGAACTTGAAATAAGTTATAGGCCTGAAATGTTTTATGAAAAATGCACAAAAATACCACTTTAAATGTTTTATATGAAATGTTTATATTTAGATATTTTCCAAAACACGTTTGCTCTAAAACTGAGAAAATCAAAGCCATGAATCTAAACAAGCAGTGTTCCAAATTTGAGGTTGATATGTCAAAAAAAAAAAAAAATGTCGCTTTCAGTAAGAATTTGTTTATGCGCAATACCAAACGTCTCCAATAGATGAAATTCGTCTCATTAATTTCCAATGCGGTAATTTTTTACCACGAACTAAGTGTCTGTGGCTATATTTTTCAGGACCATTTAACCTGTTCGGGTCATGTCCATGATGTGTGTGAGTTCACACCACAGCAAGTGCCAAAACCTTTACCAAGTTTGTTTCGTACACTTGGACCATTCCTATAAAGTAAATAAAAAATAAAAAAAGGTTTGGGAATCCGACAGGGGGCACTAGAGGTACATTTGGATTTTAATGGAATAATTCTTGGCATCAGCGCCTTTTTTGAATAAATTTAGACTCATTGATCCGTCTTTTATAACAAAGCGCTGACTTTTATGGAAGCAAGTGGTCTGTAGACAATACAAAATGGCTTTTGCTCAAGATTGTGTTTATAGTTTGTGTTTTTCTCTACCTGTGGGCGTGTGATGTAAAAAATATTTGTCTTTCATATATTCAGTATATAGTGCTCCTGAAAGCCTAATATGTCAGTGTGTTTGTTTCTGAAGTCTTTCATGTATTCAGTGAACCAGGCTGCCTGAACTGGGTGTCATGTGGCGGAAAACAATTGTGAGTTGTTGATTTTGGTTTAACACTAGCTGACATCCTGCCAGATGAAAAGAAGAGGCGAGGGAAACCGGACCTGCCAGATAACCCCAAACAAATCGTCATCCCTAACATCCAGGGAAAAGGAGGGACCAGAGCCCTGGCTCCTAATGTCCTGCTGCTGCTGCTGCTGCTGCTGTGGACTACACAGGATTTCTGCTGTCATTTCATACAGCTTTCATATTCGATTGCTTGTGGATTATCGCGTTTGAGCTTTGGACGCATGAGGTCATGAATTCGTCTGAACAGACCATCACATGGTTAATAACGCTGGGTGTCCTGGAATCACCTAAAAAGACACTATCGGATCCTGAAGGCTTTTTACAGGCATCTCTCAGAGATGGAGTGGTTTTGTGTAAACTACTGGAACGACTGCGACCCGGTACAGTTTATACGGTAAGCTGTTAATGTGCTCATGAAGTCCGTGCAGTTTCATGTTCGAGTAAATATTACACAGTTACACAAAAACACAGATGTGACGCACAGACCTTTGTATTTATCTTAGCGCGCGCGTTTTGTGTTCACTGTACGCGCTATGAAGAACCAGTGTAAATTTGAACAATAAAATACTACTGCTTTTATTATTATTTATAACAACTAAGAGAAAGGGGATCAATAGAAAATATGTAAAGAAGCCCTCGTGTTATCTGCGGTGACAAGAGATTACAGGAATAATGAACGCACGTGATGTGTGGCAGAAAATATATCAACGGAAATTAACCTTGGGATTCGTTTATACGAGTCGTCCGCCATTGACTCTGTAAGAGAGAGAGAGATTATTATATCATCTTATTATTATTTTCTCTATATAGGCTACTTACTAAATGTTCAGATGTTCTAACCCATTTCTATGTTGTTTTAATGCTTTGGCAATACAAAATTTATTTTTTGTCATGCCATTAAAGCTGAATTGAATTGAGAGAGAGAGAGAGAGAGAGAGAGAGAGAGAGAGAGAGGGGAGAGGGAAACCATAGGAGGAAACGAGGAAACGACGATGTCCGGTTTGTGAAAGAATTCTTTTGGGTTGGATCTTTTCAGCGAATTGTTCACGAATCTGATTCTTTGAATCGAACCGTATAATTCGGACATGTCCGAGAACTGATGAGTGAACAAATAATGCATGCAAACATGTCTAAAATATTATTTCTAATTATTCCTATTTTTTCCTAAATATTTATATTAACACGTGTTGGTGGTGGAACACTATTTATAATTAGACATTTTTAATTATAAATAGAAATCTGCTAAGGAAGCAGATAATTGGATTCCATTTGAGCACATTTCAACAATAATAAATTCTCGTTGAGCATCCTTATTTTTGCAGGTTAGTTTTTTTCACATATGCTTTGATATAAAAGATTAAGTGGTTGTATTTAAATTAATAATTCACAAACTTTTTGTGAATTATATATCAACCACAGTCTTGACAGACAGTGTGGTAAATGTATTCTAATTTATAAGCAATACATAACAGTAATCGTATGACTGTGATAAACTCTGGGAATATGTAATATTGCACTAAAATGTTCAGTTATATTGTTGAAAACGTTCTGTTGTATAAACAATATGTCGCATAGTTACAGGCAGCCCATCATGAAGAAGAAGATAGACTTTGCTCTGACAGGTCAGGTAATGTTTGCCTGTGCCAACATGCCCCTCTTTCTGAACTCAACCACAAGCTATTAGAGCACGTCATTTCCGCTATTCCTCCGCCAACTTCCCTGTGGAGAATAAGTGGCTTTTTGCTGGAACGGGGCGATGATCTGTGAAATAAACAAATGGCGTAACCGCATACGTTTTTGTTTACTTCTTGACAAACCGTTTTAAAAGTACGGCTCGTGAGAGGATTGATCTGTTCGCTTCATTTTCAGATTTATCAGGACCCGAGGAAGGACGAGTGTTTGAGTAATATCAGAGAGTTTGTGAAAGGCTGTGCATTATACCAAGTAGAGGTGAGTGTTGCATGATGTTTGCGCTGCTGTTTTAGTCATTTCATTTGCATGCTCTCATGTATATTTCTGTTATTGATTCAGTGACTTTGTGTGGTTTGAAGTAAATCAGGTCGACAGCCAGACTGAGTCTCAGCTGTAGTTGAGAACAGGATAAACTCTGTATTTAATGTTATTGTGGTATCTTGACTTATTTGTTACCATGACAATTCCTTAAATGATTAATGCAACATTGCATTAATGTTCTTTCTGCAGAGCAGTGTCTCATTTATAGATGTCCAAGTAGCTTGCTGTACTTTTGTGTTTACTGACAGCTGTGAACAATCAAGCTGTTGAAGGCAGATTTAATTAAGAATAAATAAATAAACACTGAAATAAAAATCATTAGAAATAAATTATTTAAAAGTGCAGAGTGAACAGCAGTTTGCAAGTACTCATGTTTTATTAAGGATGTGATTGAGAATTAATTGAGTTCAAATTACACACAAATGTGACAATAAATCCCAACAGCAAGTATTTCAAGAAAATAATGTACATGCCTTAGTTTATTCACAATAAGTTGATTTACCTGTACATATGAAATATTACAAATTCCAATAGCATTTTCAGTCTTTTTTCAGAATAAAGCAGAATGTGGACCTTAATCTGAAAATGATGTGCTTGTAAATCAAGTCACTTTGATTTGTGTAGCGCTTTTCTCCATAAACATTGTTTCAGAGCAGCTTTACAGAGTATCATGATGTTAATGTTTATAATATATTAATATCTTCATACCGTATAGTCAAGAGCTGGGTGATAATATAGTTTACATTTTGTAACAATACAAACAATAAAGGAGTTGCGTTTTTCTTTAGAGTAAATATCGCTTTCTGTTAATTTGCTGTATGTTTGAGGATAAAGTTGGATGTACTATATGTCCAACTTAAAACATATTGGTGTCCGATAATATAGTTTAAATGTTGCAACCAAATAAACAATCAAGCTGTAGCTTTATTTGCTATATAGTACCTTTACTTGATTGTACTGTATTTATGCAGATCAAGTTGGATATATATCCAATTTATTTGTAGAGCTGTGCAATAATATACTTTACATTTTGCAACGGAAACGTGATCTTTCGTTTTTACTTTCGTAAATGTCCAATTTTTATCTGTTTAAAATTTCATAATGAACACTTTCCCTTCAGTAATTTACAGGGTGTAGCCAATTGTTAATGGGTGTTGCTTCTGACGATTCTCAATGCCAGGTAAAATTTAACCAGAATCGTCCAGACTTGTTTATCAAGATAAGGGCTTTGCTGAAAATCGCAGTGTATTGTTACAAAAATATCAGTGTTGATATACTATAACAGTTCATATGTTTGTAAACATGGCGTTCTGGCAGCTCATTCTTCGTGCTAATCCACTAGGTGTTGGTGTGAGATTGGATCAGATCCCTCACCCACACACTGTTATTTTATTGGATTTTGAAGCAGTGCTGTTGTTGAACCTATTTTTATGGCTGAATGTTGGATTCAGATCCAACTCTGCTCATTTTTCCTGCAACTCTCTATGTCTGAACAGGCGTCTGCACGTCTTTTCTTGAAAAAGCGTGTCATACAGAGCACAGTGTGCAGCCATAAATTATTCACATTACAGTGCAATCACATGACCTTTGATTTACTGCAATGCCCGAAGTCTTGCACTGGCTATGTAATGCATTTCTTTCAGATATAATATGGTAGCATGTTAGTTTCATGACGCTTTTCTCAACGACTGCTGTTCGGTCAGTAAAAGCTGTTTTGAATCTTTGAATGTTATATATTTTTTAGGAAAGCCGACAGTTATTTTTTTTCAAAAACACTTCTGTGTTTGTTAAGTCCCGTTCACACCAAGAATGATAACTATATTAGTGTCCACACACCAGCGGCGAGATTATATAAAAAAAAATAAACGGAAAAATATACGTAGAGCATCAGCTTTTGTTTCTGCTCTGATATCTGCAAGACCAGCTGAACGCTGTGAGTGTGTGTTAGAAATCAGGAATGGTGAGAGAACATTGTGCTTGGTACGTTTTTTGTCTTCAAACCAAACTTGTGTCTTCAGCATACGGGTCTGTTTGCTCTCTCATCGCTCTCGCTGTACTGTGATATCATACACTGATCAGCCTGCGCAGCGCCGCTTCAAGTCAAACACACCTTTCGTTTACAAGGTAGGTCAGACTCAGTAGGCGGAGAGAAGGCGGTATTTTGTTGCTGTTCGAACGCATTCGACTACATAAACGTTTACACCAAGAAAGTAATCCGGCCGACTACCTCTGGAAGTGGTCGAAAGTGGACAAGCTCAAAACGTTTTAGACCCTTTTTTACACCTGTATTTAGCGTCGTCCACTTTTGATCCGATCGACCAAAACGCATCTTAAAGTGCCCCTGTTATGCTATTTTAAAGTTGCCTAATGTTGTTTTGGAGTCTCCTACAACAGGTTTACATGCATCAAAGGTAAAAAAACTGTTTAATTTTCTCATAATATGCATTTGTACATCACCACATTTTTCAATGATTCTCAAACGACTCGTCAGATGAATCGATCTCTCTAAATCTCTCCTTTCCGCGGGCTACTCTGCTCTGATTGGCCAGACAGCTCAGTCTGTTGTGATTGGTTTACCGCGTACTGCGCGCATGTCGAAAACAAAAACGCACTTTGCCATAACAACGTCAGCTCTGCTTGTCCTGAGGCTTCCTACACCGTAAACTAAATGCAGTAACGAACGATGACGTCGATTTTATCATATCAATCCGAGCGCGAATCCGATGATGAAACACTGGAAGAACTAGTTATTCAACCCAAACCTCCATCGCAAGAACGACTCTAGCAGGATGTTTTTCAGTGATACACTACTCAGTTTGAGGCACATTATAAGATGTTACAACTGTAATTCCTCACCATCAGCATTAACAAGGGCATGTCCATCAACAAACCGATTATTTTACTTATTTATTAACCAAGTATTTTTCTAATTTATTGCGGTAAACATGTGGGAACTATCAACAACAGTGCATACATTAGCCGAGCTCTAGCGTGAATGACTGATGTAACAAACGTTGGTAAAACAAATCTTGTTCCATGCTTAATCTTTACTCAAAGTATTGAGAACGACAGACAATCTGCATTAATAGACACAGTTTTAGGTAATAGTGGCCCACAACTGATTAGCAGAAGTATTTCAGTTAGACAGTAATAATGTGAGTTAGCCAGAAGCAGGAGACCTACACAATATAAAATCAAAACTAAGTATTTTGAACACCATCCATCAAGAGCAAGCGGTTTGTGAATCCTGCATTGAACTCCGAGATTTAAGAAGACCTAGTTATTAGAAGTCATCTGATAACTGTTATAACAAGCAGTCGTCAGTAACATAAAGGGAACACAGCAAAAGTTTAGGATTATACTGCTGTGATATCATGGTAAAGATTAATTTTAACCACTGTTTCTTCACATGCTCTCCCTTGGGCAGTGAAAAAAAACTGGCTTTACCGTCACATTGTAGAGCACAGCTTCTTCTCGACATGATGCTATCCAGTGTCACAGGAATCAGCTGCAGTGTTTGAGGTTCAATAATTGCGAGGTTCTGCGCGCGCAATATGCTAATGTTTCGTCTTGACGTCACAACGAAACGGTTTATGACTCGTTTGAAAAACGATTAATTTCATTGACTCAGAGTCGACTCTTACTTTTGAAAGACAATAGTTTTATATACGGTGCACTTTCAGATTTAAACCTTTGCAGGATGTTTTCATTCTCTTAGAGCTATGTTACACACTACATGAAAGGTCATTTTCAAAAATCCATAATAGGGGCCCTTTAAAGTCTGTTGGATTCTGATATGCTGCTGTTGTTTTTATCATTCATTAGCTGGAAAAATTTGTTCTGAAAGTGATATCGTTTCTCTGTACCTTTATCGTGATAGTTGTGTCAGGACCGTCGCCAGAACATATAGAATGGGGGGGCATTTCATTTTCATGGGGGGGCACACTTTTTTATAATCTACAAAACAGACAGTCACCAAAACAATAACATCCCGTTTTTAACCTACTATAACTGAAATAGACCAAATTCTATATTAAAACACTGCCCCCTAATGCCCCCCCTTGGCGACCGGCCTGAGTTGTGTGTTGTGGACTCTACTATTGTTTTATATTTAGAATGAGTTTTAGAACTATATCTTTATAGTTATTATCGGCCTTTCATGTTTGGCAGCGTGATTGTGTAACTAAGATCTTTCAGCAAACAGAGTCTGCGTATGTTGCTATGTGCGCCATTTGTTTCTCCATATGAGTGTTGTTGTGTGGGACGGTTATGGCTCTCTGTGTTTCATGAGTGCCAGTGTCTTCGGTTCTTCTAGCCAGCTGTGAGAGGTTCAGACAAGCCCTCTATTGTGGTGAATGGAGTTGTGTGTTTGAATGGGCAGAGCTGCCAGCTCATTAATGAGGTTGTGGGGTTTGGCACAGGCCGGAATGAAGAGAGGCACTCCACTAAAACTACTTTTTCAAATGGTGCGGCTGGTTTAAGAAGATAGAGCAGGAGGGAGTTTAATTCCACTACAGTGATGGCAGATGATGTAATGTAGACTCAGATGTGTGTGATTGTTGATGGAGCTTGAGTGTTGGGGATTGGGCTTTAGGCTTGTATCAAGTACTGAATATTAATGAAATGTCTTTGTGTCCTTTTTTTTTGAGAGGTTCACCCAATTCATTTGAGCAAATAAAAACATTTCTTAATTCAGTGATACGAACTGATGAAAGAAACTTTATCCTGATAAATTCATCCTTATGTTAAATAACTGTTAACTGTTTTTAGATTGCTACATTCCCATAGAGCAAAATTATCAAATGTAGTTCTGCAAGCAGTTAATTAATGTACAGTACCATTCAAAAGGTTGAGGTTGGTGAGATTTAAAAAAATATATATAATAATGTTAAATATTATTACAATGTATATATAAATAACTTTTTTTTTATTTGAATATATTTTAAAATGTAATTCAGACCTCCAATCATTCTAATATGATGATTTGATGCTCGAGAAACATTTCTTCTTATTATTATCAATGTTGAAAACAGTTGTGCTGCATAAGATTTTTGTGGAAACCATGATACATTTTTTCAGGATTCTTTTATAAATAGAAAGTTCAAAAGAACATTATTTATTCGAAATAGAAATATTTAACATTTAAAATGATAATTTTTTTATTGTCACTTTTGGAAATTTAATGTGTCCTTGCTAAATAATTTTTTATTTTTATTTTAAACAACCTTACTGACCCCAAACTTTTGAACTTTTAAAGTGTATTCATTTTATGAAATTAAACAAAATCTCTCCAATCAACATAGCAGAAAAATTGTTTTGATAAAGTTACGGGTTACTTTGTTTTAAGACAAATTAACCCGGATTACATTCTTAGTACATGATAAAAAAAAAGATCAATCAAGTGTTTAATTGTTATTTTACATGGAAATATGGAAGTAAAATGGTTTGCAAACAGCGTTTAAAAAAACAAAAACATTTTTAAAATCAAAATATCCTAGCTGTGCAGTGAAGTAAACCATTCATAGGTTGATTTTACCAAAATGTATGGTTTCCTAAATTTTAATAATCATAATGAAATGCAAACAAGCTGATCAAACAGGAAACATTTTGTGTGTGCCTGTGGACATAGATCAAGCACCCCATTCCATCTCAATCTTATTACCTTGTATCTTTTGAAGAGTTAAAGTCAAGCTGGTGTCGGATCAGGCCAGTTTTGGGGCAGATCATTTTGCTTGGGATGAGCTTATGTGTCCAGATGGCCCAGAGAGCAGCAGGTAGTCTAAGAGCCAGAAACCCACACACAAACATTGAGCTTAGCAAAATCACCTTCCCTTCCCATATTCCCTCAGTGAAGCAGACAAATTTGATAGAGAATCTTTTTTCATCATAAATGTTTGTAAGTTTCTGTAATGTGCTTGACTTGTGTTTTATTTGGGAAAGGAATTAAATTCTGCAGAATATGCACATACTTTTATGAATGATTGTTACTGTTCGGCTGTTTTGCATATGGCCTCCGGATTTCCATGTGTAGCGTTAAATGACATGCATTACAGTCCATCATCTGCTTAAATAATTTAATTTCCTTTAGGATAAGATTATCAGCCTGACCTAAGAGTAGCAGATTCTGTACTTTCATTCACTTCATATTTGAGCTGATGTGTTTTTGTTATTAGCATACGTAATCGTGGCATTTTTCCCTCTGCAGGTGTTTGAGGCCAATGACTTGTTTCAGGGGCAGAACTTCTCCAAGGTCTTGAATTGTTTGGTTGCACTCAACAAAGCAACTTCAGGTGAGATATGTGTGAAACGTCTGCATTATCAGAGCTGTCTGACAGAAGATTACAAAATGAGTCAATTAGTTTATTAACGCAATTGCCTGTGTGCGTGCATGTGTCTGTATGTGCCTACTTAACCATATTTTGAAGACAAATTTCTACCCAGAAAGTGAGCTAAATCTGACAAAACATCTCAAAACCTCCTTTTGAAGAAGGTACTAGGGAAGCACAGATATGAAAGTATCGGCCAAAATTGATAACCGACAATTCTTTCTGTTACGGTTAGATCTAGGTTATAGTATTTAACTAGCTGTATATAAAAACAATTATTTCTTTGGAATATCCCTATTTGTGTGTGTGTGTGTGTGTGTGTGTGTGTGTGTGTGTGTGTGTGTGTGTGTGTGTGTGTGTGTGTGTGTGTGTGTGTGTGTGTGTGTGTGTTTTGTTGATCATTATTCTCTGGTTGTAGAGTCCGGTGGTGGGAGTAATTCTGTGTGTTCTCGTCACTCGTCCTCTCTGCGGATCAAGTCCTTTGACTCGTTCAACTGTTCGTCCAATAACAGGAGATCATCCAGACACAAGTACAACCAGTACCGCAGTCTGGTGAGAATAGCAACCACTCCACACCCTTATAAAGAATAAAATGCCTTTTCTAAGCTCCTGGAAAACAGACTGAAATTATTTTAAGAATGATTGTCAAAGGTATTGTTCAATTCTCTGTGTGCAACATGTTTTTGAGTGGAAGAACTACATTGTACGCCAGCAAATTGAAACCTCACACAAATACGCTGAATGAGAAACTGTTAAAAAATGCTCTCTCTATTTTTCTCCACTCTTTCTCTCTAGGACATGTCTGAAAACAGTGTCCCTCAGGTGCTGGTGAAAGCTAAGTTTAACTTCCAGCAGACCAATGAGGATGAGTTGTCCTTCAGCAAGGGTGACATCATCCAGGTGATGCGGCAGGAAGATGGCGGCTGGTGGGAGGGGTCTTTCAATGGCAAGAGCGGCTGGTTTCCTAGCAACTATGTCAAAGAGATCAAAGGCTCTGGTTAGTATTTGCCATTTTTAAACCTTGTTGAACCTTGACAAATTCTTGATAGGCTCCTGCAAGACCAGACAAGCAAAGTGAACTAGAGGGATTTGTTTTACTCATACTCCTCTCACAGACTGCCAAGAAAAGCATTTTGTAGACCCCATTTACCTGCTGACTTTCCTCTGTGTCCTAGTGTTACCATAATATTTTCATAAAAGACCTGCTGAGTATGTGTATAGATCAGAAAATTGCTATGGGCAGCTGCTTGTTAGGCTGTCAACATTTTAGCCAGCTTAAAATATTTGAGTTATATATATTTTAAAGTAATTTTTTTTTTATTTGGAGACTCTACGAGGCACTACGAGTTGAGAATGTAAAATCTGTCCAGGTCCATGCCATTAAAAGGGCGATTAAAGGAGGATTTACTGGCTTAATGAAAATGTGCCAAAAGAGAACTGAATGGCTGCTCTCTGCAAAAGCCAAAACTGTGAGATTATGTGACCATTACAGGCTTACTTGGGGAAAAATGTGTGCTCATCCAACCCATGTACAGGTGCTGGATACAATGCAGCAACCTAAGAATAAAAAGAGTAAATGGTAGGACGCTTCATCTGAAGACCCGATTGTTCCAAAATTACTCAAATTCTACAAAATTCTGCTGATGTGCCAGTACTTTAGATTTGAAGATTTGAAAGACATCTCTTATGCTCACCAAGGCATTTATTTGATAAAAAATAAAATATAATGGCTTTTTTGGCTTAAAAATGTATACGTTGTCATTTGCAGTGTTGTGTTTTAAATAAAATGAAACGTGTTGTTGTAATGTCTTACTGATGACAACTTTTATTCAGGAATATAGCGAATGAATTTAATCAAAACCATAATAAGCAGCGTTCTATCTGTGCTTTCTTTCGTATCCGATAAACCGACGCAAAGGAAAGAACAGCAAATCACAACTATTCAGTTTTACTGTGGCGCTACAGTATAAATATTCAGTACATATCAAACGATCTATATCAGACAAAGCAACAGTGACCCATGGTAAACGTTGTTACAACATTACTGTCGGATCCAATATAGTCAAATATAGTTGGGCGGGGCTAAAGTGGCAATAATGTAGAGTTCTTTCTTCACACTATGATGTAATAATGTGACAAAATCCGAAACCCCTTTAAAGGCCCATTGAAGTGCCTTATTCAATGTGTTGACTTAATTTCCACTGAAACAGGAAGATATTGAACAGCTCCTCCCCTTTTTTTAAATAGCCAATAGCGTTTAGTTTATATTACAGCTCGGCCACCAGAGCCGTTGAGCTCTGTAAATCCGCAGTTTCCTCCTAATCTCTAAACGTTTCTCCTCCTAATCTCCTCCATATCACTTTAAAATACATCATTCTGTGCAGAATTTAAATGGGTCAGATATACTTTTTCTGGTCTACGAGACTCGCGCATATGATCCGCTGTGCTATCGTGTCTCTGGACCGGAGCAGACTGTGTGCGCGCTGCGGCGGTTTGCGTGACACTAACGTGAAACCAGACTTCATTCACCCCAATGGAAAGCATATTTACACTGTCTGAATCCTTCCCTATCCCCTATATAGTGAACTTTGTGCCATTCACCATGTAGAAAATGTTAAATGTGAACAAGTGACCGATTTTAACTGCAGCTTCAGCGCCTATTTATAATGTAGGGGGCTTTTTTTCTACATTAGATTCTAGAGAGCATTTGATTGGACAGAAAATCTGATGAAAAGCTGAAGTGCAGAGTGACGTCATCAAAATCTTTGATCCATATTGGTGAAAGTGAGAAACTAAGTTTTGAATGCTTACATCTTCTAAATGCAAATTTTGTCAGTGTTTTAGAGCACACTAGCTGATAGATTTACAGATAGATAACTAGATATTTTATTGATAGATAACCCTAACATTTTATTAATACTAAAAGCCAAAAAACTTTAATTTTGATTTCGTGGGGACTTTAACATTTTTGTGGAAACTAATACTTTTTCTTTTAGGATTCATTGATGAATGGAAAGATAAAAAGAACAACATTGCAGAATAAAAGTATTAATGTCTGTAGATACTGTATATTTTAATATAAATCTTACGAAGTTTTATCTCAGTGTATGCATGTTGTAGTATAAACAGAACCTCTGACCCTCGCTCCCCAGTCCAAACATAAATAGCATATACACCTCATGATACCAAACAGATGCTTCCCTCGCGTATATGGGGAAATGGCCTTAATGTGCATTCAACTCAGCTTGAATGGAAATAGTTTAGGATGACATCAGAGTTTGAACATCCAGAGCTGAACAGGAACGAAACACACAATCTAACTACAAAGACAGGAAGTGCAGCGGCCAGAAGACACCATTTCCTTTTTCCTCTGAATATGGCTTCACACTCCAGTTTACTCCACTCTCTGAGCACTTAGTGATCCAGACTCTTTTATATGATTTACTTGTGGTAAATACATCACTTGTAGTAGACATTAATAGTGTATTGATTTCATATGTAATCTCATAAGTGGCTGCAGGCTAGGAATGACGTAAGAGTAAATGAATGGATGCTGACAGAATTGGAATTTTGGGTGAATTATTCCTTTAAAACTAGATTTGTTTAAATCTCTAACTCTAAGTACGAGCAGTAAAAAATGTGATGCTTACCTGGTTGAAGCAAATTCCATTTTTATTACAGATATTTTGCATACATTTCCCAGGAAGTGGCGATTTTATTCCTTTTGAACACATGGAATGGAAACGCTGCTTTATTCGCAAATGTTTTATGCGATAATCCAAGTTTGCGCACAAGTTTGGATGAAAACGTAGCTAATGATCTGATTGTTCGCATGAGCAAAAGCACGATGAGGAATGTTCATGTTGATATTTTTGATGATTCCTGGAAGTTCACACATTATGTTACTGATATCAGTGTAAATGAACCACATGTTCAGAGTGACGTAAGAGGTATAATGTTTTCCTGTAAACCCAGATCTCCCCCTCTAGATATCTAAATCTAATATTGCTGCCCTGACTGCTCACTGCAGGAGAGATGTACTTTAATATTCAATAACAGAAACAAAATGCTTCCAGATGTTGGTCTAAGGTGACCTTCTTACCTTTTGTTCTGTTTTTGCTCTCTTAAACAGACAAACCTGTGTCTCCCAAGTCTGGAACACTGAAGAGTCCGCCCAAGGGCCTTGAGACCACTAACTTTTGCAAGACTTACTATAATGTGGTAAGAGAGATGTGCTGTAGTGTTGCATGTAACGCCTCCCATGTGGAACCAGTTGATCATTTGTGAGCAGAATTTTCTATTGCACGAGTATTTCCTAACCAAATAGGCAAGTACACCACCAACCCTGACTATACCTGACAGATGAGACTAAGATTTAAAAATATTCAAAATTATGGAGGCTATCACAATGCAATTGTTATAGCTGCATTGAGTAATTTTTAAAGGGTCAGGTTTTTGGAGATTGTAACAGACTTGTTGCACATGATGGAAGACAATTTTAGTATATAATACTTTTATAAAACATCCTTATGTCTGTTTAACAGGACTTCCCCAGAGCTGTTAGGACATTGCACTGCACACCCAATATGATATGAATTATTTTAGACATAAACTGGAGTGCAATCGACTTAAGTAAAAACTATTGGCTAATCCTTCTCTTTCCATTCTTATGGACATTAACATCAATATGCCTATAATATAGTCAATATATATATATATATATACTACCATTCAAACATTTGGGGTCAGTAAGATATATATTTTTAAAGAAATTAATTCTTAGATTCAGCAAGGATGCAGTAAATTGATCAAAAGTGGCAGTAAAGACATTTATAATGTTACAAAAGATTTCTATTTCAAATAAATTCTATTCTTTCTATCCCTGTTTCCAGAAAATATTATGCAGCATAACTGTTTTCAACATTGATAATAAGAAGAAATGTTTCTTGAGCCTCAAATCAGGAAATTAGTCTGATTTCTGAAGGATCATGTGACACTGAAGAGTAATGATGCTGAAAATACTGCCTTCCCATCACAGGAATAAATTATATTTGAATATAAATATAGAAAACTGTTATTTTAAAGTGTAATAATATTTCACAATATTACTGTTTTTAAAAAATCTTACTGACCACAAACTTTTGAATGGTGTTGAATTTTTTGAGTAACGTTGTGCATAAAACAGTGCTTTGCGAGGATATTTGATTTGTGTAAGGGTTATTTTGAAGCAGCGTTTTTGGTTTTCCCAGACTTGGCCTTTAAACTAATCCTTGAATTTATAGTCATAAGGCTTTAATCTGGGTTTAAAAGCCTTGCCAAACCAGAGTTACTTAGAGTTAATAATCCAAGTTTAAACACCCACCAGCAGATGCTACTTCGGGTTTGGTCTTGATTTATGTTATTAACTAAGAGAGACACAAGTTCATTATCCTGACAATGACAATTCTGCTAATGAATGTAATTTCAGGTCATTTATATGTGTATGCGTGTGCGTCGTTTCCTTTCTTGTGCTCCATTTCCTCCTGCGACGTGTCCCAGCAGCTTCCCTCTGAGCCTCTGCAAACCCAATGAGCCGTTAATGTTAATGTGTGTGCGTTGGTCAGGCTTTGCCTAAATTGTGCGGACCAAATGTTACCACAAGGATTGTATAGCTTTAGAGAAAATCGTGATGGTAATGTTTATAATATTTTATTATCTTCATGCCTTAATAGTCGCATTTATAAGATTAGACATGGGCGATCATATAGTTTACATTTTGCGAAGATACAAGCAATCAAGAAGTTGAGAAATGTTATATACAGTAGTATATATCACGCTACTCAAGGATACTACATGTATCCGGATAAAGTTAGACATACTTACAGTAATGGCCAAAAGTGACGCATGCCAAATTGTGCAGACATAATTTTTGTCCGGGCTGCCATACAAAATAAATCATGAGCACGTGCAAAAAAAAGAGAGTGAGAACCAACAAAATATTAATAACTAATTATGTTGTAGTCAATTTCTGTTAGCTTTTTATATGCATATGCAAGGTTTTATATGCATTTTTTGGTAACGCTTTACAATTAGTTAAGGTTAGTAAATTAATTCACTAACTAATATTACCTAACAATGAGCAAGATATTAGTTACAGTACTTATTCATCTTTGTTAACATTAGTTGTTAAAAATAAAACTGTTCTTTGTTAGTTCATGTTCATTAACTAATGGTAACAGATACTTTTGATTTGATTTGATGTATTAGTAAATGTTGAGAACTTTAACTAAGATTAATAAATGCTTCAGAAATGTTAGTTCATGTTAACTGATGTAATTGACTAATGTTAAATGTTAACAAATGTAGATTGCGTTTTTTTTACCAAATATTTTTTTTTTTCAGATAAATACCGTAACTTGGTTTATTGTTTTGTTTTTCCGTAATATTTAAAAATATTTCTCATATTTTGATGGTTTAATCAAACTTGTAGGGCCATTTAAAAACCAAAAATCACTTTTGGCCACTACTGTATATTTTATATCAAGAAGTTATACAACTTATGTAAACTTTAAATAAAGAGCTGGGCAATATAATAGTTATATTTTGCAACAAAACAATAACCGACAGTTAAGGTTTGGTATAGAATATATTGCTTTATGTGAGTGTATTCTATGTATGCAGATAAAGTAGGATAAACTATACATCCAACATTTAATTGTGAAGATCAGCCCACAATCTGCATGAAGAAAACGACTCGAGGCTGGAATACACTACACGACTTTTGCTCTGATTTTTGCAGTCTAGATGAGTCGACAACAGTTGACGGGTCTTGGGCAGCTGGAGTTCATACTGAGCGAGTCTACCCACACAAGACTGCATCCAAAATGCGCTTGGCTCGCTTTTTTCTCATCTGTCATGCTTTTCATAGCAATGAGCATGTGTTTCTGTGTGAGTTTGCTGTGTTTGGGACTACTTGAAAGTCTGGAAGTGTGTGATCCTCAGTCGTTTAGTCTAAGATGACCAGTTTTTCTCTTAAACCATTTACAAAATCGGCAAGTGTGTGATGCCAAATATTTAAAAAAAAAAAGTTGTGAAGTGTATTCCAGCCTTTAGCAAACAAACAATCTGATTGATAATGTGGAAAGGTTTGTATGAGGGATAGCGTTAGGGCGTACTGGGGGATAGAAATCATATCATTAGCTCAGTATTAAAACAATGGAAGCCAATGGAAAGTCCCCACTATGATAGAAAAACAAATATGTGAACACATTAGTGCTGTGAGTGTGTTTTGGAGGTGTTGATATAGAAAAACCTTTGTGTTTGGCCCCGTGTTTGCATATTCATATGTAAATATGTTGTTATGAATGTCTGTATTTGGTTATCAGTTCTCACTGGTGTGTGTGTTTGTCTCTCTGTCGTGCTGTAATATAGGTCATCTTTTCCATCTCATTGACCAGGGGAACAGCTGTGCCTGAGGCCCTGCGCTGTCTGTGTCTGTGTGTCTGTGTTGGTTACGTGTCATGTTTAACGGACCCTACTCTTCTAAAGACTGCGTAAGGCAGACTGGCTGAAAATGAAGTGTGTATGTCTATGAGAGATTGAGGTCAGGCAGAGTTCAGTGTTTTACAGCAGCGTTAGGGGAGGAGATTCATATTAAAGACACAGTTTGTAATGGTTGTAACTGTCCAGGTGTCCAGTGTTTATGCCAGTGGTTGTTCCGTGTGTGTGTGTGTGTGTGTGTGTGTGTGTGTGTGTGTGTGTTTACACACAAACTTTGACTTGGTCTTGGTTAATTCTTGAGGGACAGATGGTAAAAATGGAATTTTTCAAGATGAGGCTGTTAAAATGTATCCAATCCTGCAACATAAAAGCTTATTTCTTGTATCTTTAGTTACTGATCAAGCCTACATACACTGTGGAAGCAGATCTCCTATGAAAGATTTTTAGATGTTAAAAGTTCTATGCCTTTCTCATCCCTTACATCTTCATTTATTAAATATTTTAGATAGTTTATGGCTGCATTGTAACTAAATCTTACATTGGTTGATCTTGTAAATGTTTTTCTGCCTTAAACATATTTTAAACAAATTCTGCTTATTGAAAATATATGATTAATTTTGATCAAGTGGGTAATATTTAGTGGATGAAAAAATCAGCATGGATATATTGTCTAAAATATGTTGATAGACAAATATCACTATGGATTAATTTTGTAATTTGAATTGAATTGAAAAAATGTGTTTGTCAAAAAAAAAAAAAGTTCTATAAATAAAATTTCTGATGTATTTTATGTATTTAATGGACTGGTCCAGGATTTAAAAAAAAAAAAAAAAAACTTATTTTGAGCCTCTCAAATCCTTTTTATATATATATATATATATATATATATATATATATATATATATATATATATATATATATATATATATATATATATATTACCATACTTAGATAACCTGCAGAATATATCACCCAAAACTTGAACAACTAAAGAAAGTTTCAATGTTTGATTTGTTTCAGTTTGTGTGGATCAGCATTTTTGCTGTGCCAGTTATTGGCTGTATTTCAAGGTTCATCCTCTGTCAGTCTGAGGGCAGATTTAAGCTCTATTGTGACATTGTGAGGTTTTAACTGCCAGGGTGTATTCAGTGAGGTCAAATAGCTCCGCACAACCAGAAATGTCTTTAAATCAGACTTTATCATGACATGCAAGGACTGGCCCAGTTCTGTCATCTTGTTCTCTGTAGTATTTTGTCTGCGAGGATAATGAACAAGTTGAAATGGACTCAAGTCTCTGTCTTTGCTTTTGACCGGTCAGTTCTACAAGTGCAGTGTGAAGTGCTTCTCCTTTTTAAGGGTTTACCAGCATAATATTCATTCTCCCACATATTGTTGTCTGAATGTTGAGCATTAGAATGAGAATAAGAGACAAATCATATGTCCTTTTTTTTCCCTGGAGGCTTTTTTCCCTTTAACCCTCAGGATCAGCAGCAGCCATATCAATTTACATGTAAATATTTATTATAGATTTATATAATGCATGTATGTATACTTCACTTTCACTAGGTACTTTAGGTATTTAATATTGTGTCCTACATTGTTTGCACAACTGTTAATATCTATCAGTGTATACTTCTTATAGATACACAACGTTTGTATGACATTTGTACTTGTCTTATCTCATTACACTGTTGCGATATAATAGTTTAAAAATTCTAAAATATTCATTTTAGCTGTCGTACATGTGTAACTGTTGTTGGTTTTTGTCAAATGCACAGGTGGTTCAGAATATTCTACAAACTGAGACCGAATACTGTAAAGAGCTGCAGACTCTCCTCTCCACTTATCTGAGAGCATTGCAGCCCACCGACAGGTAAGAACACAAACCAAGAGTCCAACATAAACGGAGATGACAGTAGGTGAATACTGAATCTCTCTCTCTCTCTCTCTCTCTCTCTCTAGGCTCAGCGTGTCAGATATCAGTCACATCATGGGAAATCTAGAGGAGATCAGCTCTTTCCAACAGACACTGGTGCATTCACTGGAGGAAAGCGTCAAGTAAGAGTTCTCCTTCATTCAATCAGCCAACAGCGACATCTAGTGGTAGTTATGAATTCAGCTCTGTTCAGCTTAATCCTTATTTATTTCTAAATGAGGTGTGTGTTGTGTGCAGAGTTCCAGATAGTCAGCAGAGAATAGGAGGCTTCTTCCTGTCCCTCATTCCTCAGATGAGGAGTCTGTACGTGACTTACTGCTCCAACCATCCATCTGCGGTTAACGTTCTCACACAGCACAGGTGCGTAACACAACACAATTGCACATAATGCTAGTGATGTCCACAAACAACACAGCCACATGTATGCACACTCACAGAAACCCGGTGCATTGATGGTTAACATATCTATGCAACATTTCTAATGACTTCAGTGGCTTCTTGCATCTATGTATGTTTCAGTGAGGAACTAGGAGAGTTTATGGAAAGTAAAGGTGCGAACACCCCTGGAATCCTCACACTCACCACAGGCCTGAGCAAACCCTTCCTGAGACTGGAGAAATACCCCACACTACTGAAAGAGATGGAGCGGCACATGGAGGTACTGGACCGCTCTCACTGTCTGTATGTACATTACCGTTCAAAAGTTTGGGGTTGGTCAGATTTTTTTCAAATAAGTTTTTGAAAGAAGTCTCTTATGCTCACAGAGGCTGCTTTTATTTGATCAAAAATACAGTAAAAACAGTAATATTGTGAAATATCCTATTTGAATATCTTTTAAAATGTAGTTCATTCCTGTGATGACAGCTGCATTTCCAGCAGCCACTGATATATTTCTTCAGGATTCTTTGATGAATAGAAAGTTTAAAAGAACAGCATTTACAGCATCTTACATAACATTATCCCCCGGTTTCACAGACAAGGCTTAAGCCTAGTCCCAGACTAAAATGTATGTTTAAACTGTTTTAACTGAAAGCAACTTGCACTGACGTATCTTAAAATATATCACTGCCATTTGATTGTTTTGTCTCAAGAGGCCTAATCCTGGCTTAATCTAATCCTTGTCTGTGAAACCAGGCCTATTAATGGCTTTACTGTCACTTTTGGTCAATTTATGGTGTCCTTGCTGAATAAAAGTATTAATTTTATTTAAAAAAAAAAAAACTCAAACTCTGACATATCTGTAAATAAACATTTTAAATTAGAGGAATAGAAAATTAAAAAGAACAGCAATATATATTTTGTAACATTTTAAATGCCTTTACTGTCACTTTTGATCAATTTAATTGTGTCCTTGCTAAATAAAATAGCTTATTTCTTAAGAGAAATCTCACTGACCCCAAATTTTTTATTGGTAGTGTGAATAATTATAGAGTAAACTAGTTAAACTCACTCATATTCTTCCTTTGTTCTGCCCAGGCGCTTCATCCAGATTATCCAGACATTCAGAAGAGCATGACAGTGTTTAAAAATCTCTCGGTGAGTATTATAAAGTCAACATCATGGATTTTCTTTGATTTTCACCAGTATTAAAACATGAAAGATGTGTGAGAATGATGATGAGCTGTTTGTCTGAGTGACTTTATCTTTCAGAATGGGATGCTGTGCTTATTTGTGTGTGTTTATTGTTGTGTCTTCAGGCCCAGTGTCAGGAAGTGAGGAAGAGGAAGGAGCTTGAGCTGCAGATTCTGATGGAGTCTATTCGGGGCTGGGAAGGGGAGGGCATTAAGACCCTGGGCTCGGTTCTCTACATGTCTCAAGTCCTCATCCAGAACCACGGCGCTGAGGTGAATGTCATCAAATAATCTATCTTTAAGCATTCAAACAACCATCAGGGTTGAACCATCGACCACCCAGTGTAACAAGCTATATTTACATTTAAAGTAATTAACAAATCATTGGTTAGTTAATAGTTAGAAACATATTCAAAATTTTGCATTGAAATATTTATATCTTCTTTATGGACCCCTGAATTAAAAACTTGGTTTAAGAGGATCCAGATATCATCCATATTAATAAGAGTATTATAAAATATTTAAATTTACTAATTTTGAATTCTGTAAAATGAAAATGCTGAAGTCAAAATGAAATCTTTATTGTAATATTCTGCTTCCTCAGGAGAAAAACGAGCGATACCTCCTGCTGTTTCCTCACATTCTTCTCATGTTGTCTGCCAGTCCTCGAATGAGTGGTTTCATTTACCAGGTTAATGATTTTGCTGTCATATGTATAATATATATATATATATATATATATATATATATATATATATATTATTATTATTATTATTATTATTATTATTATTATTATTATTATTTATTTTTTTTTATTTATTTTTTTTTTTGCATAATTATGAAATCAAATTGTGGTCCTGGCACTCCCATGCATAAGTCAAATGGTGACACTAGACATATTCCTGATACTGCTTTTCAGAAAATACCAAATTGTACACACTGTATATTTTAAATGATTATTTCCTATTTTGACAATTTAATAGTTATAATATTGTCTATTGCTGTAATATTGTTTTTGCAATTTTCACAGCTTACATGATGGCGTTCATAAAAAGTTTTAAACTTGTGTATCCAATTAAATAATGTAATGAATTTAATAAATTCACATTTCATCACAAGATTGCAAAATCCTGGAGGGACCGAATCTCAGACTCCATATTATTCTATTATTACGCTGTTGTCTCATATTATTCCATCAGAATGAATATCGGCTGTTTAGTTGGTCATGAATGCTCTAAAATGTTGACAGTTTATTGGTTGATTGACTTACACAGGGGAAGCTTCCTCTGACTGGAATGGCTGTTAATAAAATAGAGGACAGTGACACCACAAAAAATGCTTTTGAAATATCTGGTAAGTTTCCCAGACAATTGTCCTCATGGTTTTTACATGTTAATACTGCTAGTGGATGATGTTTTTGCATGCAGGAAGTATGATCGAACGGATCCAGGTAATCTGTAATAACCAGCAAGATCTTCAGGACTGGGTGGATCATCTACACCGGCAGACCAAACGCACTTCAACCAGCAACTTGAAACCACAGAATGTTCCCTGCCATACGGTGAGAAACGTGCACTTTCCACAAACACATACACTACCGTTCAAAAGTTTGGGGCGAGTAAAATCTTTTAAAGTTTTTGAAAGAAAATATGTATGCTCACCAAGACTCCATTTATTTGATCAAAAATACAGTACAGTATTATTACAATGTAGAATAACTGTTTTCTATTTTAATATATATTATGAAATGTAATTTATGATTGCAAAGCTGAATTTTCAGCATCATTACTTCAGAAATCATTCTAATATGCTGATTTGCTGCTCAAGATACATTTCTTATTATTATCAGTGTTAAAAACAGTCGTGCTGCTTAATACTTTTGTGGAAACCGTGATACATTTCTTTGATGATGAGGGGGGAAAAAAGCAACATTTGGGAAATTAAAAATGTCTTTACTGTCACTTTTGATCAATTTAATGCGTCTTTGTGGACTAAAAGTATTAATTTCTTTCAAGAAATTTGAAGAAATTTCAGTGATATTCAGTCACTCATCTGATCTTCTCTTTCCCTTTCAGCTGCCGTCTCACCCTCTCACCCCGTCCAGACACTCAGAGATTCGCAGTACAAGCGGATCTCCAGTCTACCACACTCTTCCTCATCTCTCTTCACTTGGAACTCCTCACAGTGGGATGATGTGGGGGCCCCTTGAACCCCCCAAAACCCAGAAGCCCTGGAGTCTCAGCTGCCTCCGACCTGCACCACCCCTAAAACCCTCAGCCGCATTGTGTTACAAAGAGGTAGATGTTATTCATATGTTAACACACTAACAGCATCTCTAACAGAAGACTAGCTATAAACCAATATGTGTACAGTGATTTACATATGATACACTCTGGATTTGTGAATGAAACAAATTATGTACTAGCTAACCATTATTTATTAAATAAACTTATTTTGTATGGATAAGTATGTCTCCATATGTCTTCAGGAGCTCAGTAAAAGTCCCAAAAGCATGAAGAAGCTTCTGCCCAAAAGAAAATCTGAGAGGAAGCCATCTGATGAGGAATTTGCTGTGAGAAAAAGTATGACACTCGTGACTCTCGAAAAAATTAAGTGTTTAATTAAAGTTCTTTTAGGGCCTGTTTACACCTGGTCACATCGTGTTTTTACTGATCGGATAGCGATCTCATTTGTTAAAACGGTTCCATTTACACTTGGCCACATAAATGTGTCTCTGCAAAACGGATATAAATCTGACCCCGCGCTATATGCAAATTTAATGGAGTTCAGGTCAGCGAACTGCATTTTATTTGTCATCAGCTAATTTCAAGATTACAGGCCGCAATAGTAGAGAGAGCGGCATCAGCACTGGTAAGATCATTTAGTCTCACTACTTTTAATGAAAATGATTTTGTGTTTAGCATCCGATATTTCATTTGAAGCAGTTTACACGTCGGCTTGCTGAAGAGATACTCAGCTGCTCATCTGTGGAGATGCGTTTTCTGGCTATAACATGTCATATATCCTATAACATGCTCTCACACGTTCATTTTATAACATTTTGGGAGAAGTCAAATTTACTTGTGGTTTCAACAACTAGATGCATTTACACTTGTCCAGTTTAGTTTGTAATGCATCTCAAACCACCTTCTGAAGTGGTTTAAGTGATCGAATTTAAATCGGTCTCGAAAGCGTTTCGGAGGGCTTTTGCACCTAGTCTTTTCTTAATCGGATAGAGAAAACGCATGAAATGACCAGATGTAAACAGGCCCTTAGTTTTCACATATGCATGTGATGTATTTATTATACTAACACGTCACATGCATTGCTTTCTGTGTTCACTGTTTGCAAGAAAACAGTCCCTTTACAATCATCTCAGCGTTACCTGATCAATTACATCTTTTGTGCTCTTCTTGTTTCCCATAAGGCACTGCGGCTCTGGAGGAGGATGCTCAGATCCTGAAAGTGATCGAAGCATACTGCACAAGTGCTAAAACACGGCAAACACTCAACTCAAGTATGTACTCTTTACGTGTGTCATGTATTCTCTTGTGATTTTCATATTTATTGAAATCTCACTTCAGTCCCAGACTGTGAGACACGAGTGTAGGAAATATAACTGTGCATCCCACATAATACCGTACATTTTTTTTTTGTCCCAATTTAATGGTCCGAATATACATTACCGTTCAAAAGTTTGGGGTCAGTATTTTTTTTCTTTTTTTAAGAAATTAATTCCTTATTCAGTAAGAATGCATTCAATTGACAGTAAAGACTTTCTATTGATCAAAGAATCCAGAGAAAATTCAGTTTTGACAAAAATATTAAGCAATACAACTGTTCTCAACATTGATTGAGCAACAAATCAGCATATTAGAATGATTTCTGAAGGATCATGTGACACTGAATACTGGAGTAATGATGCTGAAAAATATTTTGTCATCATTTTGTCAAAAATAACATTTTGCCATCACCAAAATAAATTACATTTTAAAATAAATTAAAACGGTAAATGGTTGTTTTAAATAATGTGTAATAATATTTCACAACAGTACTGTTTTACTGTATTTTTTATCAAATAGAGCCTTGGTGAGCATAAGAGACTTCTTTCAAAAACAAAAAAAAATCTTACCAATCCCAAACTTTTGAACGTGTAGTGTATTATGTAGTGTATTTGAATTATGTAGTGTATTTGGGCTAGAAGGCCCATATTTGAAGTCCTTCTGAAGTCTCTGATAAACATTCTTCGATATGTCTGTAAAATACTGCAACATCTTCTGATTATTTTTTTAATTCTTGTGGCATTCTCTATTTAAATGTGTGTTGACTTAACTCTTTACCATGTTGCTCAATCTAATATTTTCTGCTCTTTTAACATGCATCTTTGTCTCTTTTCCTCTCCCTTCCTTCATTCCTTTCTTTTTCACCCATTTCTCTCTTATGTTGTCCTACCATTATTATTATTGCTTTTTGTTATCTTTTTTTAATTTCATTTTGTCACTTATATATAATTTATTGGGCGTCCCTCACTTTACTTATCTTGGTTTGGTCCATCCTCTCAACCCACCCGTCCTCTCCAATATGATTGGTTTGATTTCCCCATCCCTGATTAGCATGGCAGGGCACTGATTTGATGCATAATCATGTGCTGGCTGATGTTGGCCAATCGTATGTGGATGCTGTGGGTTGTCGTAGCAGCGGATTTCCCTCTGACCAATCCGAAGACTCGGACTATGACACTATATGGATAACTCAAACTAACAGAATTGGTTCTATGTCCCGTAAGAGCTGCTGCTCGTATATACACATCAAAATTAAAACACTTTTTTCTTTTATTTTGTTTGCATTGAAAGTGACAAGCTCTTTTTGAGGGCTTAAATGTAAGTTAGTTTTAGTTGGGTACATATTGAAGAGATGGTTAACATGAAAGAGCAAGAAAGGTGTTTTCACTGCTTTTGCTCCATGGCTTTCATAGGACAGAAGCATTCACATTTAATAGTGCCCCATCCTAAAATTCTGTGTGATTCAGTTACTATAGTTAACTAAAACTGAAAAAAAGAGAATAAAATCTATAAAGATATATGTACAATTGACACAGTCAATGAGTCTGTTAACCAGTTACAGTTCAGTTGTTAGCCTTACATTGTTAAACTTCTTTCAGGATCAAGGAAGGAGCCAGGGCCACATATGCTTTTTCCTGAGGAGGAGAAAATAATTGTGGAAGAGACAAAGAGCAATGGTCAAACCGTACTCGAAGAAAGGTTCGATCACAGCTTTATGCAGTTAATTTGCATTCATATATTTTGCATTAAAATATTGCTATATTGTCATTAGGACTCTGTTTAATGCAATAATTTATCATGATTAATCTTACAATAATGTTGCACATAAAAAAGTTAATTATCTTGTAGTTGTTCATGATCTGGATATTCATTGCAGGAGTCTGGTGGATACAGTTTATGCCTTAAGGGATGAGGTTCAAGAACTTAAGCAGGTCAGTCCGCATGCCACACGCAAACGTTTCTTTATTCTGAATGTGATGCCATTTCGTTGAAAGTCCAAATCTGGTGCCGTGACCCGGGTGCTCTGATTTTACATCACCAGGATAACAAGAGAATGAAGCGAACTCTTGAAGAAGAACAAAAGGCACGGAAAGAGCTGGAGAAGATTGTCAGGAAAGTGTTAAAGAGTATGAACGACCCGTCCTGGGACGAGACTAATTTGTGATCCCATCTGTGCATTTAGAAATGAAAACCACATCTGATAATTATGTGTTCTGTGTATTCCTAAGTCCTGACCAAAAATGCTTGTAAATATTGTGACAAAATTGGACTTGATCCCCTCAGTCACAGTAGTTTGCCTTTTTTTAAACCTGATCTTTTTTAAGCCTTTTTTTTGTTTGCCAGTGCCAAGTATCTAGTTGTACCCATTTACAGATATGCTACTAATATAAGGAAATGTATTGAGGCTAGACATCATCTAGCTGAAACATACTTCTTGTCTCTACCGGATCAGGTGTGGTCTGGCAAAGCTGCCAAAAAAACTTCTTGCAGTTCAATCACTTAGTTCACCGTCACAGATGTCATTGGTTCCTAGTCTAAAACTGGGAGTCTCAGGGATGATAGACACACTGTACCTACAAATGTTGCCAGGCCTGCATTACTGCCTGCGTCCTCTGACTTTTAGAATCATTAGCCAATATGTTCAATAAGTGATGACATTCAGTAGATTTTTTTCCAATGGAAAACCTTGCAATGCAATACTGGAGACAAATCGGAGGGAACTAGTCTTAAATGGTTACATTTCAAAGTTGCTTTTACAATAACCTCAGTTTTAATTTCGTCCGGTTGATCTCTTGCACCTTGCAGCTTGTATCTTTTTTTTTTTTTTGCTTTTATTATGGTCCTTTAACCCTAATTGTGCATTCACAGATTTTTGTTTTGTACAGAAATAATCCTTTATTGTATTTAATGCTCAGAAATGTGCCTTTTTTGGAAAAAGAGATTTCCAGAATTTTGTCAGCATTTCTAGCTCTGTCAGCATTTCAAAGAACCTTTGTAAGAAAACCGTATGCAAGACTTATTTTAAATGAACACTGAATCTGTGGTTAGGAACTGACAGATTAAGAGTCTTCTATGTTGTCTGTCTAATTTATGTATTTAAATGAAATATTGTCTACTGCAAAATGACTGTGTATTGTGAAATTTCCAGATAACATCGACTACTTTCTCTTCCCAAAGCACTCTCGCTGTCTTACTCTATATTTCTTGCTGATTTATTAAATAAATACAAATTCTTACTGTGACTCTTTAAAAGGAATTTGTGCTTCTCTCATTCCTTTCTTGCACTATTAGTCATTACATGAGAAATCAGATATGCCTTGATCTTTTTGACATGTACTAAGAAGTCATTGTACCATTTAAAAAAAAAAAAAATCCTGGAAGTTTTATAGCTTAAAATGTCCTCATTTATAAACAAAGCATTTATTTAATCAAGCTCCAAAAACAGCTCGTTTTGATTTTTTATATTGGGTGACCATTGATGTCACATGGGCAAAAAAAAGTCATTTCCATATGACTGCCTCTAGAGCAAGTCATTGACAAATAGTTATACATCATCTCACCATAGCCCTCTAGCATTTAGTGGCTGACATTTGCCTACACTGGAGCTGCATCTGAAATCGCGTACTTCCCTACTATATAGTAGGCGAAAAACAGCATGACAGAAGTAGGCTATGTCCGAATTCACAGTACTCAAAAGAGTAGACAAAAAAGTACCCGATGGCCTACTTCTTCCGCTGAGATTCTGAAGTGTGCATATGATGGACCGTTTACTATCCCATGAGGCCATGGGAGAGAGGATTTTTTTATTATTATTTTTTTATTGCCATAACAGTACAGGGGAATACAGATACATTTAAAACCGTAAAACAAAAAGATCACAATTCTGCATCTTATATCACATATCAATCGTGTTTCTAATACATTAAGTATCCTTTTCAATAGAGGATTTATTAAGCAGTGAAGCAATGTAACTGACTCTGGTAAGTCACATGATAATGACAACATGGCGAATGTAGTACTCCAGATTACATTTACTATATAGAACGTACTTTTTCTAGCGGTTGTGGAGTAATTGTTTAAAATAAGTACCTATATGAGAGTATAAGATTTCGTATGCAGCCTGCATGTGAGCGTTGTGATACAGTTATACAAATGTGAGTTCCGTTTCTGACATAGCCTACTCCACGCACTTGATTTTGTCGACAGGACAAATGGAAGAGTGAAAGAACATTCGCATCTTTGACGAGTCCAGTTTAAACCGCCCATTTGCGTTTCTGTACAGACTACAGAAGGATCCCAGCTTGGGAACAAGTGGATGGTTTATTTTAATGGCATCCCGGATCGCGTTGGAGGATTACATGTTTGTTCACAACATTTTGTTTTGTAAACGAGGCACAGTGTAATGGAGAGTTCGCAAAGAAACTTTTGTTTGGAGATGAAGCAGCCAATTATTGGATCTGACAGCAGCCATCACAAACCACAAGTAAATGATTTGGCAAATGCTTTGAATATAGATGACCGTTTTAGATAATGTTTTCAAAACGCATACTTTAATAAATAATAACAGTTGACTGAGACGTCTTAATATTTAGAAGGTCAGAATGAAAGTTGGAAATTAATAGTTTTTTTGTGTGTGTGTGTGTGTGTGTGCAAAAAACTTTAACATAAGTGAACCTCAAGGAACATTCAAATAATAATAAATAATCAATGTCATGACACCTTTAATCGTATTAATCTTATCTTACTGAATCTTATCTTACGTAGTGTGTATTATCAGACAATGTTATTTTACAATGAGGATTTTAATCTGCATTTGAACATGTTAACAAGATGTTGAACAAATGTTTGTTCATAACTTGCTAAAATGTCAGCCGAAGTTCTGAGAACGTTCCAGCTAGCCAGTCAATTACCATGACAAAATGGCATGACAAACTTCAGTTGTTCATTTATTAAATATAGCCCTAGCACTCTATGCACTGCCCACAGAACAGACATGGCACAAACCTTCTTTCTGTTATTTCCTCTATTGTTTCTTTCCCATTGTCTGTGATAATCCAGGGCTGAGATGGCAACATATGCACATGGAAGCTGCCGAACAAAAAAGGCTAAAACTCAAGAGTAGGATTTTGGATTCTGTTTTTGTGTACACCGGTTATGTTATGGGTGTTCAAATGTTTCTCTTTCTTTCCCTCCACATCAAGTTATTTCTGTGCCGTCTCTCCGACCAAACTCAATATTCATTTGCAATCTAAATTCCTGGCTTGACGTCTCCTCGGCTGTTTCTTTTATTTCTGTGTATTGTAAGAAAGAATATCTGGATTATGATGAAAATGTCACTGGTTTGTTCATGCCTTTAGCATTGTTTGAGATGTTGGCACAGCATTATTTCAACCCACAGGGCTGCGGTGCAGGTGTGGAAAAACCTCATGTGTGTGTGTGTCTCATATCTGTTTTTCCAACATCGCTACCTCCACCCTATTATGGCAAACAATGACACCAAACGCTTCCAAAGACTCACAATCCTCAGGGACAGCAAGGCATTGTGGGAGATTTAATCACTGGCTGAGGCTCATGCAGAAGGAGGCAGGTTGTTCTTTTGTGTCAGAACTGAGGCAACTTTGACATTTTGAGAAAGACTGACGTTTAGGACACATTTACATAAGGACAAAGCCCAGAGAACTGAAGAGAATGGTACAGAGATAGACAGAAAATGTTAAATGTCACTTAATTGAGCAGCTCTGTGTGTCTCAAAAGTTTTAATTGTGTTAACCAAATCAAATTCCCAGCTACACTGACTGTACATGGACTGTCAGACTGTGATGAATGGTAGAAAAATATATAGTGTCTTTACACAAGGGCAAGTGTCACTTCTATTTCTATTCACATTATGCTATTCAAAATTGTCACGGCCTTAGTCAGGATAGACAACATTTAATTTTGTGTGAATGAAAACAAAGCTTTGTGGGATGTAAGTTTTTATGTTTTTAAATGAAGTTACTAGGTTATTGGGGCTGTATTTAATAGTAATATTTTAAATTAAATATTAAACTCTTTTATTACACTTTAAAATGTAATTTATTCCTGTAATGACAAAGCCGACGTTCAGTATCATTAGCTACACTCTTCAGTGTCACATGATCCTTCAGAAATCCATTGTAATATGCAGATTTCCTGCTCAAAAACTGTTGTTATTATTATTATTATTATCAATGTTGAAAACAGTTTAATAATTAATAATTATCTAAAAATACAAAAAACTTTTAAACACTGCATAAGATATTAAAGGGTTAGTTCACCCAAAAATGGTTCACCCGAAAGGTTATTAAAGACATCGTTAAAATAGTCCAAGTGACTAAAGTGGCTCAATCTTAAGTTTATCAAGCGACGAGAATACTTTTTGTGCGCAAAAAAACCCTAAAATAACGACTTTATTTCAACTATTCATTTCCTTCTCTGTGGGCCTCGAGTCAGTTCACTAGTATAATAGCGTAAGCTTCTGTTGTTGTACGTCACACGCATCACACACATGACCAGCGTCGGCCAATAGTGAGCCTACGTGACGTAGCTCTACGCAATCACACTAGTGAACTGACTAGAGGCCCATAAAGAAGGAAATGAATAGTTGAAATAAAGTCGTTATTTTTGTTTGTTTTGCACACAAAAAGTATTCTCGTCGCTTGATAAACTTAAGATTGAGCCACTGTAGTCACTTGGACTATTTTAACGATGTCTTTAATAGCTTTTCGAGGCTGGCAAGTTTCAATCCCTGAAGAAGCCTATGGAGGAGTGATCCAGCTCTCAGATTTCATCAAAAATATCTTAATTCGTGTTCCGAAGATGTACGAAGGTCTTACGGGGTTGGAACAACATGAGGGTGAGTAAATACTGACAGAATTTTCATTTTTGGGTGAACTATCCCTTTAAGACTAGTTTTAAATGTATCTTTAAGTCAAGTCAAGTCATCCTCATTTATATCGCGCCTTTAACAACGCAGATTGTTTCAAAGCAGCTGTACAGAGATAAACATATAATTTAAGGTAACAGAGATTGGTTTAGTTTAATAGTGGTTCTTGAATAATGTTTTTTCCAGCTAAAGTTAGTTTTGATTGATTCACTTCCGTCTAAATGATCATTTGTTATTAAATTAAGGGCTGCTAAGACGACACCGTTCTCTCTAAACAGACTTTAAACGTGAACCTGTGATAGACGCTGATGGCGTTCACATGCGCATTAAGAATTGATTCTATAGTTATGTACGTTTGAATATATGTCCGCAGGTTTGTAATTCCTTACAAACCATGCCTACACAAACTACTTGTCTATAAATTTTGATGCAGAATTTTATTTTATCTTATCACTTCGGGTAGGTACGCGAACCGAAAAATTCCACTAGGCTTTATCTGTAGAGTGGTATAGGGATCCTCCATAGGGAGAGGCTAGTTGGCACGTTTAAAACAAGTGTATTTTGTCTTACCGTGGTATTTTTACTTGTTAAACTTCAAAGTATGTTTAGCTTTTCTGCCTGTTAATAAAATATTATAAATGGACATTACAAAAAGATTTGATTGCAGTGTTTCAGAACATTGAAAATGTGTCTGTCTAAATGATTTTGGGCCAGATTTACTAGTAGCTTGCGCCAGCGCAAACCCTCTTTTGGTATTAAAAAACTACTGTCAGGATTTACTAAAGACACGCAGTGAAAAATTAGTGCTGAAAAGGATTGAACAGTTATTTTTGCGGCTGACCTTATTGCATATGTATTAGGAGTTTCCCTTTCCAGACACAAAAAATGTATGGGAGGAGAGTATTTAAATTAATCACGCAAGGTGATTTACTAAGCTTTGTCCTAGTCAAAATTACTGGTATTTGCACCATTATTTACCGCCCAAAAAAAGCATGTCTTAAACCAGAAACTAATTTGCACTGCTCTTGGTAGCTTGTGTTGGTCATTATGGAAATGATCCGGCTACGTCTGTGTTTTTTAATTTATGCGTCATCAGTGGATCACATGCAGAACTTTCCACTCCTATCAGCACTGTTTTGGAATTTAGCTCTCATGCTAATTTCCCCTGTTTAGTAAATCTGGCCCTTTGTCTGTAAAACTTAGGCCTGACCTAAGATGTTAAGACTGTCCCAGACAGTAACATAGTGTCGGCCCAGATCGGTGCCACATCTGGTACATGTGGATTCCATGCGTACCAGATGTGGGCCGGATCTGGGCTGGCTCTATGTTGCTGTCTGGGGTAATTTGACATCTAACTTGACTAAGATTCAATGCTTATACTTTAAACTGACATTTTTCACCTGGTAGATTAAAAAAATAGTTAAAAATTTAATAGACTTACACTGATGGAAAGACCTAACCCATATTAGAGCTGCACGATTCTGAATAAATTGAGAATCACGATTTTCTTGTTTCAAATAAAGATCACAATACTCCCACTATTCTGAACAGACAAGAGACGACTAAACAAAATAATAATTTACTAGAGGTTCTGACTAAATGTTAACTGCTGCAGTCTATTTAAAATGTTTAATTAATTTGAATTAATTATTTGAAAAAATCGTGGTCATTTATGAGTGAGATGAGATTGCGTGATTGCATGAATAGAGATTGCGATCTTTTAGCGATTAATCGTGCAGCTCTAAGCCATAGGTATCAGTATAGACATGGGATAGTAAGCAACCACCCAGAGCACCATAGCAACCACTTAGCAACACCCCATAAGCCACTCAGAACACCTTAGCAACTGCATAGCATTGCCTTGGTAACCACCCACCCACTCCTGGCATTGTGAGTTATAGGTCATATGATTTTGCCAAGTAAGACATGTTCCTGTATCAACATAATTTGTTGATTCTGGAACAACATTCCTGTCTAAAAAAATGTATCCCTACCCCTAAACCTTCCCAAAATGTCTCCCTAAACACTGATGTAGAAGCACCTAACCCTAGTTGTAAGCTGAAACTTGACATAAACTGTAAACTTCTCCCTCAAATCCGATTGGTTGAATGGAATGTTGCTCCAGGATCAACAAAGATGTTGATCCAAGAAGCTATGTTCACCGTGAGTTAAAGTAGCTTAGTTCTTATATTATAACAATTTAAGTCCATCATTTGATCTCAGTCATGTTTAAATACATCACGCACAGGTTAAAAAGTTGATTATATCCCATGGTGGCCTACTTTGTATTTCTGCTTGACTAAGAACGCTGCGTTTAAGCAATTTTTAAGATCAGATCTTAAACCCTATTAGACTGAACAACGCTAGCTAGATGAAAGACAAAAGCTCTGTCTCCTTTCCATTTATCCCACAAAAGGGTTAAGGTTGTACTTTCAGCCTTATGAAAGTGACAGGCCAAATTTCATTCTTTTATGGACACTGACTGCCCCTCATTGACTCACAATGGAAAGGATATAATTTTGCAGATGTTGGTGAAAAAGCTCAAATGTCAGCCTCTTTTCAAACTGCCAGACCTGCCTTAGCCCAGGGATGAATAATGGATCAGTCACCTTTGTCTACTGCTGAATATTCTTACATAAATACAAAGACTCATAAAATGCATAAAAGAGCATCTAATTCATCTTTTAACGCACAGATCAAACGCTGTGATAACTCAGCACAGAGTCCGCTTTTCTTAACGACAGACAGGTGAATGAAGAACACCTTTGTGCTTGCTCCTATCTCTTGTGTCTGGAACAAACGTCTGATTTACCCCTGACTGCTATCTTTCGTGTTTCGCCACAGAAGCGAAAGACTAAAGAGAGTCCGATATATGCGCACACATGGGGTTTTGGGTAAAGACCTCTGTGATTTTAAGGAGATTTTAAATTTGGTCAGCCTCATGTTGTTCCAAACTCATTTGACTTTCTGGATGGAAAGATATTCGTAGTAGACGGGCAACTTAGCCCAGTACTGGGGTAAGATGGCCTCTTTGAATAATTTTATATTTTGTCCTATAACAATATTTCCTATAATAACACATTGGCTGATGCATCATCATCCTGCACACGCCAAACGAATATCTAAATGTGTTACAATTTAGAGGTAAATGCACATTGATCTTAAGGGGGGAATCTTACCTCATGTTACCCTACATCAAAAGAGTAGTATGTCCGAATACATAGTATTCGAAAAACAGTGGGCGAAAGTTCCCCGGATGGCCTCCACTAAGATTCTTGAATGTGCCTTCGATGGACACTTTACACTCCCATGAGGCCACAGGAGAGGATTTATGAATGGCAGTGAAGCGACGCAACTGACGTTAGTGGGTCATTTGACAGTAACAACATGGCGGAAGTAGTACGTCCGAATTTCATTCATACTACCCATATTCATACTATACAGAAAACTTTTTTAATGGTTGCGAAGTAAAATCAAATTCAAATGTAGAACCTACTCAGACAGTACCCGATTTCGGACGCAGAGTGAGTTGATTCTGCGTTCACTCCATGTCTTAACAGTAATTACGAGATGGAAACCCGTGACGTTCTACCCGAAATGGTTCACGTCCTCAGACTCGGATTTATGCAGTCAGGTGGTACATGTCAGAGCTCTGTAAAGTTGTTTATGTTGTGCTTTGAGACACCAGTAGTTTAACGCCATTTATCGGGAAGCTTTGCAGACTCTGTGCGCGACCTGTGTTCATGTGTTTTGAAGGAGGCATGGCTTTGGAAACACTGAAGGGAGGGTGGGATCTTATGCATTTGAAGCTAGCTTGCCATTGCTAGCCTCTCTGAAATTACCTACCCTACCTTTAATGCATTAACTAATTATAAGTAATAGGATCTTATTATAAAGTGTTATCGAACCTTTAACATGGAACCTTTCCATTGCACAAAATGTTATTTACTGAAAAAACTGTTCTCTAAATGGTTATTTGGGGAACCCCGCATGATTCTTCTGTGCCATTGGTTCAGTCTTTCCAAAACCACCAAGGTTTATTTGTCAGTGGACCTTCTACACTCTCCATAGCCAGACAGCTTAACTCACCAGCTCCATTATAAACCTATTGCCCTACGTCAAACTCTCAGGGCTCTCTGCCCTGGACCTGGATAGCAATCATTTCAAAATGACATGTTCTGTGGGACTGCAAGACACCTTATCTCGTCACTCTCAACAAACTGCCATTCATTCTCTGTACTTGTGCTTTACAATATTGAAATATATAAATAAAACAGAGAAAGAAAGAAGAGCAGCTAGGGCACATCGCATACACAGGCTGCTCTCTTTCATATGGTTATTGTGCAAAATAGCTGTGCAATATTTTTTTTGTCAATGGTTTACTCTAAAAGCTTTTCCCTCTGTCAGTATGAAAGGAAAGCAATAAAGGTCTTTCAATGGGCATGAATAAAACCAGGGAGAACAGAGGGGAGCCGCTGGGGGTTTGGCCGAAGGGCTTCTATTCTTTAGCTGGTAATCAAATTGAAGCTGAAATGAAATGGAGGTTTCTTATGAAAATAGCCTTTGTTGACTGGAAAGCTGGTAATTCATAAACAATACATAAGGCTTTTGTGAACATAATAACATATTCATGCTCTCAGAGAAAGGAAAGGAACAGGAGAGAGAGAGAGAGAGAGAGAGACAGAGAGAGAGAGAGAGAAAGAGAAGCAGTGAATAAAGGGCTACAGGGGTTTGGCTTGTGGGTCTCAATTGCCAGAGCAATAACTGTTGTTACTCTGTGTCACCTCTCTTTTCCTCTCTCTCTCTCTCGTTCTGCCTCTCACTGTCATTTTCTCTCGGTCACAATCTTTCTCTCCATAAGTCCCTCGTCACTGGCTTGTGGTGGGTCTTCAGAAGTAGTGAGTTGAGCAGGCAGCAGGTGCTTCAGATGAATTACCTGCAGAGGAGCTCAGTGATGGACTGGACACACAACTCTCAGCGTGGAGCAGCAGAAGCTTGAAATGAAAGTGGTTTTCATCAAACAAACAGGATGACTTTTGAGTGGACATGGACATCTGATGTTTTGGCTGGAATGAATGGGAATTTTTGTGGGATAATGTTTCCAAACTGGACACTAGATCTCAGATGTGAAAACATGTGAAAGTTTCTACTGTTTTATCTCTGTTGAGACCAATGGTGAGTAGGAACTGATTTTGACAGCTGTTCACGTGTCTATGAACTTTATGAGAAATTCTGTCTGACAACACAATCAAAATTCACGGCGGAAGCAATTAACTTCAGCATTGCAAAAACGAATTGATCTTTCTTTATGCTACTGTGATATAATGTCTAAAACTGCTTTGTCTTGTTCTTGCCTTAAACCTGTTGGGTGCTTGAAAAAGTCATGCTGAGGAAGTTCAGTGGCTAGTTTAGCAGTTCAGTCTGTCTGATTCACTTCTCTGCACCGTTCCTCTTGATGGCTCATTGACATTCTTGCATGGACAGCTCTGTTATTTACTTTTTAGTCCTTACACATTCATATTCTATTTGCATTTTAGGTATGACACCTAGCAGTATCAGTTTTGCATGCATATTTTATTTGTATGAAATTATATGCCTGATTCTAATTACATGCTCTGGTGATATTGATGGCTTAATATGGTCAGATTGGATGCTTATTGGATGTCATTTGTGTATTAATTACTGTTACAAGTAGCATTCCCTTTTTCTATTTCTGTTTTTTCTTATTTAATTTCCCACAGATTTTATTTTAACGCTAAGATCTAAATGTTTTATTATAAAAATAAAATAAATACAAATTCTTTTGAGTTGGGTTAGACTGATTGCACGTCACTGACAAAAAATGGATAGATGCTTTAGCACATCTTGTGTGTAATGTTGTCTCCATCATAAAACATCGCGCCTGAATGTTGGACAGAATCCTGCACTTGATCTCTCTAAAATAAGCTTTCTGGTCCCTCTGCATCATACAACAGTCCTCAATGAGCAAAGGCACATGTCTGTATATAGAGGTAAGGGGCCTGTTTACATAATGGCAATAATCAGCTTTCTTTTTGGGGGGTAAATGACTCAAAGTGAGTGTTTTGGGAGTCAGATTGAGAGAAAACCACCCAACAAGTGTGACATTATCCTCGCATAGCTTTGGTAATAGACTCTCTAAGCCTTTCAGGAGAAAAAAAGTGTTGGTTTCTAGACTGGTCTGTCTGATCATATGTTTACTTTTTATTATAGGATCAGTGTCAGGACTCAGGAAGTTGAAGGGATGACTGCCTGAGGAAAACAGAATTAGAGAGAGAGAGAGAAAGAGAAACAGTGAGAGTGGGGTATGAAAGAGTAAAAAGGGTGAAATTACACTGTGATTTGAGAAGTAATCTTTTCACTTGTCCCAGAGAGAACTGAGAAAATGCATTTGTGAAACTGTGAGAGTGAGGGTGCAGGCTGTAAGAAGAAAATGTACATTTGTTTTTGTATTTGTATTTTAGAGTAATGTTAGCAATAAACAGAGCATCACATTCTTCAGTGAATCTTCTACAGTAAAGATACTGCATCATTCATCTGAGGTCACCTACTGCATTCCAGGGAAGTGATCAGATGGTTGTTGGGTTGTTTATATAATCAATCAATTGATACACTGTTGTGTTCTTTAACGTAGAGCATGTAGAGTATTCGCGCTCGTCATGCAGACACTTGTTCTTTGTAGGGAAAAAAATTGTTAAGGAATATGGCACTATTTTAGGAGTTCTGTACAGTATGTTACGAATGCAAGGAAATGTAGTTTCTAGTCACGTCAAAACATCAAGACGGAACTAATAGAGAAGAATCACCAGAATTAATTTCATGTCATTAAATTAACTTCTAAATGGAACTTGCCAAGTTTTCAAAAGTGAACTCTGAAAGAGCCATTAAAACTTTTGACTGATACTTACTTAAAAATAAATCCATTTTTATTTGAGATAATGAAAATATTTAAAATATTTATTATTTGAAGATAGTCAGGTGGATTTGATGCATCAAATGATGCAACCACACCAGAATTATATATATAATTTAAAGTAATTAATTTAGGTTCTAAATTGAGCTTGCCAAGTAAAAAAAAAAAAGATGTGAGATTTGTTGTTAATGTATTAAATGTAAAGATAAGGTTGAAATGTTTCAAACCCTCTTGGACTGTAAGCATTTAAGTCAAGTGAAAGACCAGAAGATGGCAGTATCCTCCATGCCTTGCTCCAGTGTCAGGATGGAATTAAAAAAATTAAAAGAGACTGGATCCACTTGAGGCCTTCTTTTTATATGTTAAGGGGCAATGATAAATATGTAATAATTTAGTTAATCAAATCAAAAAAACAAACAAACAAACAAAACATATATATATACACTCACCGGCCACTATATTAGGTACACCTTGCAAGTACCGTGTTGGACCCCCTTTTGCCTCCAGAACTGCCTTAATTGTTAGTGGCATAGATTTAACACGGTGCTGGACACATTCCTCAGAGATTTTGGTCCATATTGGCATGATACCATCATGCAGTTGCTACAAATTTGTCAGCTGCACATACATGATGCGAATCTCCTATTCCACCACATCCCAAAGCTGCTCTATTGGATTGAGATCTGGTGACTGTGGAGGCCTTTTTAGTGAACTCATTGTCATGTTTGAGATGATTTGATCTTTGTGACATGGTGCTTGATCCTGCTGGAAGTAGCCATCAGAAGATGGTAACACTGTGGTCATAAAGGGATGGACAATACTCAGGTAAGCTGTGGCAATGCTCATTTGGTACTAAGGATCCCAAAGTATGCCAAGAAAATATCTGCCACACCATTACACCACCAGCAGCACCATTGTGAACCATTGACACAAGGCAGGATGGATCCATGCTTTCATGTTGTTTATGCCAAATTTTGACCCAACCATCTGAATGTCACAGCAGATATTGAGACTCATCAGACCAGGCAACGTTTTTCCAATCTTCTATTGTACAATTTTAGTGAGCCAGTGTGAATTGTCGCCTCAGTTTTCTGTTCTTATCTGACAGGAGTGTCACAGGTGTGTTCTTCTGCTGCTGTAGTCCATCTGCTTCAAGGTTTCGACATGTTGTGCATTCAGAGATGCTCTTTGTCTGGTTGTAACGGGTGGTTGTTTAAGTTTCTGTTGCCTTTCTATCAGCTTGAATCAGTCTGGCCATTCTCATCTGACCTCTGGCATCAACAAGGCGTTGTCGCCCACAGACCTGGATAATTTATCTTTTTCTCACTATTCTCTATCCCTTTTATATATGTGTGTGTGTGTGTGTGTGTGTGTGTGTGTGTGTGTGTGTGTGTGTGTGTGTGTGTGTGTGTGTGTGTGTGTGTGTGTGTGTGTGTGTGTGTGTGTGTGTGTGTGTGTGTGTGTGTGTGTTGTGTTGTGTTGTGTTGTGATGTGATGCTGTTTTCCAACTGAGGGAAGGAATTTCACATTCACGAGCAAGCAAAAATGAAGACTACTAATAGATCAACAGATCAAATCTAATAAGAATAACCTTAAAATATCAGAACTGCATGTCATATTAAGATGTAGGCTACTACGGTCATATTAAGGTTTTGGGATACTGTTGTGAATCAATAATGTCACCGAAACAGAAGAGGGCGCCATAGCTCTGTATCATATTACACCTGAAAGCCGACAACAGAACTGTCTCTGAACGCTAATCAATATTATCTAATATTTAAAACAAACAATCCCTTTAAAACAGATAATACATTACTTTGGTGATGTTAGCGCAGAACTTTTTCATTACATTGTAAATTTAGGTACCAAGCAAGATAACTGTACAGTCACATATTGCACTTACTCCCATACCTGTGGAGGAGTAACATTTTCAGGCATGTGTTACCTCACAAATTTCCTGTGGATTTTTAAAATGGCGGTTTATTCTGAGTAAAACAACGTCTTCATGTCGAACACTGCTGTTCAACATAATCAACATCAAACATGGATTTTTTTTTTTATCATTAACAAGATGGTATACGATAAATAAGGACTAAACATGGATGTCAGTCTAAATGCTTGACTAATTGTTATCAATATCAATAACAAAACGTGGAAAGGTCTTCAAATTAATGACTTAAGACTTAAAAAAAATGCTATTTTAAAAATTACAGAGTGAACTCATAGATTAGAATTCCGGGTTGGCCTACAATCGGACATAACTGTACAGCTCTAAGAAATTAGCTTTATTAGAGTGTCAATTACCAAGTAAATTGCACTTTGCAGTGCTGTCTGATGACATCTGTTGTGGTTTTGCATTAATTTTGCAGCTTTAAATAGAGATCATGGTCTCCTCATTGTCACTTGTAGCCTATAATTCCTTTTTGGTGACATTGTCTGTTTAAAGGAGAACATTTAGGCCTACGCCATCAATAATACAATGATCTATTGGACAGCACACCTCTAACTATGGGCCCATGCAGACAGTAAACTGAAATAAATAAAATATAACCTCACTGTGCAGATTTGAATGCAATGCTAATAATACCACGACTTACTGCAGCACGCGCTACATGACGTCTATTGTGACTTGGAACAGGAAAAGTACAGGCGCAGGAAGTGCGTGCAGCGTTCCATTGAATGCCACAGAATTGGCCGCCATCAGACGACCTACTATTTTATGCATTGTGCGCAAATGCAAGAGCTGTAAACAGATTACTATAAACAAGTCTCCAACTGGTCTGATGCCACCGCTGCCAACCGGTGCCGTCTAGCAGAATCAGACGTTTTTATTACTGCGGGTGAAACACCATGCCTGACACAATGTGACCCTAGCGCATTTGTTTTCGACAGACTCTCTTGAATTGCATGTGCAAAAAAAGGTGCATTCATAGTGGACCGCAGCGGGAGCAAACAGCACAGTACTTTTAGCTCAATTATCCCCACAGACAGCCGCCTGCCTGATCTGTAGATCTAGCACAATTAGCTGATCTGTGTGGGTTTTCCACCGGAAGGGTTAAAAAACGGGCAGGATTGGACAGGCCTACTGAAGTTTAAGTGCCGTCTCTGAGCTGCCTGTGAATTCGTGCACCGTCTCGGCACTTTTCCCTGTTCGGGTTTTGATTGCCTGACAACACGTGGCAGTTAGAAAGGGATGGTGGGGAGGGGAATGAAAGAAACTTCTAAAACTGAGATGTGACCAACCACTGAGCCTCTTAAACCATGTCGGAGAAATGGCCGTGACAAAGCATGCCCAAAACTCTACCATCGGTTGCCATGACAGCCGCAGGCACCCGCTCTGCCTTTTCAAACCCCCCCCCCCCCCCCGCAAAAAAAAACACACTACAAATTTTTGTAAATTATGCGAGAGTAACAGGTATCTAAATGCCAAACGCAAATTAAAATATATTATATTCTATTTAGTTTAGTTTAGGTTTACACTACCGGTCAAAAGTTTGGAATAAATACTTTTTAAAATGTTTTTGAAAGAAGACTCTTTTACTCAGCAAGGCTGCATTTATTTGTTAAAAAATAAAAAAGTTGCTGCCTTAAATTAAGTACAATCAGCTTGGATGATTAAGTAATTTCAACAAATTACATTAAACTGAATTAAAAAATCTGAGTTAAAGCAATGTAAAAACATGTTGTCATAACTTGTTGATCAAATACACTATTACAGTGTAAAGTAAAAAGTTATACGAGAAATATGATTAAACATTAAAATAGCTGTTTTGTATTTAAATATATATTTTACAATGTAATTTATACTTGGGATGGCAAAACTGAATTTCCAGCAGTCCTCAGTGTCACACGATCCTTCAGAAATCATTCTCTAATATGCCGATTTGCTGCTCAAGGAACATTTCTCATTAGGCTCAAGGTTGAAAAGTGATTAATATTTTTATGGAAACCATATTTTATTGCATGTGTATATCTATTTGAAGCAGTGGTGTGAAAAAACATTATACTACAAAATTCGTCTTTTAAAGTTAATGCATCTAATTTCTTGCAAACACTTCTCGTTTGAAAGCTGATATTGTTCTTTGCATTAAAGCAAAATGCACATCTTAAAGTAAGGCATATGATGCAAAGAAGCCTGAAAAATTGTGTTCAAGCAGCTTCATGTCTGTCTGGTAAAGCTCTCCTCCCTCTGGAGCAGGTGCCGCTTCTCTGGGTTATTTTCCTCTGCCGTGTTATTTAGCTGTCATAGACCGAGGGCAACTTGCCAGCAAACATGACAGAATAAGATCAGCTTGACTTCTTTTAACAGGACGGACTAGATCTGCTACTGAAATCACCAAGAACAATTCTTACTCTTGAGATGGCGTAGAGGAAATGAAAAACAGATTAAGTGTCCGATAGTCTATGTTTAAAAGGTTTAGATGTAATACACAATAACTGTTGATTGTGGCTCTAAAGCCAATGGAGAGAATTGAAAAGCAAAGATCAAAAAACAAAAATGATTCCCTTGCTCGTCGCAGAATATGACTCAAATGATAAAGTTAAAGGTTGCATTGCAGGTTTAAGCTTGGCATCTAATGCACATTACCTGTGAGTGTGTATTTGTGTGCAACATAGCAGAGAGAAAAAGAGAGAGAGAGAGATGTGTAGTTCAAAGACCCAGTATTAAACGTCCTTCTTTGAGGAATGTGAGGGGGTTATAAATTCATTGTCTCCTCTGAAAGGCTTGATAACCTATTCACAAACAAGCACTAAAGATTTTGATAGGCTAATGGAAAAAAGGTGGTCGCACACTCCTTTGTAATTGGGCATCATAAATCTGAAGAGGCCTTGGCAGCAATACAAAGCGCTTTTATTTCTGTCTTTCTTTGACCCAAACCCTACACATATATCTCGCTGTATCCTCAATGGCTGATCTGAAGGGCGATATATACATGTTACGGACAAGACACATGACCAGGGCTCTGTGACATCGATTGCCTTCCACAATACCCAGTCCGTGACTAGGAAATAGGCAGCCTTGGGGCAATAATACTGGTCTCTTTCTTATCAAGATGGCTGGTGTACATGCCTCTGTCAGAGGACATTAACCCTGCCTCTTTCATCCTGACAGTGGTGATTAGCGCGGCAGTCTGATCCTGCCATTGATGTGGCCCAACCTGGGCAATGGGGTCTGAAGAGGAGAGATGGAATAGACTGAGCTGATTATTGGTGGGTCGACGGGACAATCTGCTGACTGCTGAAAGATGCTGTGTGATAGTGTTTCAGGGCCGGGTGTAATTGTACGAATGAGGCATTTTTCGCATGAGAGCCGTCAATAAGATCGCTCTGAGGCCACATTCACACAGCAGCAGAATACGGGTTGTCAATCCTGTGTTAGAGTGCAAAACGGGGTTGTTCGCACACAGTTCGCTTACAAGTGAGAGTGACAATCGTTTTTTATAACAGAACTGACATCATTACATTTTCAGGACTCGACTGCCTATTGAATGCAATTTTCAGCCTCAAAAAGTTCTTAATGCCAAAGTATTAATAGGCCTACACAAAACACAAGCAGTGAAAAAAACTAACAAAAAATATGCCTAAAAACAATAACACAATGAAAGTAAAAAAATAGCAATTAAAAAATGACTATCAAAATAAAACATCAATGACCGTGTAGGCTACAGATAGGCAGAACGATATAAAGATAGATAGATAGATAGATAGATAGATAGATAGATAGATAGATAGATAGATAGACATTGAGTAAAACTTATTTTGCATGTCTTCCCTCAGTAAGAGGTGCATTTCACCTTTTTCTGCTATTCTAGACAAATTGAGGTTTGATACTGAGCGCATACACGTTATAGCCCTACGACATAACGTTGCATTTCTTCAACACTGGTAAATCACCCAGAGACGGAGATCATTTTGTACCTGTACAGTCGCCGTCTTCAGCCACAGGTGCTCCACCAAACACGGCACTCTACACAGGTAACAATAAGATATTTTTGAATGCGGCTGTCCCTTAATTAAGTTTCAACGGATGAATTTGCGTAAACGGACTTTAACGACTGTGAGTTCGATTATCAATGTAATATGATACTTACGACTGATCATGGCAAACGCAATGAGTCAGAGACAACTGCTTTCAGTCGATGTTTAAAATCTGCTGCAGTCGTTGTTGGAAACAGTACAGATGTTTTTTTTTTTTTTAAAAAAAGGGTAGGCATTATAAGCGAGAGCTTCAGCCTACACCTGTTTCAGACTGCTGTAAATATACTGCTGTTTGTCAGCTTAACTGTGTTGAAACTAAGTTGTCTGTCTGTCTGAAATAAACTAAACTGAAACTGAAACAGCCTGTAAATGTGTTCAGTTCCGTCTTAGAATGTTTCAGATAGTCGTTAAGTGTGTCCCCGTCTTAAATTAAGGCCTACTTTAAGTTATCATCGTCGCCATCATTGATATTTATTTCAGTTAGGCTACTGATATTCACGCGTTGTCGAAATTAGAAAAGTGGGTTCACATATTATTATTAGGCTATTATCATTATAATTTATTTGTTAATATTATAAGGGTTACAGGAGATTTTTTAATGACTCGTTGCTAGCAGAAAAGTGCTGGAAGACCTTCATCAGGGGCCACTGAATCAGATGAACAGTTTAGTGTTTTGACAAAATAGTCACATCATCTTTCCTATAGTAGCCTATATCCTTTAGCTGGTTAAAATGTCTGCAGAACTTGGTTCGTGCAACATCGAAAGGCCTTTCATTCAAAAAGTCTACACATTCCCTGTCCTTTTTTAAAAAAGTGTTTCTGTTAAATATTTAGGCAAATTGAATTGTTCTTTTATCTTCCAATATGAGTGCAGGCTCTTTAACACATGCACACCACATTTAAATCTATTGCACTGATTTCCCCTCAGTATTGTCAGGGCTTGCCAATGCATCAGTAGTTCTGCAGCTCTGGTCTGTTGTTTGGGTGAGTCCTCCTCTTCCTCTTCAATGATTTGTGGTTGTGATCAACAACCCTCCTGTTAAGTGGGTTACACTTGTTTCTAACCCTACCTGAAGAGAGATCGGTGGTAGTTTGTGTAGAGTTTGATAATTGCCGTTGTTAGTCAGAAGTGGTGATTCCAACCATAGAGTGACTCTTGGTGAGGCATTTTTCTGTTATTACAGAGGAGCTCTCGACAGGATTGAACCAATAGACCAGTTTATTTAACTTACCACCAAATATATGTGGGCTATAATATATTATTAAGTTCCTGTAATATGGCACAGCTTATTTTTCTTTAATTTTAATTATTGTTTACGGTTTCATTAGTCTGAGAGAACATGAGGTTTTTCTGAGTGAACTTCTCTTACTTGCATCCAGAGGGCGGCACCATTTTCATCATTATTTAACCATTGGTTCTCCACAAGGACCTGGGGCCCACTAGGGGGCCTCAGCAAACTTTTAAGAGGGCCGCTGGATGACTTAGAATTATTTAAATTTCTAAAACATATAATCAAGATGTTTATTTTTTTCTCCCTCAATAACTAAGGTTAATATTGTTTTTTTTTCAACATGCAGTTCTTGAAATGGTTTTATTTAATATATCAATACTCCCAGTTTCTGTTAAAAAGTTGGAAAACAAGCAGATTTGTCATAGTTTTGTCAAAAATGCATCACCTTATTAGATATTATATTATATATTAGAAACTGGGGGGCCTTCGAGTCTTATAGGTTGAGAACCACTTATTTAAACATTCATTAAACTCTTTATGTTTTTTGACGGATTTTATTGAGATTATTTCTATTTTACTCTGACAAATGCAGGTGAATTATATACATGCATTTTCGGCCCATGATCATCATTGTAGAACCTTGAAATTTTCATAAAGCTGAGTGCAGAGTGATCTATATAAATAAATATGGTTGGCCGTGTGTGTGTGTGTGTGTGTGTGTGTGTGTGTGTGTGTGTGTGTGAAATCAAATGAAGGACGAGTGTTGTGGAGAGAAGCTCTTAGGGGAGGGAAAATGTCAGCTGTCTCTTCAAGACCGCGTGTGTGTGTGTGTGTGTGTGTGTGTGTGTGTGTGTGTGTGTGTGTGTGTGTGTGAGACTGAGCTTCCGTGCTCTTTGTAAGCATTTTGAGCCCTTGTTTAAACGCCTCTAGATTATGAGACATAATTCTGAGCGTATCAGTTTACACAATACCACAGGAAATCATGTCAGCCTCATTGTGTGCATATCTCTACCTCCTCAGGTAAAAGGACAACATTCGATGGCTTAGATTTACTCTCGTTTACTTTCTAAAAACTGCTCGTAGCCCCCCTCCTCAGCCCACCTTGTGTCCCCTCCTTCCTCTCAGCCCACCCAATTAAAAAGCTAAAGAGGAGAAAAAAAGCACATTGCTGCCTTGCAAGTATTACTTATCACATTAATTAAAAACTGGTGGCACAATGGGAGCCCGCAGCTGCAGAGGAAAGCCAGGGAAATTAACAAACGTTTGATTTGTTGTGTTGTGGATGTGACATTTATTATACAGGTCAAAGTAAAACAAAGACCAAAGCCCAAATATGCTAATGGGGATCTGGCAACCTGGGGCAGTTGTACAAACACTGAGTACTGGCTAAATATTCCGTGTTTTTTACTGTTGCGGACAGCATCACGGGGAGGGATACGGCAAGGCGGCGTTGTTCACCTGCTGATGTTTGATAGGAGAATATTTTTATACTCATTTCACATGAGTTTGGTCTGCCACACACATAAAGTAGGGCTGAACGATTATGGAAAATAATCTAATTGCGATTTTTTTAACCAATATTGCGATTGCGATTTAATATGCGATTACTTTAAGTTCTTTACATTCTGAATAAGTCGACAAAGACAAGCAATAAATCATTGTACAGTAGGGATGGGAATCTTTAGGCAGCTCGTGATCCGATCTAATTTTTTTCTTATTAATTAATCTTAATAACACTTAAAATATGTATTTAATTAGATGAGTAAATATACATACTTTAAATATATATATATATATATATATATATAAACACATTTAATTAAACCAATTACATGTTAAGAATTTTAAATGGGCTATAAACTAATATAGCTTCAAAATATAAAAGCTAGTAAATAGAGGAACAAAAAAAAAAAAATTACAAGCAATAAACAAAGAGTGCTTTTAGTATTTAAAAGTAGGCTGTCTGAACGTTTTCCATTCAAGAGCTGGAGTGATTTTCCCCCTATACGATAAGCTGCATTCACACTAATGCACATATCTCTTTTGAAATTGTAAATGTGGTTTGTCCTGTTGGTTTGAGATATAACTGACCGTGTTTACATTAATTTCGCGTCAAAAGCATTTTCAGATGCAAGTACATTTAACCAATGAGTCGCTCACAGCCGCATGCACGAGCACTCTTCACAAAGTGCGCGTAAGTATTTTAAAATGAAAGCAGCTTTCTCAGTGATTTTCATATTTTGAAAAACCCGCGACTGTCCTTGTAATTCGCTTAAACCCCGAACTTTATGAAAGCTTATTTTTCGGAAGGTTCGAGCGGTGTCGTGTGTGTGTGTGTGTGTGTGTGTGTGTGTGTGTGTGTGTGTGTGTGTGTGTGAGAGAGAGAGAAATTAGAAGCTAGCAGAATACGGTTGTTTCTAAAGCACGCGCAGCGTCATCACGCATCTGTGTTTAAAAACTAAGCTCAGACTCGATTCTGAAATTCTCGGAATCGATCCAGAATTGTTGGAGAGAGAATAAATAACACAATATCACATACATAAAAAATAAACTGTTCTTTCCTGTATGCCAGACCTATGCGTAGCGTGCCAAGTTGATGCTTGATCTGCAGACTGCTTTTCTCTCTTGTGTCACGTGACCAGTGTAATCGCAGCTTTTGCGGTTACAAAATCGCATTTCATCATATCGCGATATTATCGCAAATGCAATTAATCGTTCAGCCCTAACATAAAGTCAAACATGTAGAATTATAAATAATCTAATGATTTGTTAATCAATGCTGATCAAGTTAAAACATTTTATAAAATGCTTAAAAATAGGAAATGGGGAAATAGGCTGGAGATAAAATATGAATATAAATAATGGCATATGTCCTATAGATTGAGAGAGCAAGAGGTGGAAAGCCTGGAAATGTCAGTGAATTTTTATTTAATATTATTATTATATTATTTTAAATTGTGATTTTCAAGACTAAAAAAGTCATGTTAATACTAAAGCTTTTTAATTTTCTTTAGAAAACTATAGTAGATTAAATTAAATTTTCATAGAGGAATTCATACATTCTTTTAGTTATGTTCAGCTTTAAAATAAATATTTTTTACACCCTTATTAAATAAACAACTGAAAAAGTCACAAAGTCTGAATTCACATAGAAATTTCTGTTATGTTCAGCTCTAAAATATTTAATTGGTCGGAAAAATGTTTTTATAAGCGACTGGAAAAGCCATAGAAATTCATTGGTCAAAAGGGGTGGGAACCATGGAGAGGGGTCAACACTTCCTTTGACATACGACCAGACATTATGCAGATTTCACAGGGGGCAGCAGGCAACTGAATCATGGGTAATGATGTGGTCATTCATTGTGCTGGGGGTCATTGTTCAGAACACGCATACAAGGCCACGTAATGACTAGAACACACAGAATGTTGCGTTTATATAATTCTTTCCACCTTTAAGATTTCTGTTTCTCACAGCAGTGTTACAGCAGCCTCTCACACAGGTTGCTGAAGCAGTCACTGGAGAAGTGAGGTGAAATACACTCAGTAGTCATGCTAACTAATGATGATATGGTGAAAGATGGAGTAGTAATGAGTAAAAGGGCAGAAAATGACAGTGAGCGATGCAGTGTGTAATTGCTAGTCTATCAAGAGGCAACGAGACATCAGGCTTGTGCTATTGACATCCTGCCCATTTGCCTGGGGGTGCACTTTAACATGACCCCAATAGAAAAAAATGGACAATTTAAAGACTTCAAGTGCAACCCTGCAAGCTGCACGCCAATTAAGGTGTCCTGATGGATTCACATTTAGGTGATCCAGTGTCCATCTGTGTGACTCGACTCTCTCTCTCTCTCATTCTTTTTATCTCTTCTTCACTATTGTAAAATGCATGGTTCACGAATTTCAGTCTCTTCATGGACCCTGTTTCATTGCATTAAATGCACTGACATTCAATGGACTAATTTAGAATTATTTGGATTAATATCCAGACTGCTTAAGAGTTTTATTCATTTACAGTTCAAAAAGCAGATCCATTAGATATTCAGTATAGAGCAGTTGAGAGAAAACATATTTTCCTGACACAACACAGCGGGGCCGGTTGAAGAAAAAATCCATTCCGTGGACGAAGACGGGTGCAACCACTGTAGGTAATGTAAACTTTATTTATCCTTCCATTTGGGCACACATGGCTTGAGATGTGCAGTAATATGTTTTTGTAGTCTTATTTGCAAAACTTTAATTATTTCACTAGCTTCTATGTCTTCAATTACATTTATACTCCCACCTGCACACTGGTATTTACCTTTTTCCGGCTACAACTGAGTTCCCACGGGACTTCAGCGCGAGACTACAGCTAGCCGTCTAAAACACTATTTAGGTGAATTTAAACAATGGCTAAGTTGCTAAACGCATCTTGTTCACATGTAAGGGGCCTGTTCATGTTGGACAGACATTTTTATTGCATTTTGTGTCTGTTATGAGGCACAAAGACACTCTTTATGTATATGCCCCCATAACTGCCGTTTTAGCTGAGTGGGAGCTCTGGGCATTTGCGGGAACAGCTCCGTGTTGCAAGCACCAATCCGGTTCGGTTTGTTTTCTATAGACATTACTCACAAAGGTATAACGATCAAGATTAACTTAAAAATTGCCCGGAGTTCTCCTTTAAACCATTATCATCATTATCATTATTATTAATAAAAACTTTTATTTTCTGTAATATATTTTTTGTCTTATGGTTTTCAACAACAATATGGCTGCATGCATTTGGTTACACCAACTTTGATTTGGCGGACAAAATGGTAATAATATTTGAATAAATCTCTTCACTGCATGTTTTTAAAAAAACAAAAAAACTAAAACTTTTCCTTCCCTAGAACTTAAAACTGTTTCATTCATCCTCTCCAAACTGTCAACAGCCGCCACCTCCTTTTCCCCACTCTTTCCTCCCTCACAAGCAGATGATAAATGACTTGCGGTCTGCAGATTTTCATTAAAACCCTCGTGTGTCACATTTAACCTGCGTTCGCTGAAATCAATTATCCAGCTATCACTAGGGCAGACGCTCCAGGGAAGGAGAAGATCGGCATCCCTCCATCAGCGTTTCAATTAGGAGGTAAATAATCAGCATTTGAAGGCCTCTCTCTCTTTCAGTGCCTCCCCAGAGCCCTCTCTGTCTTTCCAGAGCATGGCGGCAATACACTGATGACTCAATATGGAGTTTAATAGCCGTTGCAGCTGGGTGAGAAAGAGAAGCCTAAGTGCTGTTCTGAAGTCAGTTTGTGTTTTTATGTTTAAAGGCTAGATAGAGAATGTTTTGGTAAAGTAAGCTGATCCTGGATCAGCATGGGTCTTGCCACCTGGTGCCAGTGTTTTGTTTGCTCTGTCTGTGTTTAGTATCTGCCGAGCTCCCAGCAGCCCCTAGGGCATATCGGTGGCATGATGCCAGAGCGGAGGTGTGGTATTTTGTGTGTGCGTGTCTCTCAGAAAGATGGCTGTTGAGGCCTAAGGCACCATTCAGAAGGGTCAATGGTGTTTTTGTGTGTCAGAACCCATTTGAAAGTGTGTTTTATTGGGCTAATTAATGTACAAGCACCTTTTAAGGAACCGCTGAAGGCAGAGTAGTTCATGTACAGATGAAAACAAAAACACAATGCTTTAACTGAAGTTAAGAGCTAAAGGCTAATCTTGTGTTTTACATAATAGTCACTATAAATCTTTACACACTAAGGGCAACATTTTTGAAAACAGCATTGTCATGAATTGCAATTCATAAATCAATACAATACTGTAAAAAGGCGTTGTTTATTGTGAATATACCCAATTTAAACCATGCAGCCTAAGATGGTTTAAGGTGGTCTTAGTTTATCTCCCAGACTGTCCAGGCTGGATTTCAGGGGTTTAGCTTCAGGTGGTTTTTAGGTGACATTTCGGCCAGTTTGTCTGACCCGCCAGTTTGTCTGATTAGCTCAAAACCCCTCTAAAACAAGATAACCAGTTTAGGCAGGTTTAAGCTATATTTTTACTGGCCAATCAGCTTTCATAAGCAAAGCATTATATACACTCCTGAACAAAATCTTAAGACCGGGGGAAACATTGCAAGTATTCGCATTTCGTGCTGGTGGATCATAACCGGGTTGTAAGTACTGGTTCAAAATGCCAAAAGAAGAAACAGGAGCAAGAGACAAAAAATAGAGAGTGGGCAATTTATTGAAAACTGCATTTAAACTTAAACAGGCTGTTCATCAGCTGATCAAAAGTTTAAGACCATAGCCCAAAAATAAACCTACAACAGAACTAAAAGTGTCAAAAAAGGACTCAGTAGTGAGTAGCCCCACCGTTCTTGTTGATCACTTCAAACACTCGTTTTGGCATGCTTGATGCGACTGTTCCCAGGAGGCTGCTGGGAACGTTGCTCCATGTGGTGATGATGGCTTCACGAAGGGCATCCACGGTCTGGAACTGACGTCCGTTTTTGTAAACTTCCCTTGCCATCCATCCCCAAATGTTCTCAATGGGATTTAGATCAGGAGAACACGCAGGATGGTCCAAAAGAGCAACGTTATTCTCCTGGAAAAAGTCCTTCGTCAGGCGGGCGTTGTGAATTGCAGCGTTGTCCTGTTGAAAGACCCAGTCATTACCGCACAGACGGGGGCCCTCAGTCAAGAGGGATGCCCGCTGCAACATTTCCACATAGCCAGTCGCCGTTTGACGCCCCTGGACAACCTGAAGCTCCATTTTCCCATTGAAGGAAAAAGCACCCCAAATCATGATGGAGCCTCCTCCACTGTGCCGCGTAGAAAACATCTCCGGTGGGATCTCCTTGTCATGCCAGTAACGTTGGAAGCCATCAGGCCATTTTTTCTCGTCAGAGAATAAAACTTTCTTCCACCTTTCAATGTCCCATGTTTGGTGCTCCCTTGCAAATTCCAAACGGGCAAGTTTGTGGCGTGGGAGGAGACGTGGCCTTTGAAGACGTTTTTTGTTCTTGAAGCCCTTCTCTCGCAGATGACATCTTATGGTTATTGGGCTACAGTCAGCATCAGTAAGTGCCTTAATTTGGGTCGAGGATCGACCTGTGTCTTGACGGACAACCCGTCGGATCCTGCGGCTCAGTGCAGGTGAAATTTTTTTGGATCTACCACTTGACTTTTTTGTCCCATAACTCTCAGGATCTTTTAAGAAATGTAAAATGACTGTCTTACTGTGTCCAACCTTGGCAGCGATGGCGTGTTGCGAGAGGCCTTGCTTGTGCAGTTCAACAATCCTGCCACGTTCAAAGAGAGAAAGCCTTTTTGCCTTTGCCATCAGGAGATCATGACAGTGTGACTGCCTGAAGATCAATGACACGAAAGCCATATTTTTGTGCAGATTTTACCTTTTTATGCCTATGGTCTTAAACTTTTGATCAGCTGATGAACAGCCTGTTTAAGTTTAAATGCAGTTTTCAATAAATTGCCTACTCTCTATTTTTTGTCTCTTGCTCCTGTTTCTTCTTTTGGCATTTTGAAGCAGTACTTACAACCCGGTTATGATCCACCAGCACGAAATGCGAATACTTGCAATGTTTCCCCCGATCTTAAGATTTTGTTCAGGGGTGTATGTATATATTATACACACATATATATATATATATATACACACAGTATATATATATATATATATATATATACACACAGACACTAATGTACACAACTGTTCAAGGGTTTGGGGTTTGTACGAATTTTTAAATATTTTTGAAAGAATTCTCTTATGTTCATCAAGACTGCATTTTATTGATAAAAAAAATCAGAAAAACAGTAATATTGTAAAATAATAAAATACATTTTTTCTTTATTAATACATTTAATAAAATGTAATTTATTCCTGTAATGGTAAAGCTGAATTTTCAGCATCGTTACTCCAGTCTTCAGTGTCACATGATCCTTCAGAAATCATTCTTCAATTCTGATATAGTGCTCAAGTAATATTTTGTAGTATTATCAATGTTGAAAACAGTTGTGCTGCTTAATATTTGTGTAGAAAGTGTGATTTTTTTTTTTGGGAGTCTTTTGATGTCTTAGATTAAGGAGTCTTTGATGAAAAAACTGCATTTATTGTAAATATTTTTTTTTTTACTGTCACTTTTGATCAATTGGATGCATTGCTCATTAAACTTATTAATTTGTTATAAACCCAAACTTTTGGACAGTAGTGTATTAATAAAAAGTGCAGTGCAGAAAAGTTTTACACTTAAATTTTCACTTAATCACAAATAAATGTCTTTCTCCAGAGCATTTGTACAATCCTTCTTGTCTTGACCCACAGATTAACCATTTATTCATAAAGAAACATAATGTGAAAGCATGTTTCATTTTTCACCATTCCTTGTGTATGTTTGCTCACACATCCATAGTAAGTGCACATGTTCTCACTAATACCCTATATTTTCTGGCACTCATGCTTTGGCTGAACTTTTCCAGACTGATATGCAATTTCTCTGTTTGGCTCTCTGTTTATGTCTGTGTGTTTTTTGTTCTTTTTGGCCGGTGCCATTGCACTGATTATAACAAACAGAATACTGGAAAATGCCAGGCATCAACAAACACCACAGATACAAACATACTGTGATGACAGACACAAATCGGCATTGGCATTTAGTCAGAGGGGAACCTATTATTACAGAGTGGCTCAATCACAGACTCTCTGCATGCTTTTGCTTTCTCTGTATTTTTACTCACCGTACACTCTTCATACTCATGTTGCTTCATGCATGTTGGTTGTCGAGACATACTTGTGCAAAAAATCCTGTTCTGTGACATGGACCAGTTCACACCCATTTTTTGATCTTTCTTCTCCACAGTAAATTACTTTTTTTTTTTTTTTTTTTTCTGGGTTTGTGGTCAGCCCTCTCTAAAATAACATGTTTTTGCTGCGCTATTACAACAGGAGGGATTGATCTGACACCTTTTACCCTCTGATCTTTGAGAACTTACAGATCAAAGGTGATGAAGAGGAAGGTCCTCTATCTTTCTCTGCATCTCTCCTTTTGGCAGCAAGCCTTATTGCTGTCTTTCTCCTTCACTCATTTTCCAGCATGGCTTTATCTTCAGGTGTGGGATATGTCTTTTTAAAATGTATCTTCCTTACTTGTACCTTTTTCAGCAAGAACAACTAAACTAGATCCTCCTCATCATGCTGTGATGCTCATGTGTTGGTGCTTTTCCACTCACTTAAACATCAAGACTTTCTTGGTCAACTGGTTTAACCAGAAAGAGACTGTATCATGTTGGTCAACGAATATCACCAACTCACTGTAATAAAAGATTCTTAGATCAGGTGAAAAATGCTGAGGGGAAAAACAACAACAGTCATTTACTTGATTATTGTATATTTTAAATTAAAAACAACCTTCAGCAACACAAGTAATGCATTTTATTTTATTTATTTATTATTTATTTTGTATTTTTGTATTTATTTTTTTATATATTTTTTTTATTATACGAAAACCTACAATTGTATTAGGGAATTTTTTTTATTTTTTATTTTTTTTTATTAGGCCTAAAAAATCGGCAAATTGAGTTGAGAGTTTGTTAAATTTTAAATATGTAAATGTAATAATGATGGCAGATAAAATTCACTAAAAATAAATGAATGAATCTTACTAAAAATAACCCATGCAAACGATTGCCTTCAAGTCTTTTTGAGTACCTCATTTTGTTATAATAATGTCTTGCTGGTCTGCAAACCACCCGCATGAAAATGTTAACTTTAACTTGACTTTTCAACAAGAATTCAGAGTTTCTCTCATATTAGAGGATACATTTGGAAAAGATCTGTATGAATTGAAAGATATTATACGGGGTACATTTGGAAGAAGAGCTTTGCATCCTGATTCTCTTCTTGTATTTGACCAGGAACGGTGAGTTCTCAGATTGTGTCTGTACTGCGCTCTGGGAGCTGAGATCTGTTTGTGTAGTATTTGCTGGAACCTCATTTCGAGAGACCACTATTTGTCTTTAACACACACACCTGGTAGTGAATATGTGAGTGGAGTCAGCATCCAATTATCCAATGCAGAGAGAAACAGAAAGCAGAGAGCGAGAGGAACAAGGGAAGAGAGATGGCGTGACCGCTCTTCCCTTTGTCAATATTGACTTGTCCCTCAATTAATGCATAGTCTTCTGGGAAACATTGCGTATTAAGTGATTTGTCCTCTGTTTGCATATCTGTCTGCGATATTACAAGAGGCCTCTCTCAACAGGTGATATTGAGATTACAGTAGAGGATTACTTCACTAAAAATTTTTAATTTGACATCTATTTGCTCAAGTATTTTCAAACCCATATTAGTTTCTGTCTTCCATGCAATTGCAATGAATGGGGCATTCAAGCTTCATAAAAGACAAAAAGAACTATAAATATATTATTATAAAACTGGTCCATATGACTCGTATACACTAAGTCTTCTGAAGTCATTTGTGTAAGCCTGAGGAACCAACTAAAAGTCAAATGACTAGGAATGACATGAGCTTAAAGTGTAACGGGCTGAGAAACGCAGGCGAAAGCGAGGATCTAAATGCAGGATTTAATAAAGTAATAACAGATTAAACAGAACAAAGGAACAAAACCACGAGGAACAAAAGCAACCATTACATGTATAACAACTGACAAAGTAACAAGTGAAACACAAGGGCTATAAATACACAGGGACAAACAAGCTTAACTAAGTAATGAGGAAACAAGATACACCTGAGAACAATCATAAACTAATCAACAGGAAAAACTACAAATGACTACAAACACATGGCACAAAACAGGAAATAGCAAAAGTTCACAAAAGACAAGGGGAACACAAGACAGGAATCGTGACATAGCCCCCCACTTAAGGAGCGGAATCCAGACGCTCCTCATGTAAACAGTCCAGGAGGGAGGTGGAGCGGAGGCGGACCCGGGGGTGGGATGGAGGGCCAGACCCGTGGAGCGGAAGAAGGCCTGGAGACTGCGGCAGGATTGAAGGCCAGGATGGAGCAGGCGACCAGGACGGAGCAGGCAGTGCAGGCGGCCACGGCGGTGAAGACCCCTCGGGCGGCCACGGCGGAGAAGACCCCTCGGGTGGCCACGGATGGTGAAGACCCCTCGGGCGGCCACGGCGGTGAAGACCCCTCGGGCGGCCACGGCGGAGAAGACCCCTCGGGCGGCCGCGGCGGTGAAGACCCCTCGGGCGGCCGCGGCGGTGAAGACCCCTCGGGCGGCCGTGGGAGAGAAGACCCCTCGGGCGGCGCGGCGGTGAAGACCCCTCGGGCGGCCGCGGCGATGAAGACCCCTCGGGCGGCCGCGGCAGTGAAGACCCCTCGGGCGGCCGCGGCGGTGAAGACCCCTCGGGCGGCCGCGGCGGTGAAAACCCCTCGGGCGGCCACGGCGGTGAAGACCCCTCGGGCGGCCAGGGCGGTGAAGACCCCTCGGGCGGCCAGGGCGGTGAAGACCCCTCGGGCGGCCAGGGCGGTGAAGACCCCTCGGGCGGCCACAGCGGAGAAGACACTTCGGGCGACACCGGCTCAGGAACAGACACAAGAACAGTAATGGCCACAAGGATAGACACAAACACAGGAACAGACTCTGGCTCCAGCTCAGGAACAGACGCTGGCACTGGCTCGGGAACAGACAACACACACACTGGCTCGGGAACAGACAACACACACACTGGCTCGGGAACAGGAACAGACTCTGGCTCGGAGGTGGCCATCTTGTCCGTAGACACTGGCTCGGAGGCGGCCATCTTGTCCGTAGACACTGGCTCGGAGGAAGTGACGTGAACAGTCTCTGGATCAGTAGAAGTGATGTGAACAGTCTCTGGTTCGGCCATCTTGTCCGTGGACACTGCCTCGGAGGAAGTGACGTAAACAGTCTCTGGATCAGTAGAAGTGATGTGCACAGTCTCTGGTTCGGCCATCTTGTCCGTAGACACTGGCTCGGAGGAAGTGACGTGAACAGACTCTGGATCGGCCATCTTGTCCGTAGACACTGGCTCGGCAGAAGTGACGTGAAGCGTCTCTGGCTCGGCAGAAGTGACGTGAAGCGTCTCTGGCTCGGCAGAAGTGACGTGAAGCGTCTCTGGCTCGGCAGACGGGACGTGAACAGTCTCTGGCTGGACAGACGGGACGTGAACAGTCTCTGGCTGGGCAAACGGGACGTGAACAGTCTCTGGCTGGGCAGACGGGACGTGAACAGTCTCGGGTTGGGCGTGGCTGACGTGAAGCTCTGGCTGGACGTGAAGCTCTGGCTGGACGTGGCTGACGTGGACGTGGCTGACGTGAAGCTCTGGCTGGACGTGGCTGACGTGAAGCTCTGGCATGACGTGAAGCTCTGGCAGGACGTGAAGCTCTGGTTGAGTGGATACCGCGGGTTCATGGAGCTCCTTCTCTACCTCTCCAACAGTGAAGGGGGATCCACAAAACTGCAGGACAAAATCAATACTGCACCAGGGTCCAACTGGGGTCCTCCTCTGGTAAGTTTAAACTAATGTCCCGATCTATACCACTCCAGAAACAATCCTTTAGAGTATTATCAATATCAGGAACGAGATGACTATACAAAAGGAATTCTTCCACATAATCGTCAATGCTGCGATTATCCTGATAAATCGCGCAAAGTTTGCTCAGTGGGCTCCGGCTACTACCTGCTAGATCCATGTTTTGGTCAGTTGTTCTGTAACGGGCTGAGAAACGCAGGCGAAGGCGAGGATCTAAATGCAGGATTTAATAAAGTAATAACAGATAAAACAGAACAAAGGAACAGAACCACGAGGAACAAAAGCAACCAGGACATGTATAACAACTGACAAAGTAACAAGTGAAACACAAGGGCTATAAATACACAGGGACAAACAAGCTTGACTAAGTAATGAGGAAACAAGATACACCTGAGAACAATCATAAACTAATCAACAGGAAAAACTACAAATGACTACAAACACATGGCACAAAACAGGAAATAACAAAAGTCCACACAAGACAAGGGGAACACAAGACAGGAATCGTGACATAAAGTTACCCTGTAGTCAATAATTTGAACCCTTAAAACTCGTCTTTGATCACCAAAATGACATATTTATACGTTTTTCCTTGAAAAAAATTCTTCATGCCTTAAAATAGCGTGAATGTAATTCTACACTCTTGCCTCATTTAGTATACGGGTTCTATGAATATGCAAATTAGCCCCGCCTCCACTCACTCGCACCAGCCCAGAGATCCACTCGTTGACGATCACACTTTGACGTGATTGGTTACAAGGTAGTTTGTGTCGTCAGAAACACCAGCGATTTCAAACCACGTTTTTGAGTCTGTCTTTGGTTCACTGCAGTTTTAAGGTAAATACTCAGCAATGGTGCTGACATGAATTTGCACATGGTTTGTCTTAAAGCATATTAAAAACGCCACAATAGACATATAAACGAATATATAAAAAGCTGGATTTTCACCACAGGGGGACTTTAAGATCTTTACCTGTTAAACCAAATGTTTACAAGTAAATTATGATGAGATAAACCTGATTTATATGCACAGCATTGGAGTTTAGATGAAACTGAGTTAAGAAGTGGCTCGCCATCTGTTCTTGATAGGCAAGGGGACCAATGCAAAGTCACCCTTGTCATCCACAGCTGTTGCCAGGCCAATGAGGCCTCTGTCACGTCAAAAATGGACCGTCTTTGTGAGACAACACGGTTAATTTATTAGTGATTGATTCTCGTTCTCTGGCCCTGTCAAAAACCCTGAGGAGGTAATTGAGGTTGAAAGCCTGCTATATTTTGCAGCTCCAGTGTATGATGCGATTCTTTTGTGTATGTTTACAATGATGAAGGACGGGCCTTGAAGTATGGATTCCATAAGAATCATGTCAAAGGAGGGCTGTACTGCCAGTCTGTCTCTTTGTCTGACAAGGATGCTAGTTACACGTTAGCAAAAGATAACGTACCACGCAGAGCAGACTTTTCTGGATTTGAAGGACAGATTTCGCTAAGGTGACATTGTTCTCGGCGGCGAACACTTTGAATCGTTTTCTCAATGTTTTAATCACAGTTTTCGCTGTATTTGTAATTAAATCAAATCGTAATCCGTGTTGGCTGGACTATCTTGAAACCTCACTTGGTTTACCAAATTTAAGTGACAAGATAATCTCGGTTTGTATATGAATCGTTCACATCAGCATCTCTGAATCGTCTGTTTGAACGAAGCTCAAGGTTCTCCAACTTTACATGGCATAAATGAACAATTAAACCTAATCCTTAATCCAGCCTGCATCACCCAAGCCAAGTTTATTTTTACACGGCACAAGGGCCCTTGCCAGCGAATTCTGGAATGCCATTCAGCATTCCAAGCTAAAACCCAGAAAATCCACTGAATGTTCCAGTCAACCCAATTACAAATCCCTACACCACTATGGTCATCCAAACGCTGTGGCTCGGAAATTTCAAGTGGGGAATTATTATGCTATATATTTCTGATATATTTCTAGGTATTATGCACCTATTTTGATAAAACAAAGAAAATAAATCAATTATTTTGATGGGTTAGAGTTAGCAAGAAAAACTGAAGGACACCTGCTTGCCAATGGCTGAATATTATAAATGTTTGATTTATCATTGACTACAGAAATCCATAAATGCAAGTTAAGATTTTGTGTTTTAGAGTTTAACATTTGAAAAGAACTTTACATGTAAAAAAGAGAGAAAAATTTGTCCTTATTATATGATCAATAAGTTATGACAACATATGTTTTTACATTGCTTTAACTCCTCAAAATAGGTTTAGCAATTTTCAACTCTTTTTTTTTTATAAGTTATACAAGATTCAACTTCTTTTTTAGTCAGAGTTTAATGTAATTTAAGTTGAAATGACTTTTTTTTAAGTACAATCAACTTGAATGTTTAAGGCAGCACCTTTTTTTATAGTGTACAATGAAAATCAATGGGGTCCAATGTTGTTTTGTACCTCATTGACTTCCATTATGAACAAAAACAGTTGTTCTGTGAAAAAGAAGAAAGTCATAAAGGTTATAAATGACATGAGAGTGAGTAAGTAATGACAGAATTTTCTTTTTTGAGTGATATCCCTTTAACTCAGATTTAGACCTACTTAAACTTTATGGAGCTCTTGAGTGAACCTGCAACTCCTTCAGAAAGTGTCATCATGCAAAATCATTATATTTTCATCAGGCCCATTAATCAATCAGTTGAAATTCTTTCAAGCTGTAAGGAGATATGAAACATTTGCGGCATTGAGTCATTTGACACCCGTTTCCACGTCAACCCCTCTCCATCCTTCTGCATACCGTTCTGGCTGAGTGTCTCTCTAACTGTTTTTTAATCAACTGGTTTGCATATGGAGTCCCCACGGGTCACTTCCCCAGAGAATAAGGGGGCATTGGTTCCTACACAGCTGACTGGGTGGCCAAAATGGGAGGAGGGAACCTAGGGTGGTTTACTTCACCTTCTAGCTTGATTCAACACAAAGGCATTAGCATTTAACGCATTCAGACACTTTACAAGAAGTTGGGAGCGACAATGATTTCCAGAAAACTATTTATGGTGCAGTTAAGCAGTATGGATGGTGGCAAGCGTGAATAGTCAGCTTTTTGTGTGCAGGTTAATGCCCATAAACACTGGTAAATTATCCATGTGTGGCTGTGGGGACAAAAGGAAAGGGTGATGCGCTGAATGTGGGAACGTGAATGGGGATGAACGATAGGGGCGTATTTGGAAAATTACCCATCATACTCTCTGGGTATCACACACACACAACACAATCCCACCGGGATGGCTTGCCAGACCTGGTGGATAGACACGCGCATTAACACCCGCAACTTCCTCTTTCCCTGGCTTGGAAAAATAAAGATGTTCATTAACTTGAGGGGATTAGTGAGCCTTTAAATCATTTTTATGATAATACGTGGCTGGGGGTGAGCTGATAAATGAAGACTCACCTTATCTTCTTAAACACCTTTAAGTGCAGATCTCTCGCTGGAATTTCCACTTGAAATGCTTTTTTCTTCTTCTATAACTTCTTCCCATCTTAGATTTCCTAAAATTTGTATTGTTAGCAGGAGATTTAAGGCTCACATTCCCCTCTTTTTTCTTTTACTCAACAAGCTTGTTTCAATAACGTTTTTTATTTGATTTTTATTTTAAAATATAATTTATTCCTGTGTTGCAAAGCTGAATTTTCAGCATCATTACTCCAGTCTTCAGTGTCACATGTTACTTCAGAAACCATTCTAGTATTCTGATTTGATGCTCAAGAAACATTTCTTATTATCATCAATGTTGAAAAGAGTTTTTCTGCTTAATATTTTTGTGGAAACCATGATACTTTTTGTTTAGGATTCTTTGATGAATAGAAAGTTAAAAAGAACAGCATTTATTTAAAATAGAAATCTTTTGTAACATTATAAATGTCTATACTGTCACTTTTGATCGATTTAAGGTGTCATTGCTGAATAAGACTATTGATCTCTTTAAAAAAAACAAAATCTTACTAACCCCAAATCTTTTATCAGTAGTGTATATTAGACAATGCATCAATAAATACAAGAATCATCCAATGTAACTATTAGAATATAATATCATTATAAATAAATAATCATAAATTATGTTTTAATAGTTTAATGATTATTATAATAATTGATTCATTTTCATTGCTTAATCCTTTACGGGATTCATTCAGCATTATTTTTGTACCTTTTTGAAATACTTCTTGCTTTGAATCAAATGTTGTAATGGTGTTTATCTTAAAGCTCTTTGGTTTTGTTGAAGATCTTCATTCAACTCTTTGATTGGAATCTTTTCTAAAATACATTGAAAAACTATCCCAAGGCCACCGAAGTTGCCACTCAATTGCAGCTGTAAGCGCTTAGCTGTGTTAAGAATCTATTTGATAGTGTAATTTTTTATGGAAGCTTAAAATCCATAAGGTTTGTTCCCTTTGCTGAAGCTGCTTTTTAGTTCCTATTCATACATTCCCCTGGGTGCTCGGATTGGTACCTATACCCAACTCTCTTTCTACGATTTATAACAATAGACGGACACTTTTGCGATTGCACACGCGTGCCACTTCTGCTGGCATGAGAAAAGATAACTTTCCAACTTTGTTTTGACACTTTTGATTAAGGAGCGGTAGAGGAACACCTGTACGTCTGCCTGCACAATACCTTCCTCCTCTGAGAGATTGATTTTTTTTTTACATTAAACCGCCCGCTTTTGTCTAAAGCAACAAGGCCTATTGTTATGCTAACAACCCTGTGGAAGATTTCCAATTCAATTCCACCTGAGCGCTGGTCAGCTCCACGCTCCTTTTGTGCCGTCCCTAGGGCCCCGTCTTGTCTTCTAAACGACAATTTAGCGATCACAGCGGACAGAGGAAAATTGACAGACGGTGGAGGGGGGGGGGGGGGATGTTCGTCATGATATTAGAGCGATCAAGTCTAATTCCGTTTCCCAGTATTAGGAGCGCTATTAGTTTAGGGCCTTTAACGTATACTCATCAAAGTTATATTATAGAACCTGTGATGGGAATTAAAAGGGGGAAGGAGAGAGGGGAAAACAACAAATTTTATGTTAATGCTGAGAGGGGAATATTTCTTGGAGGAAGGCGGTGGTGCACACATATAAACATATATGCGTAGGTTTATTAAGTTTAAGTTATATATCAAAAGTTTATGAAAGAAGTTAATTTATTTGATCAGTAAAAAACAGAATATTATGAAATATTACTACAATTTAAAATAGCTGTTAATATTTTTAAAAATGTAATTTATTCCAGTCTTCAGTGTCACATGATCCTTCAGAAATCATTCTAATATGCAGATTCTGTGCTCAAGAAACATTTCTTATTATTATCAATGTTGAAAACAGTCGGTCTGCTGAATATTCTTGCGATACATTTTTTTGCTGTATTCTTAAATAGAAAGTTCAGAGGAACAGAATTTATTTTGATTTGTAATAAAGTAGAAGTCTTTACATATTTGATTATTTTTCAATGCGTCCTTGTTGAATAAGAATTTCTTAAAAATAAATAACATACTGAATGCTAGTGTATATTATTCATGCCTAGATCTAAACATATTGAAGCCCAAAAATTGTGTGTTTAATGGCAGTATCTCAAACGGTATTTGCTCATGCTGTGTTACTCTCTGAACAATGCCTGACGTCTGGAAGCATTAATGAGGTTTGGAGAATGAGGCTTTATAATGCAAATCAAAATATGCTGCCTGTCTGACGGAATCAGTCATCTTTGTCTTTATTATACTTCTTTTTCTTAAGTTTAACTTTGTTGTATTTAAACTAGATTATCAGATGTATTTTGATGGTCTTGACCATGACTTGTTCTCACTAGTTTGGTTGACAAATTATAGATGTTTTTGACACTTTTGCAATCTTGTGATTTGCTGATTCAACTACGGTTTAAAAAGTCAATTAAAGTGCTGAAGAGCAACACATTTCAGCATTTGTTATGGAAATTGGATTCCGAAATAATGTATTTAATGCGTTAATTATGATTTTAGTGGCAAAGATAATCTGCAACGGTGTCCTGCCGAATGAATTATTTCTTGCCTTTTTCTTTAAATAGAATCCAAAGATTTAATTAAAGTAAAGATCAAATTATTCCTATTGTTTAACCAGTGTATGATTTTAAAAATTCATATGGGTTTGAAATGAGAAACAAAATTATTATTCTGCACTGCTTCAAAAAACTGATAAAAGTACTGAACAAATCCTCACTCACATTTAAATTAGGCTCACAGTATCTGAAGGAAATCTAGCATGAATATGTTGTTTTTCACAAATTTAGAGTTTAAGTAAAACATCTTGTTTAAGTCAGGAAAGTCAGCATTCCAGTTAATTCAGGTCAGAGGTCAGAATATCATGCAAATTTTGAATGATTGTCTCTCCAGAAAAAGTCTTTTAAGCCCTGTTTACACCTGGTATTAAGATGTGTTTTTGTCGCACAAGTGGACGACGCTAAATACAGGTGTAAACGGGGTCTTAAATGTCTTAAAGCTTGTCCACTTTGACCACTTCCAGAGGTAGTTGAAAATGCATTTGACCGGATTGCTTTCGTAGTGTAGTGTTTCACTCATGTGTTTATAAATGCTTTCGAACAGCTACAAAATACCACCTTCTCTCCGCCTACTGACCTAATCCGTAAACACTATGGGAAGCGCGCTCGCCAGACGGGATTTAAACTTTGTCGGCTGAATACCCAAGTTTGGTTTGAAGACAAAAAACGTACCAAGCACAATGTTTTCTCACCATTCCTGATTTCTAATGCACACTCACAGCGTTCGGCTAGTCTTGCGGCTGTTAGAGCAGAAACGAAAGCTGATGCTCTCCGTATGTTTTTACCGTTCTTTCCAGTCGTGTTCATTTGTAAATTGTTTGAGCTTATTTTGTCCATTATATTGAAAGATCTGAAAAAAAAAACCTATTACCCTCCCATAGACTGAAGAAATCAGGACAGAGGTGGTTGAAAGTGGACAAAAGAGACAGATTAAAACAGCAGGTGTAAACGGGAACACATCTTAATAGGTGTAAACAGGGCCTTAGAACCAGATCTTGTAGTTACAACATCTTCCAGCAGGGGCAAACAAAGCATTATTTAACCAGCTAAACCTTGACACTGTATAGCAGGGCTTTAAAACTCAGTTACTGGAGGGCCACAGCCCTGCAGATTTTGGTTCCAGCTGTGCTGTAGTCTTCAAATAAGCCTGAAAGAATAAGCCTGCTTTTTTCAAAGTTCTCCAACCGAGGGATACACAATAAACTTCTTGAACCATGAGCTGAACAACAAGATTGGTTAAAACGACAGCTTTCTGTCAATCTGCATTTTTAAATAATTGGAAAACCCTGTTAACGTCACTGGGATGATTCTAGACTTTTTTGGAGCTCTGGGGATTTGTTTCCATCACATTTCTTTCTTGCCCTCTGCTCTCCAGCTACACTTTGAAGCTCATCTTTTACAATCTTCCACACTCCTCTCAAGCACCGTATACTTGCTCCATTTGAACTGAGTTTCCAGAGCAGCAGGGACGGCGTATGCTAAGAGATGTGAAATTACACATGGCGGTGAGAGAGGTGAAGTATTCCACATGAAGAGAATGCACATGAAAGTGTACCACACTCAGATCCGTCGCTGAACTCCCTCTTTAATGTGATACCAGTAATGGAAGCATTTGGAGATGAGCTGCGTCTTCGACATCAAAGCTAATCGAGAAATGGAAGCCAATTGGCGTTCGGCCTTAGCGGTGTGTGCGCGAGCGAGCGGGCGGGCTGGCGAGCAAGACGCGCACAAAAGCGGATGAGCTCTCTTTACCTAAGAGGATAGATGCAAGAGATGAGACTTGACAAGATCCAGAGTAAAGAGGCTCCTTCCTTTTAAAAACAGATACATGCTGCAACACTCCGCCAAGACGCAACCCGTCTAATGTAATTACGTTTGTCAGCGTCAAAAGCGTCCCAGAATATCCCCATTCGCTCCTCCCTTCCCCCCCAAACCTATCCCTCTCATTCTTTCACAACATCACAAACTGACATGTAAATGGACTGTCATTAAATCCTATTAGTTTGGCCTGTCATATTGGAGCAAGCCAACTCCTTTATTAAGTACTTTGCATGACTCTTGTTTATATCCAGATTAGGGAAGAGAGGGAGATAAACAGACAGTATCTGAGGTAAACAGTGTGGATCACTGTCTCTTGGATTCAGGGTTGTTTCGATGTAATGTTGCCTGGGGATCATTCATTTGCAGATTTCCCGTACAGCAAGACTACTTACTTTCTTGTTGTTTTGTTCTTTACTGTGGTTCTAGATTTAAACATTTAATTAAAAGAAGGTCAGATAATTTAATTAAACGTAGTGCTGTGCGGCTGCCTGTTTCTACCGACAATTTTTTTAAGACATGTTAAACAATTGTATTTGTCACTTTACTCTTAAAATCTGAGTTTATTTCTTGCAGTTGCGACTTCGTAATCATGACTAAATCTAACAATTGCAACTTTGTGTCTCACAATGTGACTTCACATATGACTTGTAATTGCATCTATATTTCTCAAATTGTGACATTATTTCTTACTATGCGACTTTGAATCTCACATTGTGACATTATTTCTCAAAATTGAGACTTGCATATTTCTTAATGCAACTTTGTATCTCACAATTTGACATCTCATAATGTGAGTTTATTACTTGTAATTGCATCTTTATTTCTCATAATTTTGATTTTCTCACTATGTGACTTTAAATCTCACAATGTGACATTTCTCATAATTGAGACTTGCATATTTCGTAATTGCGACTCACAGTTTCAACTTTGTATCTCACAATATGACTGAATATCTCATAATTGTGACTTTTATGTCGTAATCAAAGCAGTTGAAACTTTGTATCTTACAATGTGACTGGATTTTATTTCACTATCATTTACCTGCAAATTTATTTCTTATAGTTTTGACTTTATCTCTCTGTGACTTTATATCTCACAATATGACATTATTTCTCATAACTGCAATTTTTTTTACCTTATAATTGTGACTTTATATCTCACAGATGCAACTTTATCTCACAATGTGACTTTATTGATTATAATTGCATCTTTATTTCTCAACATTTTGACTTTATACTGCATCTCACTATGCAACTGTTTCTCACAATGTGATTAATTCTTATGTTAAACTATTTCTTCTATTAAAACTAAATATAATTTCTGTGATTTTGTGGCAAGTGGTGACTCGCGCACTTCACTTTTAAGTAAGAAAAATGTCTGAACCGGTAACGTATATCTATAGAAATATCTCTGTATATATGGGTCTCGCTGTGTAAAGCAACAAGCACTGTAATAGTTGACAGACAAATTAAGGCAAGAGAAAAACATTAAAATTCAAACACTCTTGCAGCACACCTCGTCTTCATCTTTCTCATACTCTTTCTTTTTGTCGCCCTTCTTCATCCTCATCTTCATCAAACTGTCAGCTGCAATTCCAGTCACAGTCAGACACATTCTCATTAAATTAATTACGACCACTCAATTGAATTATGATCAAAGACTCTACAGAAACCCAATTAGCATTGTTTTGATCTTCAGCAATCAATTGAGAGATGTCTCTCCTCCCCGCCTCATCAGCACAATTAGGGCCAAATTCACAAAGCTATTGAATAATGCTATTAAATAAGTTTTACACTCAGAAATGTGAGTGATAGAGAAGAAATTGTGATTCTGAGGCACTGGGAACAGTTTTGTCACTCGCTCAACTTTCACAGTTCTCTTCCTCTTATAGGTTCAAGTCTAAATTCTTCCATGATACACAAAAGGAGAGGTTTAGCAGAATGCCAAAGTTACTCTTTTCCATGCAATGAAAATGAATGGGGACAAGCGTCTGTTAAGCTCCAAAATGAACAACAAAGCACCGTAAAATCACCTTAAAGTAGTCTCATGCATTACATTCCAAGGTTTCTGAATCCATCAAAAACTTTGTGTGAGGAACAGACTAAAATTTAAGTTATTCAATCAAAATTGCGGTACAATTGTGGCCATCATTTTTATTGTATGGAAAAGAGCAACTCTGATATACTATACTGTGCTACACAAAAGACAACAAGTCAAATGGGTAAATGAACTTGCTTTAAAATGACTGTAAAGTAATGTAAAGAAATACATCTTCAGTACATCTCCCTTAAGGAATGTTGTATGCTTGATGAATGGGTTTGTTCAGCATTCATTGCTTAACTGTGTTGTTGTAATCTTGGTGAGATATCATATTGTGTTTCTGCACATAACCATTAATACAATTTGAATTTGACTATAAGCAAATATGTACCATTTCCAAACCTGAATCCTCTCCATCAGAACAAGCCAGCTGACCAGTCAATAGACTTTACAACCGTCTTCTAAATGAAGCCATTGTGTGTTATCAAATAAACTAAGTGCTTGATTATAGAAAGTTCTGCTTTGTATTCTGCTGTTCAGTATTCATCAGTTGGGAAAGCAAGAAGAAAATCTATATGCTCCAATGTTGTTAAACTCTTGATGACTTATATTTCAAAATTCAACAGTTTTAGAATGTAATCTCTGGTTTTGTTGGCAACCGTTTTGTTCTTCTACTGTGGTCTCCACTGACACGGGATTTTATGCAACCTAGAATCAAACTCAAAAAATGTCTGTAACAAGGATCATCAATGGCCTAGCTCAAGTAAACCCATTACTGTGAAGACAACGTCATTGAAGGGGTAGTAAAATCCGGGCCAAATCCAAAGTTTTCCAAAGCTTAAACTCGCCATTGCTTGGCAAATTAAACTGATTAACTGATGAGTGAGTTAGAGTAAATTGCTGTTTCTAACAATAATCTTGAGTACTTTACTGAGTGTGAGGTTCGTACAAAATTCTCCCTATGAATTTGATTGTGCCTGAATCAAGTGTAATTGTTTGTGATGTGCATGTGTGTATCTGGCAATGTATGTTTGAGTGTAAATATTTAGCTTGTTGCTGATGAAATGTGTGCGATTGTCTTTTATTTGGAATGTGTGTGCGTGTTGTGAAGTGTATATGGCTCTGATCCTCTGAGGAGTGGAAGGGTTTAATCTTTTGCCCTGAGGAGGGTCTCAGAGCTCTAAAACTGTGTATTATTCGTGCTGGCACTAATGCAGCCGGCTGAGGGTGGTGAAGAGGGAGGAATCGATGCTTTTGGAGCACAAGTGAATGAAATTCAGAGAGCTAAATTTATTCGCCACACAAAGACAAGCATGCATCCGTTTAACAGCCAGAGTGCCCAGAGATTATGGACGAAAATCCTTAATCCAGCTGCATCCTGGAATTACGATTCAGTGTTTTGAAGTGATGGCGATGATGTTTGTCTTTGTACTTTCATTGTTAAGGAAAAAAGGTGTTTTACATTAACCCAAAATGCAGTTAATCAGAAGGTTGTTTTACAAAAGAATATATTTCAGTCATAACTTTTGTTAATCACAGTAAAATATTACTTTACCAGGGCAAATTGTAGCAAAAGTATTTTGCAATACAACATGAACGCATTAAGTACTGTACATTGTACCTAACAATTAATTATTGTGTAAGTACATAGTAGTTTAAGACACCTAGGGCCAGATTGACTAAACAGGGAAAAATCAGCGTGCAAGTGCAATTCTAAAACAGCGCCGATGGGAGTAGAAAGTTCTGCTCGTGATCCACTGACAACGTGGTTGTCACAGATGCAGCCGGATCATTTCTATAATGACTAACACAATCTACCAAGAGCAGCGCAATTTAGCATCTGGTTTAAGACATGCTTTTTTGGGCGGTAAATAATGGTGCAAAGACCAATAAATTGACTAGTGAAAACTTTAGTAATTCATCTTGCGTTATTCATTTAAATACTCTCCTCCCATAAATTTTGCGTCTGAAAGAGAAACTCCTACAAATGCATATGCAATAAGGTCAGCCGCAAAAATAACTGTCCACGCCTTTTCAGCGCTAATTTTTCACTGCGCGTCTTTAGTAAATCCTGACAGTAGTTTTTTAACGCCAAAAGAGGATTTGCGCTGCCTGGCGCAAGCTGTTACACTGTAAAAACTGATCAGTTGACTTTACTTCAAAAACCTGTTGCCTTAAAATTATTAAGTAAATAAACTTTGTGCGTAATTGAAAAATGTAAGTTAAATGAACTTGACAATTCCACAAAACTTAATTTTTTCAATTACGCATGAAGTTTTGTTTGAACGGGTTTCCTCACTTTTTTTAAGTTCAGTCAACTGATCACTTTTTACAGTGAAGTAAATCTGTCCGCAAATATAAAGTGTGACCCTTAATTTTTTCTAAGGATCTGTTGTAGTATGACTTCAGTAGTTTACCTGAGGTTTGGTTTGCCAAATTCAACTACCTTACTGTAGTTATATTGTATATTAGATATCAATTTATTTCGATGGTCCACTGTAGACACTGATTCTACTAACTATAAGTAACTTTGCAAATACATGCCAACTACCAGTCATTGGAGTATAGACCGTCAGCTTAATATCTGCAAACACTTTATTTTGATGCTCCTCAACAGACATTCTACTGACTATAAGTAACTTTGCAACTACATGCCAACTTATTCTACTAGCCTGAACCCTAACACCTAAGTCTAACTTACAGTCTACATGAATACTCTAATGACTGGTAGTTGACATGTAGTTGCAAAGTTACTTATAGTTAGTAGAATGTCTAAAATGTACCATCGAAATAAATGAATGATTTTATATATTTTGAATTGTGCTTAGAATCATATGGACCTGGAGACAAGCAAAAGAACTTTCCATATTGGGTCTAAAACGAATTCAAGATACTCGATTTGAACAACTTCTTGAAGTATAAAGCAAAATATCCTTTGTGAGTGTGCACAACTAACAATTAATCACAACTGTGTTAATGATTAAACTCGATAATAATAATAGTTAAATTAATTAACAGAATTTATTTGGGACATATTAGATTATGAAGCTTTTTGTCTCTTTTATAGGCTATTGTTAATATATTTTTTCTTGAGAATATTCACTTTGATGTTGATGTGCTCCATATATTTCCTGTCTGCCCTCCACATGATGTCTGCAGCGTGGAATGATGGAATACCGCTTCTTCAGTGTGATCCTTCAAAGGCGTGTCATTGTTTTTGGCATCTGCTTGATTAGTTTACCACTATGAGGCTGAAAATTAATTAAAGTGATTAAACGGGATACTAATGGTGAGGTGACGGAGTACCAATGTTGGCTCAGCTTTTCACCTTTTTGAGAACACAAAGGGGTGATGGAGCAAAGGAAAAAAAGAAGTATAGAAAGAGAGTGAGAGAAGTGGGTTTGTTTATAGAACACAAAATTACATTCTCTGCATCAATCAGTCAAGCCCTGCCTGTATGCTAATAATGAGATTTATATATATATTCCTAATAGTGGAGTCTTGACCAATAATTCTAATGCTTGACACCATTCAACTGATGTTGTGCTGTACCTTTACGTTCAGTATTGTACCTTTTCATTAGTTTATGTGGGAAATTTTACTGAGTGAAACAGTCCATTCAGTTGGAAAAGATGTTGGATGGAGCTTACAGGGGTATTTCACCCAAAAATGTTGTCATCATTTACTCACCCTCAAGTTGTTCCAACCTGTACCTGAGTTTCTTTTAGCTGCTGAACACAAAAGAAGATATTTTGAAGAATAATTGGCAATCAAACATTTGACGGTAGCCAATGACTTCCATAGTGGGGGAAAAAATACCATGGAAGTCAATGGGGTCTATCAACTCTCTGTTTACCAACGTTTTTTAAAATAACTTATTTTGTGTTCAACAGATAAAAGAAACTCATAAAGGTTTGAAACAACTTGAGGATGAGTAAATTACGACAATTTTCATAACAGCATGGTGACATATTGAATGTGAGTTTGATAAAACAGTGACTAAATAGGCATTTGGCTATTGGTTAACATTTAACCAAAATGAATCATGGATTAAGACATATAGGCATATAGGAATCATCGATACAGGCATTAAGAAAGTAAACGGGGCCATTTTTAAAATTCTTATTGACTTTTTTTTTTTTTTACCAAAATCAGGTAACAGTAGATTCTAAAGTTAATGATGTAGTAATTGATTGAAGGTCAGATGTCTTTTCTCACCTTTTACCCTTCTAAGATGACCTTTGACCTTGTAAATGTTTCCATGGTTGTGTTTTAAAAACAAATGCAGCTGACTGGATATATCCTATCTGATATCCCTTATGTTTATGAGCTTGGCAACACTGAGGCTTCTGATTTTACCACTCTACCCTCCTCTTGAATAATTGCACAAAGAGTGTATGTGAGATGTGTTTGGGCGGTGTGTGTGTTTGTGAGATAGTGGGGCTGGTTTCCATAGCAATGCGACCCAAAGTGCTCACAGTAACCTAATTGGTATGCTTCTCCTGACCGCCCTTATTGTAGCCACGCTAATCATAGCCCTTTTGTAGTAATAAAGGACGCTACTAAAGAAATCTCCAGCCTTGCTAGGGTTTTCCTCTATGCCCTCCCCCCTCCCATTTTTCTTCAAGCCCCATCAGCAGCCACTGTGCACCCAAAATCTCCTCCCGTGATTGGCAGCTGGGCTTTGAATACAGTGGAAAAGGTTTAAGAGTCCTTCCGTAAGTTAGAAACCATTTGGGATCATGCCACCTGCTTCACATCCTGCTCTGAAAGAAGAAATCTTACCTCATTCAGAGAACAGCTAGAGTGGCCGGGCAAAAAACATGCAAAACAAAGACTGTGTCTTGTGCTGCTTTCACACTCGAGCTTTCGCTGCCGTCCATTTTTTTGTTTTGATTCATTGGGTTTGATTGGAAGCGGTTGCCTAAACCTATAAAGTTTGCTGGTGTGCATTTCAAGTTTGTTCGTGTAAACTACAGGACAGTTTGCAGTTAATATTAAATCAATTCAATCGCAGAAGTCAATCTATTGCTGAAGCACAAGTTGCGTCTTTGATACACTCATTATAGTATAATGCATTTCTCAAAGCTCCTTGTCTCCAAATAAATGCCTTTGCAGATCAGCTCATATTCTTCAGATCTCTTTCTATACAGTGGGGAGGCAGTGGAATCAAACTTGGGTTCAGACTAAGTAATTGAACCAAGTGTGAAAAAAGGCTGGAATACACTTCACAAATTGTGCCCAGATTTTGTCTCTGATTTGATTTGTATCTGGAGGAGGAGAAGGTGAGAGGCTGTCTGCATTTATAGTGGTGTCCGAAACCATAGTGTATGTTATCGAGTGATCTCTTTCAATCCCATAATGCACCGCAATAACGAGTGTTCAACCGCGCTGTGCTTTGATTTTCACGGAGCACAGGACGAGGAAGTGTACAGGACAGCATGATGCATGCAGAAGGGCAGGGAATATGGTCACGTTGACTCACGTAAGAGGATTGACAGCTGTACGGTGAATGAGAGAGCGCTTAGATCATAACTGACGCAAAACCAGGAACTGGAGACACACAGCTCGCTCTGAACGCTCTTTCAACTCTTCAGATTGCATAATTCATTGGGAAATGAATAGAAATGTTTGACAAAATATTTTGCAAGCATGTGATGATAAATCAATATTTCTTCAAATATGCACACTTTTGAACTAAGAGCCCTAACGGAAACTGTCTAGTGCATGTATGTGAACACCAATAAACCGGAGACAGCGTGACTGGCTTCATATGAGTGATGATATCTATGCAAAATAACAAACATTACAGATTGATTATTTTGCACTCCTGACATAAATTAAGAAATTGATGTCACTGCAACCTATAGTTTTATCATAAACAGTGGTCAAATATCGAAAATAGGAGTCTTTAATCTTTCTAGTGATACTCAGTTTGTCCAGATCAAGTAAGAGTGTGATGTTTTAATTAATGGGCAGTGAATGTTGAACAACAATAATCTTGGGCCGTCGGACTCGGTGATCCTTGCCTTCAAAAGGGTTTAAGAAAGAAAGTCATACAGGTTTGAAATAACATGAGGGTGAGTAAAAGAAAACAGAATCTTCCTTTTTGGGTGAATTATCTTTTAACTAGACTTTTCAGTATGTAATTCAGCTGAATCTTTTCATGTTGAAGGTTGAAGCCAACCCCCCCAAAACTTTTTAATTATCTAAAGGACCCCTTTAAAATAACCTTTTGTGTAATGGAAATGTTCCATTGATGTTGAAGATTATTCGTGGAACAATCAATGCCAATAAAGAAGCTTTATTTTTAAGACTGTAATAGCTAACAGTATCTTGACTCACATACTGCTTTTGCAAAGACAAAACACCAGTTATGCATCGTCAAGTTGAGGAACTGAAATCGAATCCTATATACACAGAAAACCAGTGAGAAATTAAATTAATAAAATTAAAAAATAATTCATTTCAGAAAATCTTGAAGCCATTTTTATCACTATAGCAATTACTGCACTATGAAAGTTTACTTTAAATTATATGTAACTTGTTCGCAAACTTCCATACCTTCCTCGGGTAGTACTGTATATATTCGTTATAATAACATTTGTCACATTTTTATTACATTTTCTACAGAATATCTATTTACTCCCAGCAGTGGTTAACCAGTAGCTCTCCTCCTGGGCTCCTGTTTTACGCTAGTCTTTTTAATGAGTGTCTCCTATCCGTCAGAGGTTGTAAGGACTAATTTACAAATGCTTCAAATAATTTCTAATTACCACAAGTGTAATAATAATTGTCTTGCTAATCTGGTGGAATAATTAGTGGTATAGCTTGTAGCGAATCATCCGCGCTTGAATGATCTCTGCGGGACGTCCACTGTTGACTGTCCACTCGAGGGGGTTCATGCCGAGAGGACGGGGCAGACAGAGATGTCTTTGTTAGATGGTGGTTTGTGGGTGGCCCATCTTTAGCCTGGGAATTCGGTCTAGCGCTAGTAATTGAGCTGCTAACTAGGCAGTGAATGGTGTAGTGTGCAGATAATTGAAGCTTTGAGCTTGCCAGTGGAAAGCTGTAGTTAACGCAGCTGTAGCCAAACGTAAAGTGTAGCTGTGAAATTTTAGGATACTAGCCTGGTTGGATTATAAGGAGCTTAGGGATGGATTTACTGCATCTTTTGCTCTGATGAAGTATAGGAACAGTAAGCTGTTGACTGTTAAGTCCACTTCAGTAGGGTCATACCTGCACTGACCCTACTTCATCTCTTGGAGACTTTGAGTGCTGACCTATTGCTCCCATAACTCAGTACAGAAATTCCCTCCAGACGAGTTAGAACAACTCCAGTGCCCTCTAATTACATTCTAATGTGCTAAATTGGTGGAAAATTAGCTGCTAATAATCCCCTAATTCGTGTCCTACTAATGGCCTGTTATCCTAAATTGTTATGTTAATTGAGGTTTCATCATAGGAACGGATGATCACTCTGTCATGGGTTAATGCAGGTCTCTCTCACTCTTTTTTTTCCCCTACTGTTAATTCTGTTAATAAAGTATACCATTTCAATTGTCTTCAGCTGTTACACCTACTCTCTCTGATAAAGTACTTACCAGTGTACACTTTTACATAACCTGTTAATGGTTGGAAATCACATAAAACCTTTTAAAATAAAATTTCAATTGGTTAAACCACTTAAAGTATCAATGCACATTAATTTGAAATTCATTTTCAGTGTAATGTGTTCTAATTGTTCTGCATTCAATTTGTTCTTCCCTCTTGATCACTGATTTCTGTATGCAAGTGTTATACTGTGCAATAGTGTGGCAGTGGTTGATTGATTGTGACCTAAAAATGGGTTACAGGTCTGCTAATGCATACGATGCTAAATGCAAATAATAAAAAGCTATATAATTGTGCATTATTAAACAGGCCTATTAAATTTTCGAAGGAAGGAGATATTTTTTGTAGTTGATATCAAATGCTCGGATTCCAATAAAAATCTATGGTATTTTGATGCAAATTCAACTACTTGTTAGTAGTTAGCTAAAATAGACAGGTGCCAGCATGGACAGGTTTCTTCTGACTTGTAATCAGAAGAATGATATAGCATAAAGAGTTAGCAGATATTAAGCAGTCTACTAATACTCTAATGAGAGTTAGTTGACATGTAGTTGCAAAGTTACTCATAGAAAGCCTAAAGTGGACCATTTGAATAAAGTGTTTCCATTTTTTTTTTAAGTGAAGTAGTCTAAGTGAAGTAATTATTCTCTGACAATCGCATGAAACCATAAAAAGTTCAATTTTCCAGACATTTAAAAACTAAATGGTAAATTTTCCTTTTCAGCTTATGTTAATAATTGTGCATATTAGCAAAGTCTGATTCATGAACCAATTTGAATTTGTTCTTTATTTGTCATTGTTATAAATAACAACAAAATCACATCAGAGAATCCTACAATATAAGTGCAATTGTTCTGTTAAACCAGTTCGAATCGGGTCAACACATTTGGTTTTAATAAATAAGATTTTATTAAATTAATGTCAGTATTGTTCAGTGTAAATACAATGTATTTTTTGTTTAATTGAATTATAAATGCAATAAACTGGATTGGGACTTTTAAACAATTAATATACAATGTGTGTCTGTTCCAGGCACTGAAACGTTTTTTGAACCGGCTATTTGAAATGAAAGATTTGATTCACTGAAATGAATTGGATTTCCCATCACTAATGCATTTGCGGGCCTCTGGTGTTCATTGTAATATTAATTATTCTAATGTTTGATTCTAAGAACAACTTTAATTACTTTTGGATGACAGGTCTGCCACTAAAATCTGGGTTTGAAGTGAAACCAGCTTAGAAGCACTGCTGAATGGAGATCCGCATGTCATCCGTCCAGCGGTAGGGCTTCCTGTGAGGTGGCCGTCCTGTCACTGGCCGTCTGTAAAATATGCTAACGTATATAAAGAAGCGATGGGTCCCCTGGCCTTTTGCTGACATTTACAGCTACTGGGCAAGGACATGGCCTTTTCTTTCTCTTTCCCTTTTTCTCAGCTAATCAGGTGTCTTGAATAGGAGCCAGATAAGGCTATTGTTTGCCCTGACAATGTCCTGATGGTTTGGCCCTGTGGAGATCGTAGGCAAGGCTTCTCCTTTTAAAGAAGGTATGCCACCAGAGAGAACTCATTAATATGGCGCATCTGGGTTAATTAGGTGGCAAAAATGCTTCTTGAGTGCAAAGATGGAAAGAAAATAATGTAAAAGTCCGTAATGGAAATATAGAAAAAAAAAGTAATAGGGGAGACCGCGGCTAGTTGTCACACTTTGTATTCTAGTGAATTTATCATGTTATTTAGTCAATGTTTTTATTGAAAAGAAGAACTCATGGTTACAAAAGCTATTGAATATATAATTTATTGATCACTTCTGTTTGTGACAACATACCCTGTGTAATTTCTCACGTGCAAGAGAACCTGTCATTAAACAGCCTGTTATGACTTTTCAGCTAAATTTAAACAGTAAAACAATTATGAAATAAAACAATTCATGAAAAATATAACGAGCTACAGAGCCCCTAAAGGGACACGGTGAAGGAAAAAATATGAGATGGGAGGAAAAATTACTTGTCAATGAAAATATGCGTTCGCTCGCAAAATGTTTTGCGTTCCCTCGAGAAAGTTTGCATTCGCTTGCAAAAATGTTACGCATTCCCCCGACAAACTTTGCATTCGTTCGCAAAATGTTTTGCGTTCCCCAGAAAAACTTTGCGTTCGCTTGGAAAATGTTTCAAGTTCCCCTGAGAAATTTTGTATTCGCTCGCAAAATGCTTCGCGTTCCCCCGACAAACTTTGCATTCGCTCGCAAAAATGTTTTGCATTTGCTCTGAAAAATGTTTTGCGTTCCACAAACTTTGCATTCGCTCGGAAAATGTTTCAAGTTCCCCCGAGAAATTTTGTATTCGCTCGCAAAATGTTTCGCGTTCCCCCGACAAACTTTGCATTCGCTCGCAAAAATGTTTTGCATTTGCTCTGAAAAATGTTTTGCGTTCCACAAACTTTGCATTCGCTCGGAAAATGTTTCAAGTTCCCTCGAGAAATTTTGTATTCGCTCGGAAAATGTTTCGCGTTCCCCCGACAAACTTTGCATTCGTTCGCAAAATGTTTCGCGTTCCCCAGAAAAACTTTGTGTTCGCTTGGCAAATGTTTCAAGTTCCCCCGAGAAATTTTGTATTCGCTCGCAAAATGTTTCGCGTTCCCCCGACAAACTTTGCATTCGCTTGCAAAAATGTTTTGCATTTGAAAAATGTTTTGCGTTCCACAAACTTTGCATTCGCTCGGAAAATGTTTCAAGTTCCCCCGAGAAATTTTGTATTCGCTCGCAAAATGTTTCGCGTTCCCCCGACAAACTTTGCATTCGCTCGCAAAAATGTTTCGCATTCGCTCTGAAAAATGTTTTGCGTTCCACAAACTTTGCATTCGCTCGGAAAATGTTTCAAGTTCCCCTAAAAAACTTTGCATTCGTTTGCAAAATGTTTCAAGTTCCCCCGAGAAATTTTGTAGTCGCTCGGAAAATGTTTCGTGTTCCCCCAAAAAACTTTGCATTCGTTTGCAAAATGTTTCAAGTTCCCCCGAGAAATTTTGTATTCGCTCGGAAAATGTTTCGTGTTCCCCTAAAAAACTTTGCATTCGTTTGCAAAATGTTTCAAGTTCCCCCGAGAAATTTTGTAGTCGCTCGGAAAATGTTTTGTGTTCCCCCAAAAAACTTTGCATTCGTTTGCAAAATGTTTCAAGTTCCCCCGAGAAATTTTGTATTCGCTCGGAAAATGTTTCGTGTTCCCCTAAAAAACTTTGCATTCGTTTGCAAAATGTTTCAAGTTCCCCCGAGAAATTTTGTAGTCGCTCGGAAAATGTTTCGTGTTCCCCTAAAAAACTTTGCATTCGTTTGCAAAATGTTTCAAGTTCCCCCGAGAAATTTTGTAGTCGCTCGGAAAATGTTTTGTGTTCCCCCAAAAAACTTTGCATTCGTTTGCAAAATGTTTCAAGTTCCCCCGAGAAATTTTGTATTCGCTCGCAAAATGTTTCGCGTTCCCCCGACAAACTTTGCATTCGCTTGCAAAAATGTTTTGCATTTGAAAAATGTTTTGCGTTCCACAAACTTTGCATTCGCTCGGAAAATGTTTCAAGTTCCCCCGAGAAATTTTGTATTCGCTCGCAAAATGTTTCGCGTTCCCCCGACAAACTTTGCATTCGCTCGCAAAAATGTTTCGCATTCGCTCTGAAAAATGTTTTGCGTTCCACAAACTTTGCATTCGCTCGGAAAATGTTTCAAGTTCCCCTAAAAAACTTTGCATTCGTTTGCAAAATGTTTCAAGTTCCCCCGAGAAATTTTGTAGTCGCTCGGAAAATGTTTCGTGTTCCCCCAAAAAACTTTGCATTCGTTTGCAAAATGTTTCAAGTTCCCCCGAGAAATTTTGTATTCGCTCGGAAAATGTTTCGTGTTCCCCCAAAAAAACGTTGCATTCGTTTGCAAAATGTTTCAAGTTCCCCCGAGAAATTTTGTATTCGCTCGCAAAATGTTTCGCGTTCCCCCGACAAACTTTGCATTCGCTCGCAAAAATGTTTCGCATTCGCTCTGAAAAATGTTTTGCGTTCCACAAACTTTGCATTCGCTCGGAAATGTTTCAAGTTCCCATGAGAAATTTTGTATTCGCTCGGAAAATGTTTCGTGTTCCCCCAAAAAACTTTGCATTCGTTTGCAAAATGTTTCAAGTTCCTCCGAGAAATTTTGTATTCGCTCGGAAAATGTTTCGTGTTCCCCCAAAAAAACGTTGCATTCGTTTGCAAAATGTTTCAAGTTCCCCCGAGAAATTTTGTATTCGCTCGCAAAATGTTTCGCGTTTCCCCAACAAACTTTGTATTCACTCACAAAATGTTTTGCGTTCCCCCGAGAAACTTTGCATTTGATTGAAAATGTTTTGCGTTCCCCCGAGAAACTTTGCATTTGATTGAAAATGTTTTGCGTTCCCCCGAGAAACTTTGCATTCGCTCACAAAATGTTTTGCGTTCCCCCGAGAAACTTTGCATTCGATTCAAAATGTTTCGCGTAGCCCTTGTTGACAACTTTCCCTTGTGACAACTAGCCCTGGTCTTCTCTATAAAAAGCTAAACTAAAATTAATTTCTGCTTCATATGTAGCTCAACAGCTCGAAAGTGACCAGTGAATGAAAGTGCTCTGAGACGAGGCAAAATTAAGAAGAGAGGTTTGACCCATAATCTGACAAGTGGATAATTACTTAAATTTCAGCTGTCGTGAAGCTACCCTTTATATTTATTGTGAGATGGCGGCAGGGCTACGTGACAGGAAAAGACTACAAGATAGCAGTGTTATCATTATGTGCTCTTGCTTCCTCTGATCAGAATCTTACTGCGTCTGCTTTTCTAAGAAGGGACGTCTTTAATTGTTTCATTTGTCTTGAGATGGAGGAGTGTAAAGGGAAGATTCGCTTAAGCCTTTGAAAACACGAGCAGTGGATTCAGGTTCCAACATCCTAAATAAAACACTGCAGTATTAGGCTGAGATTTGCATTTTGTCGTTGAAGCAATTTGCTGTGGTTTGTTTTCTAAACCTGAAGCTTAAAAAACAGTGTTTATAAATGACAAGAAAATCATTTTTTTGATTATCTTACCTGCATATTTCAACACATTTAAGGTTTTATAAAGCTGATCAGAAGGCTCTCTATCTTGAAATGAATGTATGAAATGAAGCATCCACAGAACTGATCATCCTCATCAGAAACGCACAATCCTCTCTTTTATGCGTATGAAAAAACACCTAGTGTTTTCAGAAGAGAATCATGTCTTCTGTATTTTTGTTTGTTTCACCCACAGGGACTGAAAAGATTAGTATCACATGTCAAGTGTGGCGTGCTGACGTGTTGTTTAGGGGCTGACAGGTTAATTTGTTTTCTCATGCTCCTCTATTGTCTATGTTTGTCATTTAAAACTTCCCTCCCTCTTGCCGTAGGAGGATGCAAGAGCATATCTGCGGTAGCCGCAAGCGCTAAACAGAAATCCTTGTGGTTTCAAGCTGTTATTGTTTACACAGCGGTGTTTCCTCAAAAGAAAGCAGGCGTCGCTGCTCTAGGAGATACTCTGTCTCATAAAAGAGCTGTGCTCTTATCGTTGTTGTCTGTTAAGCTTGATTTGTGTGTACGGAGGTAGTTTGCAGGTGTAGGCCAAGATTTTGGGTGTATTCTGTTCCATAAATGTTCCTAAACCAATGTAATGAAAACGCATATGCATGTATTTAGTAAGCGTCTTGGAAACTTACATTTTGGAAAATGGATTTTTAAAAGTATGCCTACAAGGTAATTTGAGGGAGTAAATGTATTTCTTATAAGGTCCATTATGGTCAATCAGTGCATTTATACATCCCAAATGTATTAGTATCACATGTCTACTACTTTCTGCTTGGTCATGATTACTTTATTTACATTATATACACTCTGAAATTACTTCAATATGGAATGCATGTAAAAGTGCTTTAAACCACTTAAAAGCCAGTGACCAGATGTGGATTGAACACCATGTGAGACAATGACAGAGATATGAAATGATGAAATGCAGGGGATAGAAGAGTGATATATTTGTGATATAACTGTATTCATGTTTGAAATGTACTTTAACAAGATTTTGTCAGCTGCCGTTACCTGTTCCATTTTTATTTTTACTTTTTTTTGTATTTATATAATGCTAAATATAGCTTTCTTTTATTATAATATAAATGTATACATCACCATCATTTCTCTAATTTAAAAGAGAAATTAAGTATATATATATATATATATATATATTTTTTTTTAAGTTAATTTATCTATTTAATCACTTTTTATTTGACATTTTTATGATAATTAAGTTTAATTTAAATATATTTTAATTAAGCATGCAAACAAAAATTGTAAATAAAAAAAGGAAGAAAGAAAAAAAGAGGCTCGTAAATAATAAGGGAAAGGTGCAGTGATTGGTAGTAACTGATTACATGTAATCTGCATTACGTAATCAGATTTAAAAAAAAAAATTATTACACATGATTCATAATACTTTTTTTTTTTTTTACTTTTTAAAAAGTTCTATTGTGTGCTATACCGTTTAGCTTTGACTATATTCACAATATAGAATGGCCATGTAAATATCATGCAAATAAATAAATAAATTTGGGGACAAAATCACCTTTCAATTACTCCATGAATAATTTTCAAGAATACAAGTTTCTAAATTTAAAAATCAATTTTAAAAATCCCTAAATCTCATCTGAAGTCCAGAGGGGATCATGCCTTTTCAGTTGCACCCCGCCTCTGGAATAACCTGCCTTAATTGTATTTGGTTTGGTGTCGTGTTAATGTTTTTTGTATTTTGGCTATTTATGCTGTTGGAATATTGTTTTAATGGAAAGCACTTTGGCTGACTCATGTTGTTTTTAAATGTGCTATACAAATAAACTAAACTAAACTAAACACTGCTGATGTGAAACACCATGTCTTCATCATACCCAGTGACCTTCACAAATTATTGATCTGGACAACAGTATTTCAAACCTGGAAAACTTTAAATGTGTAATGTCTTTCATGTTTATTATTGTTTGTTCATATTGCAGGGATTCCTAAATATTTACTTTCTCTTTGTTTTTGTTGTTTAAATATATTAATATGGTACACACACACTAATCCCGTGCAAATCTAAGTGATAAACAAGTTAGGTCAAAAGTAATCAAAAAGTAGTAGGCTAAAATGAGTAATGTAGATTACGTTACTAACTACAATTTGTAATCACCGACTACAATTTGCAAGTGATCTGCCCAGCACTGCCAAGATAACTTCAATCTAATATAAATGACTTCTTAATGTCATCATAAATTAGCTGCATCATTTGGTATTTGGCCTCTGTTATTAAGATATGGATGCAGAAGGATGTAAAATGAGAGATGGAAGTGATGGTACCAGTTCAGCACAGAGAGAGTGAGCAAGGAAGGAGAGAGAGAGAGAATATCCAGGGCAGTTGGACGTTTGTGCAGTCAGCAGTGTCAGTAACATCAAAGGGTTATGCCACTTCACACTGTTCATGTGCTGGTAATTTGGGTAATTCTATTGCAGGGTTTGTCGATCCTGAAATTATGGGCGCTACTGTCCTCGTGTGCCATATAATTTAGTTGTTTCCTACTTGTGTGACTGAAACGAAAGGGAAGCGACATCCAGGCTCGATATACTCAGAGGAGAATTGCTGCTATTGTTCCCCTATATTTTGGTCTTATGTAAAAGTGACATAGAGAGGAGCCTTCCCCTTTATTTCAGCTGCAATTTATGCGCTGCTCTTTCCAGAAGCCACGACAAGCCACAACTTTGCTTTTCGTTCATTCTTGCATTTTAATTGATAAATTCGAGCTGTTTTTAGGAGAGGTTTTTATAAATGCTGAAAAGATAAAAATAAAAATACCAGCATTTAAGCAGTGATGCTTTTTAAGTGTTTGGTGACATTGTTGCGGTTGTTCAATAAATGAATAAACGATCCATGATTTCAGAGTGTATATTGTATGTAACATTTATAAAAACCTCTGAAAACAGAAGCATTTATTGATTTGCTGTAGGGATAATAATAGAACATAAACCTGTTTACTGAAACTGTTAAAGTCTGTAACGGTCTATCCGCCATGGTGAAAAAAAGCTTTTTTTTTTTTTTTTTTTTGGTCTCTGTAACCAAAACAAGACGTAGCTATTCTATATCGTATCAGCTATTGAGATTCCTTCACTGAAAAAAGAATTGCTAAAATCCATTAATATCATGAATATTTTAAACTTTGCCATATCAAAACAGACAAAGTTTTAGATGCTCATGAAAATGTCCCCTTTTTTAACAAGCATTTTCATTGGTAGGCTGAACTCCTCAGTTTAGCTTTATCTGTTTGAGCCACTGGGGGGCAGAGCTCCTCCTGGAAGGAGACAGGATTTCACTACACATTTTTAATCTTATTTAAGATCATTTAAGATTATTTAATGTATTGACGTTATTTTAACAGTCTCTGTCACACAGTCTGCCTGTAACTCATTCACACAGACATGGATCCACAGAAACTCTGACTAAATAATTAATTTAGACTCACACACTACACAGGTCATCGTGTCATTTTACAGAGATATTTGGACTTTTAGCAAGTTTTTTGGGTCAAAAGAATTACTGCAGAAAGTAATTCTACAGTTTATTAATTTACATATGGATTATACATTATTCAAATACATATAGGATAATATAAAACTACTTGTTTTGCCAATGAAAATGAAAAGTACAATAATTTTAACATGGGATGACAGTATCCTTATGTTATACCGGAGTACCATGACATTTTGTTGTTAAAATATTATGATTTATTATGACATTTTTAAGTAACCAATGACACTATAATATTTTTTTGACCCTGTGATGCAATGTAAGTATCGTATCATTTACTGTAAATTGCTTTAGATGGAAGAATCTGTATGACAAGTTGCTCACTTGCTGATTATAAATTTAAACATATTTCTTTACAAATAGATAATAGTTATAGATAACTGGTGGGAAATAACAATGCAATTCCACAGGTAATATATGACTCTTTAAGTAGGCTATATGTGAATGTGAATACAATTAGTTCACATGATGAGAGGGACCTTCATTTAAGTATTTCAGGAATGTCAGATGAAAAGACCATTTCATGTGTGAAAATTATGTATGCATTCTAGGACTTTCATTATGCTGAAATCCTATGACATTCAATCATAAAATTGAATGCGAAAAAAAAAATGTCTTCTCACTTTCCAAATATGTGTTGTGTTATGTGAGCGGTCTCCTAGGACTCAAGACATTCTGGGTATAAATTCACTTTCATGTTTCACACACACACACACACACACACACACACACACACACACACACACACACACACACACACACACACACACACACACACACACACACACGGGCAACCACTCTCCTTACCTCTATAAGCATGTGTAGATTGTCCCCTCCCATTTAGGTGCATTTACGTCTCGCAAATCAGGTTTTTTTCCAGAGCAAATTGAGAGACACTGCAACAACCATTCAAGTGAGTGATGTGGAATAAATGAAAGAAGCAGGACACACACAAACACACATACTTTATAAATCAGCCCTGACAGCAGCAATAGAGCAGAAGTGACAGTGGCCAGTTATCCCAAACACATCCAACACCGTTATTGATCCATAATCCGCCTTCACATAAAACACCCAATTTCATATAATGCCTATAATAACAGTGCATTCAGACTCAAGTAGCCATCAGAAATGAGGGCCGTTGTGTCTGATGCCGAAGGAGAGAGAACGAGTACCTCACATCACAGAAAAAGGAAAAATTGCAAATGCATTTTTTTTTTATATTTGTTTTATTTTCTGGAGCACTATGGAGTTGAGAGGACCATCATAGTTATTCGCTTAAGATGAATGCATATTTTCTCAGTAATTTCACAATAACCACCTGAACCTGTAGCTTATGGACAACATGTTGCCTGTTATTACCATACAGAAAAATGTATTTATTAATCATTTTATTATTCATTTATTATTATTCATCATTAATTTATTTATGGATATATATATTGGTTGATATTTGGTCTGTAATTTTTTTTTGTCTATTTTGCACACCCAAACCATCCATCCATCCATACATTTGATCATTTTGTAACAAAGTATCAACCATTAGCCTACACATCCAATAATTAATGAATTCATCATTTTATTTGTTTACATGACTCCCCAATTACATGACACACACACACACACACACACACACACACACACACACACACACACACACACACACACACACACACACACACACACAGGAACCGAGAAACTTCTTTCTGTGAGGCGACAGTGCTACCCCTAACCTTAACCCACACACACAAACATACACACATGCACCACTGTTCCCACTAGATCACTGCCTGGCCCTTATCACAGGCAAACAAGCATCCTCATTATAGGGAGTCCTGACTGCTATAGCGTCTATAGTACATTGTGTTGGATGGGAGAGAGGCTGATCACTCGAGCACTGTGAAAGACAAAGCAGGATTCAGAGTTACGAGATAACAGATGTTCTTAAATGCTGTTGACAGTTGCCATAACGATGGCTCTGCTCTAAATCTAGATGAAATGGAGAAATCTGTTGGTAAATTGTTTCTTACACATTGTATAGGTACAATCTATATTTATCCAGAACTCCTGAAGACCTGGAATTCAGGTTGTAAAAAATAGCTGGAGTCAGCACTAATTTATTCGCAATTTTTTTTTCACCCTATTATGCTGTTTTAAAGGTTCCTAATTTAGTTTTGGAGGTCTCCTACAACAGGTTTACATGCATCAAATGTAAAAAAAAAACAAACACTTTCTTATAATAATTTTCTTATAATATACATTGCACATCACCAAATTCTTCGATGATTCTCAAACGACTCGTCGGATAACATTCTCTCTAAATTCCTCCTTTCCGTGAGTTACTCTGCTCTGATTGGTCAGATGGCCCAGTCTCTTGTGATTGGTCTACCGTTTACATCGCGTCTCGAAAGCTAAACTCCCATTACCATAACTGAATTTTAAGCAATTGTACACGCAGGAAAGACAGTAACGATGCGTCAATTTTACCAAATCAATCCAAGCCTGAGTCTGATGATGAAACATTGGAAAAACTAATTATTCAACCCGAACCTTCATTGCAAGGACGACTATGTTTCTCAAAAATACGCTACTCTGTTTGAGGTGCATTTATAAGATGTTGCAACTGTAATTCCTCACCATCAGCATTAGTATGTCCATCAACAAACCAATGTGTCTATTTCTAATTTATGAAGTGCTTTCTTCCACTGAAGAAATGTAGGTAAAGTGCATAGAGTTTACACAAAATACAAAAGATTTCTATTTTTCCAACCAAAGAAAGAAAGAAGTGCTTACTCTGGAAATGGAAATGCACTATTGGAGGGGAACTGTATTAACTCTATCAATTACGGTGCATACGTTAGCCAAGCATTAATGTGAATGACTGATGTAACATTAAAGTTTGTAAAACAAATCTTGCTTAATCCTTTATCTTTAGGCTACTCAAAGTAGTATAACAACACCAGACAATCTGCATTAATAGACACAGTTTTAGGTAATAGTGGCCCACAACTGATTAGCAGAAGTATTTCAGTAAGACAGTAATAACATTAGCCAGAGACATACAGTATAAAACACAAAACTACGTATTCTGAACATCCGGTAGAAAATATATACATCAGTAACTATTCATACTAGGATGTGATTCTGAGGAGCAAGTTGGTCCAAATAAAGTGGGTACTGATCCATCTTTAATGGATAATTGTTTTGTAAACCCCATTTGGACCTCACTGAGATTTGAGTGGCAGTCGTCAAAAGGTTATAAGCTAATGCTGTTGTATCGCTGTGGTAATTTGAACCCCTGACTCTTCACATCCTCATCCTTTGGAAGAGTTTACAAAGAGAATTAGCTTTTGTAGAGCACAAAACAGTATCTTCTTGACATGTACACAAAATGAACCAGTAGCTACAGAGTTTGAGGCCGAGTCAAGTTGTTCGCGGACAGACAATGTAGAACATAGGCGGGCATTAGACAAATGTGCTACCTAGCATTGTGTGGTCGTAACAAAGTAGGATTCGAATTCCTGACGACTTGTTTAGGCGGCTCAGAGTCCATTCTTTCTTTTGAGAGACAATAACTTTATTTATCGTGCAACTTTGCTTATCATTTATTGACAGACAGCTATATTACACACTGCATGAAAATTAATATTCAAAAAAAGCATAATTGGGGCACTTTAAAAGTATTGTTTTTGAAAAAGTCTCTTATCCTCAACAAGGCTGCATTTATATGAGCAATATATATGTATATATATATATATATATATATATATATATATATATATATATATATATATATATATTTACAATTTAAAATAACTGTTTTCTATTTTAATACATTTTAAAATGTATTTTTTACATGATGCAAAGCTGAATTTTCAGCATCATTACTCCAGTCTTCAGTCATATGATCCTTCAGAAATCATTCTAATAAGCTGATTTGCTGCTCAAGAAACATTTATGATTACTATTATATTATTGTTGAAAACAGTTTTGCTGCTTAATATTTTTGTGGGAACCATGATACATTATTTAGGTTTATTTTATGAATAGAAAGTTCAAACGAACAGCATTTATTTGATATCAAAATCTTTTGTAACATTATAAATATATTTAATGTCTCTTTTGATCAATTGAATGCATCCTTGCTGAATAAAAGTATTCATTTCTTGTTTTGGTAGTGTATATAGTAGTAAGTGTAACCTGTTGTGAATTTAGAAAAGTTCTTTAAAAAGTGAAATTCTCAAGTCTGAATATTCTTTAGTCAAAAGTTTGGGTAACGTCACGCTACTGTGCTTCGGCTAAACAATGGCTAGTTTTACAAGAGACGGGCAAAGGAACAGAGAGTTTGTGCGTGTTCTTGGCATTGACGTGTGAGGTGTCAGCATGTTGTCTCTGCCTCGATCCCTTTTTTAAAAACACTGAATGCCAGAGAGGCTTTCTTCCGCACTGCTGCTTGCTCAGCTAACTCTGCCTGACGCCACCAGCCTCCGGTGTCCGGTGTAACACAGCACTGTCAGACTCTTATTCTTTAAAAGTGGGGATTTCGTGCAAAAAAGTGTAGAAAGATTAAAACAAGAAATATTTATTTGCACTTATGTTGAAGCGTAAAAGGCTGTTTTTAGAGACTAGAAAAACAAATTCCATTTTTATTGTAGTTTGTTTTTAGTTTAGATTAATGGATTCTATTAAAACAAGTAAAAGTTTAGTCATCATTTACTCACCAGATTCACATAAAACTACAAGTCGTTTGAGAAGACTTGGAATATAGTGTACAAATCACATTGATGTTCCTGGTAACACTTTACCGTAAGGTTTCATGTGTTAACATTAGTTAACTAGCTATTAAAAGGGACCTATTATGCTGCTTTTTTCAAGATATAAGTCTCAGGTGTCCCCAGAATGTGTCTGTAAAGTTTCAGCTCAACCCCAGAGATCATTTATTATACCATATTGTAAATGCCACATTTTTCTGTGGAAGGAAAAACATGCTGTTTTCTTGTATCTTTAAATGCAAATGAGCTGCTGCTCTCCGCCCCGCTTTCCAGGAGAGGGCGGAGCCTTTACAGCTCGTGCTTCCGATACTCTGCCAAAAACTACATTTGGTTTTGATTATCATCTCTCACGCTCACGTGACATTGCAGTTCTTCATCATCATGAAAGCTTTTATATGCATGCGTTTTAAAGCCTGATATATGATTTTCTGAGCGCACACATCCGAAACGCACGTATAGAAAGCTGAATGTTAGACGGCGTGTCCAATGAGTATTAAACTAAGTTTTCTTTCAAGTCTTCTTGCACTTAAACTGTCAAATACACACAAGGTTATGTCAAAAACACACAAAGTTCAAATAAACACAGTTGGTTATGTCTGTGAATGTAAACAGCAGGGAAATAAATCACATGTGTATTTTAGAACTGTGTATTAAAGTGAATGGGTGGATTTTTACCATTATAGGGTGGTTGTGTACACACACTGCCGGCACACACCATGTAAAAGGGAATTTTGCATAATAGGCCCTGTTTACACCAGGAACGATAACTAAAACTATAACTATATTAGCATCCACACCAGCGTATGATAATGTTCTGCTCAAAACGCGCTGCAGTTTTGTCGTCTGCCGCTTTAAATGCTTGAGCTCTTTAAAGCAGGATTCTGATTGGCTGTCAACGTTTTAGTCTTCATCAGCTAGAAAAAATCGTTCTGATTCCAAGATATCGTTTCTCTCTGTCGTTATCAGCATGGTGTGAATTCTTTATATTTAGAACAAATTTTAGAACTTCATCGTTATCATTATAGTTATTGGTGTGAACGGGCCTTTTGTTAACATGAACTAACAATGAACATTCTTCTACAGCATTTATTAATTTTTAGTTCATTTTAATCTCAACATTTAATAATACTGTAGGCTACATTATTAAAATCAAAAGCTGTAAAAATATATTGCTCATTGTCAGTTTGTGTAAGTTAATGCATTAGGCTACTGTTAACTAATAAGACCTTATTGTAAAGTGTTACAATGATACATATAAATGCATGGAAAAAGAGCATTCAAAATGTTTCATTTTGTCTTCTACAGAAGAAATTCAGTCATACAGGTTTGATCAACATTGAGGATGAGGAAATGATAATAGAATTTTCATTTGTGATGTTGGGTTTTAATAGACCTCATTTGTTCATTATATGTATTTATGTTTGCACTTTATTTCACAGTATGTGCACTTTCAATGTACTCACAGTGTATTTGCCTAGAAAGTGCTGAATAATATAAGGTAACTACATGGGTTAAGATTAGGTAGAGGTATAGGTTCAAGACTAGTTTTGTAATTAGTATGTACTGTACATGAGAAACATGACTGTAAAATAAAGTGCTTCTTTTTTTTTACTGTAAAATAAAGTGCTACCATATTTACTTTCCTCTGTTTTTTATTTTTCTTCCCACCATCTTTTCTCCATTTGTGAGTTTTGTGACTCAAGTATGAGCTGGCATAATATAATCATGCCCCCTGCGGATAGTTTTTTCAGAAGAGCCCATAACATGGGACATCCCTTCCTCAGGTAATCACCCTCTCAGAAAGAGAAAAACCAGCACTCAGAAAGAGAAATACACTACTGCCTGCCATACAATTACTGGATTAATCATGTTATTCTATTGCTGAACCCCCCTGAGAGAGCTGGAGAGATGAGGGGGGAGATATTTTGTTAAAGATCTGCTTTTTCAGAGCATTTTCCAAATGGCTTGTTAAAACCGAGAGGTCACAGGGTCAGGACTCTTAATTACACTCCAACAGGGTAGAAATGGCCAGAAGAGAAGCGGTGGAAAAAGACTAGAAAAGAGGACGAATGCGAAATGATATTGCAGGAAATTACAGCTTTGGTAATATTGCAGAAACCCCCCTATTTCTCTATACAATGCAGATGAGACCCACAATCAGGTCTGGCGAAGGTGTCAGTGCAGGTCCTTATTAATAACAATACAAGAGAAATGGCCTCTCATACAAAATCACTGTGCTTCCAAATGGGAGAGTGCAGAAGAGAAAAACAAGGGAAGTGTCTCATGAATGTCTCTTTTTTTTCTAAAAGCATACTTTTTTTTCATTTCAGATTTGCACATCAATATATGATGATTCATTTGCTATGCTGAATTATTTTCTGGTTAGTTCCTGCTTGTCTTTCCCTGATGGACACTGTTCACTCATCAAACTCTTCTCATATTGTTTTAATGGTACCTACTGTAAGTGTCAAATTTGACCCACGTGGAAAAAAACAAAGAAATTGATGGTTAGGGTACAATTTTGCCTAAATAACTTTTTTTAGTGGTTTGTAAATGTATTATAATAGAAGATGATAATATGTTATATTTTCACATTTTATATTACTTTAATATTACTTAAATTAAATACTGGTGCACAATTTGAGTTGTTTAACAGAAATGTTACTGAAGGTGTGCTGCTTTGTTAATTCCGGTCACTTTTGGCATTTCATAATATCTCACATACACTCACCTAAAGGATTATTAGGAACACCATACTAATACTGTGTTTGACCCCCTTTCACCTTCAGAACTGCCTTAATTCTACGTGGCATTGATTAAACAAGGTGCTGAAAGCATTCTTTAGAAATGTTGGCCTATATTGATAGGATAGCATCTTGCAGTTGATGGAGATTTGTGGGATGCACATTCAGGGCACGAAGCTCCCGTTCCACCACATCCCAAAGATGCTCTATTGGGTTGAGATCTGGTGACTGTGGGGGCCATTTTAGTACAGTGAACTCATTGTCATGTTCAAGAAACCAATTTGAAATGATTCGAGCTTTGTGACATGGTGCATTATCCTGCTGGAAGTAGCCATCAGAGGATGGGTACATGGTGGCCATAAAGGGATGGACATGGTCAGAAACAATGCTCAGGTAGGCCGTGGCATTTAAACGATGCCCAATTGGCACTAAGGGGCCTAAAGTGTGCCAAGAAAACATCCCCCACACCATTACACCACCACCACCAGCCTGCACAGTGGTAACAAGGCATGATGGATCCATGTTCTCATTCTGTTTACGCCAAATTCTGACTCTACCATCTGAATGTCTCAACAGAAATCGAGACTCATCAGACCAGGCAACATTTTTCCAGTCCTCAACTGTCCAATTTTGGTGAGCTCTTGCAAATTGTAGCCTCTTTTTCCTATTTGTAGTGGAGATGAGTGGTACCCGGTGGGGTCTTCTGCTGTTGTAGCCCATACGCCTCATGGTTGTGCGTGTTGTGGCTTCACAAATGCTTTGCTGCATACCTCGGTTGTAACGAGTGGTTATTTCAGTCAAAGTTGCTCTTCTATCAGCTTGAATCAGTCGGCCCATTCTCCTCTGATCTCTAGCATCAACAAGGCATTTTCGCCCACAGGACTGCCGCATACTGGATGTTTTTCCCTTTTCACACCATTCTTTGTAAACCCTAGAAATGGTTGTGCGTGAAAATCCCAGTAACTGAGCAGATTGTGAAATACTCAGACCGGCCGTCTGGCACCAACAACCATGCCACGCTCAAAATTGCTTAAATCACCTTTCTTTCCCATTCTGACATTCAGTTTGGAGTTCAGGAGATTGTCTTGACCAGGACCACACCCCTAAATGCATTGAAGCAAGTGCCATGTGATTGGTTGATTAGATAATTGCATTAATGAGAAATTGAACAGGTGTTCCTAATAATCCTTTAGGTGAGTGTATTTTACAACAACTTTTGTATAATTTTAATAATGAATGCTGTTCATGTCAGAGCTACAAATTTAGTTAATGTGCATTTCCCCACTGTGGCTGCAGCAGTCAGTATGGACCCACTTTGCACTTCATTTTAAGGTGAAGTAGTTACACGTTAGTACATGTACTTACTATAGTAGTAACAGTAAATTATGCATAATTACAAGTAACTAACCCTAAACCAAACCCTAACCCTAACCGTAACATTGTAAGTACATGTTAATTAATATTACTCAGTATTCAAGTAAGTACAATGTAATGACATCACTTTAAAATAAAGTATAATAAAATCTTTTCCTCCATACTTACGCAAAACTATTTGTAAGTGCTGTTGTGTTTGGGAAAGTGCTTTAACATGCTGACAGGTCAAAGGTGAAAGACAATTACTGGTTCATCAAACATGGGTCAAATTTGAGACCAAAACTGGAACAAAAACTTTAAAAAAAATTGGTAACAGTTTACATTGAGGTTCCATTTGTTAACATTATTAACTACATTAGTTAACATAAACTAACAATGATAAATACTTCTAAAGCATTTATTAACCTTAGTTTATTTTCAAATTTACTAATACAAATAATTAAAACCATAAGTTGTAGCTATTAATATCGTTTAATGCACGTATAGCAAAGCATAACAATAAACCATTGTGTTTTTGGTAACACTTTAGTTTTGGGTCCAATTTTCACTGTTAACTAGTTGCTTATTTGCATGCATATTAGGATATTGGCTGTTTATTAGTTCTCATAAAGCACATATTAATGCCTTATTCTGCATGACCATATTCTACATCCCTTAATCCTACCCAATACCTAAACTTAACAACTACTTTACTAACCATCAAGAAGCAGTAATTACGAGTTTACCGAGGCAAAAGTTGTAGTTAATAGTTAGTTATTAGTGAGAAATGGACGTGTTTTAATGTTAACAAAGATTACAAATGTATTTTTCATTGTTAGTTAGTAAATGCATTTACTTACATCGACTAATCTGACCTTATTGTAATATTACCAACTTTGTGTTTGTTTCGATTTTTACAAAGTCACAAAGCCTGGTTCCAAACACCAAAAAGTGGTCTTTAGAGGACAGATGAAAACTGACCTGAAGACAATAAAAAAAAATCTCACCATGACCACAAATACAAGCAAACAAGGCTCTTTTAATCACCCCTTATGTGCCCTTTTAAAGGCGATCTTTTAGCTTCTCCATACAAATCAGCATGCGAGTGTGGCCACAGTGCTGACATTTTAATGTGGGTGTCGTTGTCTTGCCACCCTCACCACCCCCCCAACAACATGAGACATGCAGTCTGATTTCGTATTCATACCACGCATATTAATCAAGTCGCCCTGGCACTGGCCAGTTTCGTCCCTCCATTCTGTCTGCCAATCTGCATATCCGCATATTACAGACGGAGGGCCCCGTATTTAATTTCCTACAGGAGCAGATAATGATCGGCTTGTTCATGCAGAGGGGGGCCTTTGTCAGGAGAGGTCTGATATTTCACATGGAGTAGGAAAGCTCTGATTAATGCCGTGCTGAGCGGATTCCGCCGGCCCGTCGTTTCATTACAGGCGAGGTGATGAAACGACTCTTGGTGTCGGCAGGATCGAGGGTGGCCATTCGGCAGATTTACTGATGCTGTTTTAATATGTCTGAAAACATCTGTGGAGCTGGAGAGTGAGCAACAGGGGGAAAGCGAGGAGAGCCGTATTAGAGGGCCCGCTGACCCTGTCAGACACTAATACGAGTCATTTGTAATTAGGTTTTTACATCAAACATGAGGCGACTGTCTCATTGATTAACCCTCGGTGTTTTAGAGCTGGCAGCAAAAGAGTTGTGACTGCATGGCCTGTGTTTTCTGAAACAAAGAAACTGGCAATAAAGATTTCAGTTTATTTGCATTGGAAGGTTAGCATGACCTACACTCTTAAAAACAAAGATTCTGACATCTATGATTTCATGAAGAACCTTTAACTTTCATGGAACTTTCCATTGCTCAAAAGGTTAGGAAGAAGGCTCTTTCGATGATTACAATGTTCTTCACACTACACACTTCACTTAAAGGGACTATGTGTAGTCTTTTAGGTATTTTATTATCTAAAATCAATATTTTTATTCATAAATATGTCCTCAATGGTGTACAAATACCTCTGCCAATTATCTGACCTTTCCTCGTAAACGAAGAATTTATTATCTTTATATACATGTGACGGGTAGGTCCACGGAGGCTTCCATGTCGTTCCGCCATCTTGAAAAACTATAATAACAGAGAGGGTTAAAAAGTACTAGGCCAGCGCGTTTCCACAACGTGTTTTCGTTCAGAGCCAGCGTCACGTAACTGAAAGCAGCAGAAACGGAGGAGCAGAGCAGTGAGAGACGTCACTGCCCCGGCAAGTTTAAAAGGCTGCATTGCACTGTTATTATTCATCCTGTAACATTCGTTTGTTCTTTGTGTCAAGTTGCAGTTTGTTTGAAATAACAAACCTGTTCACCCGAAGGAAAACTTGACAAAGTGCTATTAGAAGACATCCTGTCATAGCTTAACAGCTACCTTATAGCAACATGCATTTGAAAAAGCGAGACGCTGGAGAGCACAATTCGTTTGAATGCAAAATACAATTTCACCGCTAGATGGGAGAAATTCCTACACAATGTGCCTTTAAAGGTTTCAAAAGGGGGTTTTCGCGGTGATGCCATAGAAGAGCCATTTTGATTCCCCAAAGAACCTTCAAAGTGAACATTTCTTTTTTTATAAACGATTTACTCTTGTTTATTAAGTAAAATTCACGTGAATGGAATTAAGTAAAATCTATTTAACTAAATTATGTAAAATTAACAAAGAGAATAAGTCAATTTAACTTGGCCTGTTGTTGAGTAATTTCTACATATTTGAAGTTTACTTTGCAATACTCTGTTTCAAGTACTATTTACTCATTCTTTGTTTGTAAATTTTACTCAATTAAGCCATGCTTTTAAAGTGTATGGTTTACTTAGAAACATTTAAGTAAACAACACACACTGTAAATTATTTTCATGATTTGTTATCACAACATTTTTATCTTTTGTCAAATCAACTTAGATCATTTATGTAGTTCAGATAACAATATTTTTCATTTCTGTTGATCTCCTTTGTTGTATTAACTCAATGAACTTAAAATTTTAAGTAACCAGGTTATTTTTTTTTTTTTAAAGTTAAACCAACAATAATTTTTTTTACAGTTCTGTATAGATTTCTTGTTAGGCTACACTTTGTATTAAGACAACATAATGTAGATAATGAGGTTCTCAGCTGCATTCAGAGACTTGGTAACGGTAACAATCAATGGATATTCTTTGAGAATGGTTCATTTTGAAAATGAACTCGAGATGTCAAACAGCAAGTTACTAAACCTAACAACAAAAGCTATGATAAAACCGTGTAAATACAACTAGAAAACAGTGAAAAACGCAACCTTATTAATTACTCATACCCTTGTGCATGATAGGAACATCATACCAGAAAGTTGAGTAGGTTTTACTTAATTTTATACCTTTGATACTTACTCAAATAATCATTTGTAAACATTACAAACAATTCCAAGAAAGTACTTATAAGGCCAATATTATAAAGTTACACTCATATTTAATACACACTGTGAGGAGAGCCATTAATTATTTCAATTCAAGTTCAGATGCTTTAGGATTGCAAGTGATTGCATTTTTCCCTCAGACGCCTTGCTGGTTTTTGAGTCCATGGTAGGTCACGCAAGACCTCAGAGGAACGCTTGCTGTACCACTGTTTGACAAAATTAAATTGATTTAACAGCATTGTCGTACTTGATTTACATAACTTTCTCTTTACATCCAGAGAGCCCTTGTCTAATTAAAATGTTCTGCAATGAGAGAGTTGTTGACAGTTGTTTGTCAGCAGATTGCACTATAGGGAGGCAAAGTTGATATGTTTCTCGGGCTGCCACAATATTTGTTTCCCTGTGTTATTTCCCCCCAGCATGATGTACCTGCTTTATATAAAGGTCACATCAGGGGTGGAGCTTGTCTTTTAGGACTGTGGGTGGAAGTGAGATACCTGGGTTTGGTGCAAACTTATCTAGCCTACAGCATATAAAAGCCCATATAAAATTGGAAAGTGATATACTGTACATGTAGCCTAGTTGTATGTTGTAGCTAAAAACTTTTAAATATAATATAACTTAACAGTAAACTATGTAACTTTTTTTTGTTCAAAATAAGCAAAGTTTAATAATGAGCAACTAAATCATCAATCCTTCTACCAAAACATGTTATTATATTACCCTGATTCACGATGGTAAGCCTATTATAAGTGTTTATATTTTAGACCTGACGGGGGTGGTTTTCGCGTGAAACTGCGTACATTACGTCACTCGCCCATGCGCGTCTTTTCATATCAGTAGGCCTAGCCTAAATAGAGAGCCCTACTTTTTCATTTTTATTAAGGAACTTACAAACCCTACCTGGACACTCTCCTTACATCTAGCAACTCCAAAGCCCTTAAAACGGTCTCACTGTGTCATTTTGTATGAAATACCCCCCCCAAAAAAATACTCCGCACAGAGGGGAGAACGCGGCAGAGCTCCTAACAAAACCAGAATCAACATTGCCCTGGATTTTCGGAGATGGCGAGAACTGAGGGATTTGAAATGTTGTAAAAGCGACGTGGAGATTCAGTTTTGATTACTCAACGGTTGAGTAAGGTATTTATTGAACAGATAAATTGCCATATGTAACTCTCTAACAGAGTCCATGAAGGGTCAGGCCTACATTATGGTTGTTGTGATAGAATTTATTTTCAAGGGAGTACTATGTCTATTAAAGTGTATAGCAACAGTAACGCCTTCAGCTCAGCTAGAGATAATTTCCACATCAACTAAACTGGTTATATCTCTTAAACCTAGTGGAATTTTTTGTGAGAAATTGGATTTAAACATATTAATCCGCACAGTCACGCAGAGCCGAAGCACAGCCAAAACTTCCACAAAATGCATGCAGTTTTGTTTTTAAACCTCTATACGGCCATATCAACATTTAATATACAATGATATCATTTGTAAAAGAAAAAAGAAAAAAATAAGTTTTCGCTGCATAGATACACATGTACACTAGTGGTCAAACGTTTAGGTGGTCAAACGATTTTTTGTTTTTGTTAAATTATTTTATTTTATGTTTTTGAAAGAAGTCTCATGCTTTCCAAGGTTGCATTTATTTAATCATTAAACTGTGATATTGTGAAAATAACTAATTTGTAATTTGATTTTTTTAGCATCATTACTGCAGTCTTCAGTCACATGATTTTTTTCCCTTTTTCTTCTTTCTTATATCATATTTATTTATTTATTCTCCAAAACTTGCATCATGGAACCCATTTCAGAGTTTGCGTTCTCGAGCCACCAAACACTGTTGTCGTTTAATAGTTTAAAAGTTAATAACTAATGATCTTTGCAACGGAAGTGAATCAATCAAATACTAACTTTAGCTGGACAACTTTATTCTAGAGCTGCTGTAAAGCCAAAACAACCTCAGTTACTTTAATTTCCTATTATCACTGTGAAGCTGCTTTGAGACAATCTATATTGGTAAAAGCGCTATATAAATGAAGGTGACTTGACTTGACTTTTTCAGGATTCTTTGATAGAACCGAATTAGTTATTTCTATTAGAATAGAAATAGAATTAGTATGCAAAACATAATAGCATGATTAAAGTAATGTTAAAAGTGAAGTGTAATGTAATACAAAAATATTAAAATTAGAATACAAAACAAATGTTTGTTCAGTGTTGGCTCTTGTCTGTCATGACTTGAATGCATGACATGTCATAGAAGTGAACTGAACAATTGTCCAGCTGAATTTTAAGGAGCAGCTGTTATTGGAGCAGCTCAGTAGAATGTGTGTGAATGTTAATTGGTTTACGTTATTGATCGGGCAGAGAGCTCTTGGTACAAAAAGGCTTTGTTGCCACGGCAGCTGAAGAAAATATTGTTAACAGCCTTTAAAAAAATCAAGATTTTTCTGAATTCTGAGAAGAAAAGCATTGCTTGAACCATAACTCTAATGAAGAGCCCTTAAATTCTGATAAATAATAATTTACCAGATACCCCAAAATAAATCATTTTAAAGTGCCTTAATCCAACCAGACAGTAATAAATTACCACAGATATGAAGCACCCAACTCCTTTCATCTCAAGATAAGTGTGATGTATGGGAGAAACACAAGTCTGTTGCCTGATGTGTTGATTTTGTGCTAATGTCCGGCTGACGGAGGGTTAACTGAATCAGTTTCAGACACAGAGGGACCAAGACATAACTTGGTTTGCCCATCAATCCTCCATCTGTCATAGTTTAGGTCACAACTGTCATCCAGTTTGTAATGCCATTGTCAAAGCTGGTCCCATTTAGGAGTGTGATGCGCCGTGCGGTATCTCTCCTCACAAAAGGAAGTCCAATTTTTCCTTCTGTGTTGCTTATCTGATGGTCCCTGGGATTTCATTTGATTGTAATTTTGATATGTGGAGTGCTTTTTCATGGCTTTTTCAGAATTTGGAGACTGACTGGTGGGCCTCCAGTAATGGAGGTCTACGCTGGCATACTTGGCAAGCTGGTTGACCAGGTTATCAAATCCCTTTTACATCCAATCTCACACAAACCAAAGCTTATTAGCTTCAAACGGCTTGAATGGATAATATGGGATAATGCACTGGCTCACAGGCAGTTTGCCGCAAGGACGCGACTTTATTAAAGGTGAATGACATTCATGCTGCGACTAGCATTAGCGTGCTAATTGTGAAGACTGTAATTAGCCTTGTATAGCAAGGTTAGTGGCCTAGAGAAGCGGCTCTCATTCTCTCACACAATGTCAAACGCACATCGTGGAGAAAAATGCTAATCTGTTGTTTGGCTATTGTGCTTGCAGACCTTGGGAGAGATGAGAGTGAACCTGGAGAGGCAGAGGAGCTAAGAGAGTAAGAATAATGGAGAGACAAAGCGTGAACTGAGCAAGACACAGCGGAGGAGAAGGTGAGCGTGGTCGATTTAAAGGGAGGATAAGAGAAGAGATGGTGAAGTTTAGGATGACAAAAGATTACGGAGAATTAAATGTCAAGGAAAAAATTTCCCGATTGAGCTCACTGGAAGGGAAATTCCAAGGAAAATGAAAATTGTGTCAGTGTTTACTCATGCAATATTACCTGCATGCGGCTGGTATTATTATTATTATGGAATACAAAAATATTTTTTTCTTTCTTTCTTTTTTTCAGAAATCTTCACACAGCTCTTTTCATACAACAAGTTTTTTTGTTGACTACACAAAAAAAAAAAAAAAACTTTACAAGTATCATATAAGAAGAACATACAAATTGTGCTCTATATTTCAAGTCTTCTGAAGCTGTATGATAGCTTTGTTACTGAACAGATGTTTTATTAATTACACATAATCTTACTATATTCACATCCAGAATTCAAAAACAGTTACACTGAAACAACATTTTTTGAATTTGGATGATTATTATTGAATAATGACTAGGGATGCACGATATATCTAATGTTATCGTTATCATCCCAATAAGAAAATTTGTCCGATCTATTAAAACCGATAAATAATGTATTATTTGCTTAAGCTGAGGCACTTCAGATGAGCACTGTTCACCATGATGGTTCTGAATTGCTTGAAATTAGGGCTGGACGATATGGCCAAATTTTATATCACGATATATTTCTTAATTTCGGTCGATACAATATAATTCCCATATCGATATGAACAATATAAAAGCCGCAGAAAAACTGCCAAGAACGCCCACAACAGATGTCGGTACCTACAATCTTCTGAAAAATGAATTTGCCAACTCTATGAAACCTGCTGAAATCTTTCGGTACTGCACCGTAACAAACTACATGAACCAATGAAATAACCCATAATATTCTCTTCTCAATACCTGCTACAAGACAATGGAAGCATATGGGTAGCAATATTCAATTTGAAATGTAATATGCACATGTAACATATAAAAATCTGTTTTTAAATTTACATTTGCCATTTCATATACTAGTTTTAATATGTAAATTAAATACATATTTTAACGCTTTATAAGTTGCAAAATTAAAATGTATTACAGAAATGATTAGATATGTTTAACATGTTCAAGCAAAAACTAATTTTTATAAGCATTTACACTCAGTTAAGACACTTGCGATTGCATTTTCATTAAAAGTCCCGCAATGAATGTAGCAAAATTCAATGTGCAAATTGAAAATGCATTCTGAGCCGATCCCGCCCTGTCAATCACTGCGTGAAGTTCACGCAAAAAAAGTCTCGTTTGTTTGTGCTTCGTTTGTGCCGGTTAAAGTGTTGTTTGTGCTGCTTCTATCCGGTGGAACAGGTTTGACGTGTTCCCGCTGCTAGTCGGCACCACTCTCCGGCACATTTTGCTGCGCGCTGAAACCTGAAGTTTATCAGATCTCAGATAGCCGAACCCCTTCCATAACACCAAATTAGTCTTTCCTCTCTTATCAACTATTTCGTCTGCTTTCCCCTCACTTGTGGAAGCTCGTTCAGTCACATTTGTATAGCGGTCAGGGGGCACTCATTTTGTAGCTAAAACTTGCCGCGTTGGAGATCAGCCTACTAGTGCTGAGCACTGGCTGCGTGTCTGTGGTGAACGTCATCACGAAAGTAGCCAATTGTGTTCTGCTCTTTCTGACGGCTGCGCGCCTAACGTCAGTCAGTGACAAATGCTGTTATGTATATTGAAATATCGAAAATGTGTTTAAAAATCATATCATATGTTCAAAAATAATATATCGCGATATATATATTGATATTGAATTATTGTCCAGCCCTACTTGAAATATGATTGGAATCACTTCAAAAAGGAAAATACAGTTAAGTGCAACATGTACAGCGCAAATCTGTAATATAGGCTACATAAAATTATAATGAGAACATCATTATTATTGTGTGCTTGGGACATGCATTTTAATGGTGAGACTTTTGTTTTTGCAATCAGGCTCTAAACAATTAAATGAAAATTTGGGTTTAGATTTATCGGCCAATATAGCGGTTATCTAGCCTGGTTCTACCAGACTCTCGTACATTTCATTTGTACAGAGAGTCTGGCACCGCTCCATTGACAAGCGTTAACTTCCTTGTAGGCGGGTATTCTATTGAAGTCTAAAACTATTGGATCTGCCCAGAGTCACTCTATCTGCCATAACCAATCGCTAACGTTTGGTCGTGACATATGTCTTTTCCCGAACCCCGTGGGAGGATGGCCATAAACACAAAACTAAGCAAAGATTGTTCTTGCTCCGGCTTTAACTTCTTGATATTCGGCAGCGTTGCCACAACGGACCGAATGGCTTCGCTCGCATCTTTCTTATTTTGAACCACAACTCAAAATAACGCACGAGTCGACATCAACGTCATCGTTCTCAGCCACTCCCTCTGTTCGCTGATTGGCCCGGTAAAAAATTGATCGGAGAAAACCAAAGTCTTCAGCGCAATCCCAGACGTAGTACTGAAGGAAAATGAAATTGAGCGGAAGTGCGTAGGAGGGCGGAGCCAGGCTAGCGGTTATCGGCTTTCAAATTTTAAAATTTATCGGTTATTGGTATCGGCGCATCCCTAATAATGACTTATATTTTGGTTTGTTCCTGTTCCATGTAACTGTTCCAAGAAGATTGTTCGAAGCGACCATGGCTTTTAAACTCCAAAATGAACACACACACAAAAAAAATGTATATATAAAAATGTAATTTAAATGAATGTAATTAGCACACATAAACTGTATGGACCACGTTTTTGGTGTTGTTGTTTTTTCCTGCATTATGAGCTTGACAGCCCCTGTTCAGTATGAACTTTCATTAAAAGATAAGAGTTGCATAGCAATTCTTCAAAAAGTTATACTTTTATGTTCCATGGAAAATGTAACTAAATATGAAACAAGTGAGTAAATGACAGAATTTTTATTGTTGTGTTAACTATTCCTTTTAGAAAAGAAAAGATCATTATAAATCAGATTTTTCCTGAATTACAAAAAAAACCCATAATAAAGCACACAAAATCGGACAGAACGCTCAAAGCTTTTCCTGAGCTTCCCTTCAGAGTCCCTCTTTCTTTGTGTAACTTCTGAGTTCAGAACAGTGTTCGTGATTAAGCGCTGGACAATACAATACATCTCCTTCCAATGTCATGGACTGTGAAAGAATGCTTTGACTCCAGTGTTCTCTCTTTCCTTCAAAAGACGATAACGGAGTCAAAATATTATATTTTGAGGGAAACTATGATTTTCCTGCATGTTTTTCTTGACAGTACTGTAGATTAAATAAAATCTGAAACTGGACCCAAGTGGTTAAAAGAACAGCATATGGTAATATAACAACTAAATGGATGTGCTATTAAGGTGAAAAATGTAAATTGCAAGTTTAATACAAATGGATTTGCATACTTTGTAACTTAATTTACTTGGTTTGAATTCATGGAACACCTTCAGCAGAGCTCATGCAAACCAGTTATTCATATATTGCACAGAACCGCATCTCCATGAAAGCATGTCATACTCAATCCAATTCAAACATCATCTGTCATTCGCCCATCAAACTGCGCTTTCCCTTCAGATGCGATGAAATCTTCCAGAAATACCAACAGACTGAAGATCGATGCAACTGTCTACTCAAGTCACCACTGTCTGTGTGTTTTTAGATTGTAACAATAATTCATCTGTGCAACGGTTTCTGCTTCATCTGAGGGAATAAAAACCTTAATGTTTATATTCAACATCATTTATATTTATATATAAATATAGTTATACTTTTATTATGTTCCATGGAAAATGTAACTAACTAATCTGAAACAACACAAAACTCAATATATTATTATATATATTATTATTATTTATATTTATATTTAAATTTAAATTATAGATAGTTTCCATTCCAATTCCGTTCTTTGCCCTATTATTCCCATCACACATCCGTTTGGAGAGGCTGTTTATATATAAATGAAGAATATACTTGAAAAGTGGAAATAAAGTTCCAGATATTTAATAGGCATTTATTGAAATTGATGATTGAGAGATGTTCAAACAAACATTCCTCAAAAGCCTGATGTGTCATATTTGATATGAGGCCTTATACATTTCCATATCAAATATGATACAGTAGGTTAGTTGGCACTAGCTGTCAGAGGGATGTTATGATGCGGCAACTCTTTTTTTTAAGTCTTTGTTTCTTATATCAGTTCCCCCATTATCAATTTCTGCAGGTCTTTTTAAGCAAGACAACCTCTATTTTGCTAAACGCCAGTCTCACAAGATTTGAACTCATGAAATGGGCACATTTTAGTTTAAAACTGTGTGTAAAGAGTGTTTCAGAATGACAAGACAGACAGAGAGAATGAGTGAGTGGGTGAGTGAGTGAGTGAGTGACTGTATTAAAGTGAAAGCTGAGGAGTGCTGGTCTAGGTGAGAGCGGTTGGTAATTGTAGTGATTATAGCCTTTGATTCCTCTTCACCCTCTGATACTGTAACAGCATATCGTTACCTTCAAAGACTGAGAATAGAGACCCCATTACGACCCTATTCTCTCAACATTATCTCTCTGACACACAAACAGTCTCGGTCTCACACATACAGCCCTGCTCGGCATGTTGTAAGAACATGCGTATCATCTAATAAAACTACCTGCAATTTATTAGACCGAGAAATGGTGATCCAAAAAGGTTTGGGGAAGGTTTTCCAATCCAGCCCACTGTCCTGCAGATTCTTGTTTTAACCCCAGTTAAACACACCTGAAAAAGCTAATCAAGGATAACTAGACTGCATCCGAAATTGCATACTCTCTTCTCTTAAAGTCCCCCTGTAGTCAATAATTGTATCCCTTAAAACCAACGCTATCTCACAACCAATTCGTACGAGTGAGGTCTTATGAATTCGTACGAATTAGCTACCTCATAAATTATGTACGAATTGCCTTTAGATCGGGTTACTTAATACTCATGTTTAATCACCAAAATTAGATATTTAAACATATTTTCTTTGAAAAAAAAAAATTCTTCTTTCCTTAAAATAGCTTCAATGTAACTCTACAGCCTTTCCTCATTTAGTATAAGTGGTTCTATGAATATGCAATTTAGCCCCGCCTCCAGTCACTCGCACCAGCTCAGAGATCCACTCGTTGATGATCACACTTTGACGTGATTGGTTACAAGGGTGTTTGTGACATCAGAAACACCAGCGATTTTAAACCGTGTTTTTGAGACTGTCTTTGGTTCACTGCAGTACTCAGCAATGGTGTGTTGACTGATGAATTTGCACATGGTTTGCCTTAAAGCATATTAAAAACACCAAATAGACATACACACAACATTGAAAGCTGGATTTTCACCACAGGTGGACTTTCAGTAGGTAATTCTTCTGAATAAGTACTTAAGTAAGTAATTACTTTATGAATGTGCGTAGTATGAATGTAAACGTACTGCATTTGTCATGCTGTCATTTACAACTTCTCTTCCATGGCATTATGGGATAGTAAAGAGTCCATCGGATGTGCACTTCAGGACATCCGGGCACGTTTTGCCCACTGTTGAATACTGTGAATTCACACATACTTCAAATACTGCTTTTTCGTAGGGGAAGTGTGCCTATTCCAGACCAACCTGATCTCATGAGAAAACGTAACTATTTTACGAAGTGGTGATTTCGTGCAATGTGATTCGTATGTAATCGTATATTTTTTTTAATTAAAAAAGCAAGCATGAAGGTACATGTATAATTTTGAGGTCTTAGAAATGTGTGTTTCAAATATGATACAGTAGGCTTAGTTACGGGGCATAAGCAGGTTAAAAAGTACAAATGAGACAATGTACAAGATCATACGAATTAGCCACCAGTGTGCCAAAATGTAAAATAGTTAAGAACTGTAATATTGCCACAAGAGTGTGTTGTCTAGACTGGTGTGAAGGGGCAAGTTGGAAACATATGAAAGGTCGATCCCTTAACATAACCGTCGATGGGGCATAAGCAGATTGTATGAAAACAACCTTTGCAGGTTGAATGAGTTTGTACAATTCATACATATTGGCCACCAATTTATCAAAATGTAAAATAGTTATGAATTGCCATGAGTGTGTTGTCCAGACAAGTTGGAGCTAAAACTCTGCAGGACATTTATTATGCAACATTATTGTCAGTGAATAGTTGCAAATTTTGTGTTTTTCCTCTATTAGATGGGTCTGATTCTATGGGTCTGTCACATGCGAGACTCGTGCGCTGCTCTTACGAGGTGTTTAATAGGAGCGACAGCGCGGGAATCACTCAGCGTCTCCAGCTAATTACTCGCGCCTTCAAGTTAATTAACTGCGAGCAAGGAGCAGGGAGGGAGGACTAATTAAGCAGTGCTTAAAAAATCACAGGATGAAACAGCATTAGTCTGACCCGACTTTAAAAAAATAAACAAGCTGAAATTGTTTTGACGTAGACGAGGCGCGAGACACTGGGAATCGTAGAAATTCAATGGCGACTCAGACAATATTTGTGGTAGTCACCAGATATGGGATTCTGTTGGACAAAACAAAACATTTTTGACAGTTTAATGTGTTTTGTGAAAATTTTAATTGAACTTTTCACAGCAGTTTAATAATTTGGCACCACAAAAAAAAAAAAAAAAAAAAGAATTAATAAGACAAATCCTTGGCAATGTTCGCATAATGCCCATGACATGTTTTGTTGGCTTAGAGGAAACTGTAAAAACCAAACAAAACGTCTTTTTGGCGTGACAGTTGTCCAGTATAATCCAGTGTGTGTTTGAATGTATGAGTGAGAGAGAGAGAGCATGTCAGCTTGACACATGGAAAGGTTTTATTATTTGCATTATTTTCACAGGTAAATACCAGTATCCCACTTTTTTTTCCCGATGCTGACTCTATATTCTGATGAATGACAAAGAACTTTCTCTCTGTCTCTGTCTGTTTGTCTGCTGTGACAGCACTCTGACACACGTTGTTTTGTTCTCTTTATTGGAGAGCAGGCTCTGGTTCTAATGCCTGCTGGAAACCTGTATAGAACTGCCTGCCTAATCCATTCTGTAGGCGGAAAACATCCTGGCTATTCTCTGGCTCTGTTTAGTCCTTTTTCAGCAGAACGATCAACCTATTGTGTTAAGGCAATGCATAAAAACAAGATATTCATTAACAAGTTCTCCGTTCAAATATGTTCTTATTATTTTGGTGCATTTTTTTTTTTTATAAATACATACACTTCCATTCAAAAGTATGCTACTAATACTACTAATAATTTAATAATTCATTATATTTGGTGGGAAAAAACTTTTATGGAAATAATGGTTAAGATGTGTACTATTTTAAATATTACTTTTTACTTGACGCCAATTTCAAGTACCATAAGAGCTTTTCCAAACCACTGAAAGTTATATCCCCCCTTTTAAAAGATTTTCTTATTTCATATGTCATATTTTATATTTCATTGTGATTCATCACTCCACACAGATCTTCCTATATTCTGCCAAAAACTTCATTCTGTCTTTGATGTTTTTCTGAGACAGCAATGGCTGTTTAAGTAATGCATTTGCTTAAATTTCGTTAATTTGCTTAAATTTAGTTAATTTCCTCAACAATAATTTGTGGTTAAGACAATTAAAAGCCTAAGGTTTAGTCTTTTTGGGCTTGGGCCTTTTTCTTTTCTTTTTTTTTTTTTGCAAAGGTGTGTGTGTGTGTGTGTGTGTGTGTGTGTGTGTGTGTGCCAAGCTCAAAACAGCTATACACTAAGCTTTTTATTGTCTTATCCACAAATTATTAGTATGTATTGGTATATATACTTATACTTATTGGTATATCTTATGTCATTGAGTCTTTGGTCTGGTACTCATAGTTTGTATGATTATGATTACTGTTGTCAGAGGTAGTGTCCTGATTTGGTCATTAAGGGTTTGAAATGTCTTTGTTCGTATTATATTTTAAGAAACAATGTATTAGGCTAACATTACAGTTTATACGTATAAACATTTCATAGATGAACATTAAAAAACATGCCCTGTCTAAATGCCACAGACCAAGATTCACTTGCTTTTGAAATAATTCATGTTTTGCAGCTAAAATGCATCAGATATCCCTTGTCAGATGTTTATTCCACATAAAATCAACATTTGGATCTTTATTTATTTATTTAATAAAACGATATCCGATCTCTCCATTTTAGCAAAATGCTAAAGAGTGTATGTAAACATTCAGCTCTTGTGTAAGGAGTTTTGATTGACATCCCAGACAGACAGACTTCTGATATTCAAGGCCCGGCTCTATTATGTGGCATAATGATATGTCTGCTTCTCTATGTGCATAGGGACTGTTTGTTTAGTGCTCGCATTGGCTGCCGTGCGCGTGTGTTTGTATATGTGTTGAGCATGGGGAATATAATCTTGTGTAAACACCGAGCGCGTCTCTCAGGTGGAGTTGTATGAATGAGACACAGTCTCAGTGAGGTCTCAGAGAGCCGTGTGTGTCGGTCCATGTGAATGGGAGAGGAGTCTATCTGTGGAAACAGGCTGCAATCAGAAGCTTCAGCCTTTCAGGCTTCACAAAAAAGCAACAGTCTGACTGTTGCAATTATGTATCTTCCTTTGACTTCCTTTGAACTTTAGCCATTCCTCTGCATTTGATTTAGGTTTTTTTGGTTACGCTTTTCAATTAGGCCTGATTAGTTAATGGTAATTCGTGTGCTAACTAACATTGAAGTTGGCATGAAACTGAAGTTTTGATAGTTTTTGTTCCCATATCCGAGTGAAACGGCTTCTCAAATGAGCGGGAAAAAGCAGGGTGGGACTTAATTTTGTCCATTGTGAATTGATTGGGTTGTTTTTGCTGTGATGTCATGTGAGTGACAGGTTGTCCCGCCCTCACGCCAGTGAACACATCATCAGAGAAGAGAAGAGATGTTGTTAACTAATTGATATCACTATATTCTATAGTTGATTAGACATAGTACATTAAGACAACTGATTTGTATTAGTTTTCTGAAACCTTGTTATGTTTAAATATGCAATTGAGGTATTATGTATGCACTATTTTGCGTAAATTTTTCAGCACATAAATCTGAACGTTGGATAAAGCCAGTTTCAAAATTATTGTTTGATTTTGTTGCCATATTAAAAGTAGCGGTTATTACAGAGGGTAGTTTGGATATCTCTTTACATCACTTTTCATCACATAAATTGTACCATTTAGGTTATAATATACCTTTAAGGTACTAATATGCACCTTTTAGGGGGAAATAAGGTACAAAGGTGTACCTTTTGAAAAAGTACCCCAGACAGCTTTTGTAAAAATAAAAAAAAGATTAATAATATATAATATTTTAGTGTAGTTATAGTGTGTTGTAAGTGCTACTAAAGTGCATGGGGATTTCTGGCTCAGTGCATGAGAAACAAAAAAAAACTTATTCTGAGAAAAAAACGGAAAGTCATTAAAATTACAAGATGCAAAAGTGTAATATAATAAACACATAAATGTGCATTTTGAATGTTTTCTTTCCACTAATCTGAAAAAAGACGTGTTATGGAAAAATGGAAGCAAAATAGCCAAAATCACAAAATGGTTTTGCCTGTATATTGTCTTGCCTCAATAAAAATACAATTCGTAGTTCATGTTTGCTCAGGTCCATTATGATAACTTTTGATTTGATGAGTTTCTTCTGCTGAACACAAAAGAAGATATTTTAAAGAATGTCGGTAATCAAACGGTTGACGGTAGCCATGCATTGACTTAGGAAAAAAATACTATGAAAGTCAATGGGTTCAACTGTTTGATTACCAGCATTTATTCAAAATATCTTCTTTTGTGTTCAACAGAAGAAAGAAAATAGTACAGGTTTGGAACAACTTGAGGGTAAGTAAATTATGACAAAATTTTCATTTTTGGGTGAACTATCCCTTTAAGATGAACTAATGGAACCTTATTGCAAAGTGTTACCTGTAAAAAAAAATTATATGATCAATAAGTTATGACAGCAAATGTTTTTACATTGCTTTAACTCATTAAAATAAGTTAAGCAATTGTCAACTTTTTTATACTAAGTAGCCTAGTTAGTAATAGTTTTATACTTTTTATACTATTTATATTGTAAGTTATTCAACTAATCTTTTTTAAAAATCATTTTAATGTAATTGAAGTTTTCACAGATAAGGAACTCCCGCACACTATCGTTACTTGCAATTTTAAATTTAATGGAAATTTAATGGAGTACTCCTGATGAAGGTCGTGTGACCGAAACGTTGTGTGTGAATAAACATTAAATTTAAAATTGCAAGTAACGATAGTGTGCGGGAGTTCCTTATCTGTGAAAACGACTAACTTGTTTGGTCCTATTATCCGACGCACCTATCACCTGCAGGTGTGCGATGGAGTTTGTTCACTAATGTAATTGAAGTTGAAATGATTTAAACATCCAAGTTGATTGTACTTAAAAATTTAAGGCAGGAACTTTTTATACAGTCCAGGTTTTTTCCCAGTTTTACTATACAAGTTTTGCATAAACCCATACATCCGTTCACATTTTGCCTTGGAACTGATAGGATGTGGATTTTGTAGCCCAAACCGACCACAAACCTGAAAGCTGAAAGTTTCCCTTCTGTACCTCGCCTCCATTTAAATACTCTTGTAGTCTGATGCCAACGTGACTGCAAGGGGTCGGACCTACACCAGACAAAACCAACACGCTCTAACCCCATAATAATGCAGGACCTCTGGGGAATAAAGCTGCTCTCTATTTCCCACATCCCACTGTGCTCTGGGGCGCCTTTTTGTTTACACTGCCCTCACAATGAGCGCTATAGTGGCTGCCGAACGAGCTTGTATGGGAGTGTTCTGGGCCTGAATGTACAGCCAGCCACCGGCTCTGCTCTGAATAAGCCCCTTTGAATATTGCCAAGACCCCCGCTTGCATTGTTCTGCATTATTCCCCGTACAATAGATATCACACTTTGTAAGTAATTTTTAAAAAAAGGGACGGGTGAATCAAAATAGTGGTAGCTTTTAGCTTTTGTTTTCACTCTCTCTCTCTCTCTCTCTCTCTCTCTTTTCTTTCACTCCTCTAGCTCTCTTTCTTTCTTTTTTTCATTTGCTTCACGCCCGCCCCGCATTCTCTCTTCTCTCTCGACGTTTTTTCCCTAGCACCTCATTCAGAGTTCTCCATTATAGCGGCAAATTAAATAAACCACTCCATTGCCTAAAGAGGCTGCGGCCCGGACTGAACCAGCCTAGTTTGCGAGGAGCGGGGCAGGCAAGCACGCTGGGAGAGAGCGCATCTCGCTGGGCTTACTCACCCTCGCTGGTGGTTCTTCAGGCTGAACGAACCAAACGCTTTGAGACGAAGCGGAGGATGAAGAGTGGATGGGGTGGGGGGGAGTGAAGAGAGGGTCCCCACCCACCCCTCTTTCTCCAGTGGACAAAGGAGCTCTCTCCTTCCTCCAGCCCCCCTCCTCAAAAGGGCAGCAGGTACGGGGCATGAATTTTTTTTTTACCCCGAGGTGGGTCGTGGGATGCTGGGGTAGTTGTAGGGGGGACAAAAGGGGTTTATCTGAAGGAAGAAGAAATGTCAGGAGAAAAGTGCACGGCAGCCATGACAGAGGAAGAGTTACTCCCAGTTAGACTCGGTTTTATGCAAATGCTACAAAATACAGGAAATGTTTATGCTATGAGGGCGTCTTGGAAATTTCTTTGCTTTTTGTTGAGATTTCAGACTCCATGGTGTATGTGATCTTGTTTTATAGGAGCTGTAATCATACAGTCTCTTTTGGAAGTCACAATTGTAGGCTCAAGCTTTTTTTCATACAGTTTAAAAATATATTTTTCGTAGATTATTGGGGTACGTCTTCAAATTTTCATGTCTAATTCAAGGGGTTACTTGCCTTTTCTTTATACTTATTTGTAAAGTGTACTAGCCATTTCTGATTGAAAATGGTTTTGAAGTAAACTTTACACCAAATTCTTTTCAGTGTATGTTAATGTTATTCAAATGCCAGTGGGCTATTAAAGTCGGCGGATCGTTTTTTTACCTCTGATTTTCTTTATTTCGAGATACGAATATGAAAAAATACATCTCAGAACCTAGTTGTGGTAGCATAAGAAATCATTTATGAAGAGAGAGAGAGGTAGAGAGATAAAGAGAGAGGGAGATAAAGGGACTAATGGACAACCTCTGAGAGAGACAAAACAAAGGGAAGGAAAGGCCAGGTAGTGAGAGGTTGGCTTTGAGCACCGTTGGGCATCAGCCTGGATGGAGCAGAAGAGATGACCTCATTTACAATGACTAAAAGAGGAAGAGGAAGAGGAGGGGAGTTTGAAGAGGGGCCGTCCCGCTGAGAAGCTCACACTTAGCCCCGCTCGGATCTGATCTGGGCCCAAACTAGCCTCAGATGGGGGTCTGGTCGCCTCATCCCTGCCCTTTCTGCCAAAAGAGAAAAGAAAGAGGTCCTCTGAAAGTTCCACTCAAATGGTGGGAAAGAAAAGAGAGAGAGGGAGGGAGGCCAAATAATGTGGCCCATTGGAGGACCTTGAGTGAAGTGTTTGAGATTGTGGCAGGTAGAGGCGAGATTTCCAGCAAGGGAGGCTGTGGCAAATGTACAAAATGCTTGAAAGTTTCCGAGAAAGAGCTGGAGAGAAAAAGAGTAATAGAGAGAGAGAGAGAGAGAAGGAGAGACGAGAGACGAGAGGTCAGGGGCTGCACTGAGGTCTGACATTTGAGGCTAAGGACTGTTTTATGAGTGTTGTTAGCTTGTCAGGTCCAATTTTCAGGGCTTACAAGGCAGGGTTAAATAAGATTAGCAGCTTTACACACATTCACCAGATTCCGCTGCCGCCCACGTTTCACCATCGTTTAATAGTCAGCTGTTTTTTTCCTTCTCAGCAGGAGGTCTCTTAAAAAAAGAGGGTAGCTTTAATTTTTGCTTTGATTGTTTTCTAATGACTTTTATATGTCTTAAGTTTATCTTTAAATAGCTTTGAATTTATAAGGCAGTTCTGTTTTATTTGTTTAGTGTTTGGATGATGCAAGTCTCACAAAACCTGTCAAGAAGATTTTTGGCTCATATTTCAGCCCAAAATCAAAATAAATAATGATATATAAATGAAGAGACGATTTCTTTGCATTTTGATGTTATTTCTTTGATACTTAAGCACATGACAAAAAAATCAACCTGCTAAATTCCATAATAATAATAATAAATAGAGATAGACTATCATTCAAATGTTTGGGGTCAGTAAGATTTTTGTAATGTTTTTTTGAAGAATCCTCTTATGTTCACCTAGGCTGGATTTATTTGATCAGAAATACAGTAAAAACAACAATATTGTGAAAAATGATTGCGATTTAAAATAACTTTTCTATTTGAATATATTTTCAAATGTAATTTGTTGCAAAGCTGAATTTTCAGCCACATTACTCCAATCTTCAGTGTCACATGATCCTTCAGAAATCATTCTGATATGATGATTTGATGCTCAAAAACATTTCTTATTATTATCAGTGTTGAAAACAGTTGTGCTGCTTAATATTTTTGTGGAAACTGTGATACACTTTTTAGGATTCTTTGATGAATAGACAGTTAAACAAACATTTATTTGAAATAGAAATATTTTGTAACATTAGAAATGTATTTACTCTCACTGATACTTTACTTGATACATTTAATGGATCCTTGCTGATTTAAAAAAAAATGTAATTAAAAAAATCTTACCTCAAACTTTTGAATGGTATTTTTTTAAATGAACTTGTAAAGTAACAACATATAATGGTAGTATTTGTTAAACTGCCATTAATGTATGCAATCATTTGAATATCAATGAGAATCTAATGTAATACATGAATTACAAATAAACTCACAAGTAAACTGTCTAGAGACTTTATCCCTTCTGAGAATATGTCGGTATGATGTGCTGTATTTGTGAAAACAGCTATCTATGCTTGAGCACTTAAGTACTGTAAGTATCAGATGTGGAAATCACTGCAAGTGTCCAGTCTCCAGTGCGATGTCTCCCTCCTCCCTGCTCGGCTACAGTACTCATTATTGCTCCGGCTCATTTCTCTGAGCAGCGCAGTGGCAGGGCAGCATCACATTTAATTTAATTAGTCCAGCTGCACTGGCACTTGCGCCATTGGCTGGTATTGTCAGCACGTTTCGTACCGTGGCACACACAATCACTGATTGCTTTCAGATAGGGAGAAATATAATTAGGGTTTTGGAATGGCAGAGAGAGAAGGAGGGGGTGTGAGGGGTATATTAGAGCCTTATTAGTTTCATTTGAAATCTGTAGATAAATAGGAAAGTTTTATTTGAGGCGTAATGAGATTGTAGCTATTTGGACAAGGATGGGTGACCCTTGTACATGTATTACAGAGGGATTATGGGTAATAACACGCTATGGCTGCGAGAAGTGGAGTATTGATCTGAGGCGTCTTTGATGTTTGCTAGTAAAGAAACACTGCTACTTCTCACCTCCAGATACATTTCAATTCAAATGTGAATATATTCCAAAAGGACTCTCAGAAAAGTCAGTCGAAACACGGAAAAGGTACCAGTAATGTTCTGTCAGGTCAGCATTTGTTTATGGACATTTAACCCTATTTAACCCATCAAAATGCTTGTGAAATATCAATACACTCTTAAAAATGAAGGTTTCAAAAGGTGATTTTCGCAGCGATGCCATAGAAGAACCCTTTTGGGTTCCTCAAAGAACCTTTTTTTTTTATATGTGAAGTACATTTTTAATAATCTGAAGATCCTTTTTCACTATAAAGAACCTTTTGTGCAATGGAAACGTTCCATGGATATTAAAGGTTTTATTTTTTTTACATTTTTTTATTCCTTCATAGTACATTGGGCCCTATTTTTACATACTTTTCTAAGAGAGTAGCTGTTTTCGTTTCTGGTGACATGCAACATAATTTAAATCCAGCCTAGACCTTTTCTTACTCACTTTCAAGTCCTTATTTCATTTGTAATCCACCTTTGGAGCCCCATCCAGTGGCAAAAACATACAAAAGTACATCAGATAACAAGGCCCAGCTGCAAAATGGTTAACCAGAGATACCTTTCTTTCTCTTTACTGGTGCATAGCAACCACTGTGTAAAGCAAAAAAGCCATTTCCATTCTTTATTTCACTACGTGAGCCAGGAAACTCCTGTATGAAGACACTTGTGCTTTGTCAAACCTCCATCAGACTGGCACCATCATAACCCTCTAATGAACCACGTGATATAATTATGTGCAAGCTGACATTGTTGAATACAGTAAGCACACAGACATTAACACAGTAACCTGAGTGAGATCTGCTGACTGCTTATTTGGTATCAATAGAAGTGGTGAATGAAGAAGAACGGAAATCTGTCCAAATGGATTTAAAGAAGGGATTTCTTGGTGAATTCTCAAATGGCTTGCTGTGCTGGATTATTGTGGATATTTTGTCACAGAATAGTAAGCATCAGTATTTCACTCTTTTTTGGTATTATTTTTAGATTATCCAAGAGAACCTAAAAGTCAGCATGAAACGGAAGTTGCAGTATTCTTTTTTAATCTATTGTGTCCTATGAAAAACAAGAAAACATGTAGGGCGGGACTTGATTTTGTCCACTGGGGAATGGATTAGATAGTTGTGATTTGCTATTGCTGTGATGTCATGTGAGTGACAGGTAGTCCCGCCCTCACGCCAGTGAACACATCATCAGAGAAGAGAACATTTTGAATAAAGACTTCCAGGGCACGGATTGATTATTGATAGTAAATACTGCAATATTCCATAAAAACAAGAGCTATAAATTTTATGACGTAACAAAATGTAAACCTAAAGCTTTCTATTTCAGACAGTTGATTAAGAAATATTCCACTTCTTGTGGTACAAATTACAAACATAATGTTGAGCAAACATGTAGATTTTTTTAAGGTTATTGTAAGTTTTATAGTTAGATAGCTAGTAGAAGTTATTTTAAATCGTGCCGATATCTGTGTAGTGTTCTTGTATTAATTTTTCTTCTTACACATTTTGCATATCTTATATTTGACTGGGTTAAAATTCAATAATAAAAGGTAATAAAAGTCAATCATCATTTTATTACCTTTCACCATCCACACACCAAGTGTGTATTTACAAAGTTAGCTAACTTTATTTTACCCAGAAATAGATCATTTTTTCCCACACTTATATTGCACGCATATTTAAATGTAATAAATGTTTGTATTAATTAGTTATTCATGCCAGGGTTGGAGGCATCCTTACAAATAGGTACAGGCCATTTAGGTATGTATTTGTATGTGTATAAATGACACGCTGTGTTAGTTTTATTCTATGATTAGTAGTTTTTTTTTATTTTTTAGAAAAGCCTTTCTAGGGACCCGAGACGCAAATTAGCTTCTGCTATACTCTCGATGTGCAATACCTATTTTCCAGTTTTCAACTGGAATCATGTTTTTTTTTTGTACCCTCCCCATAAATAAACTTATAAATAAAAACCCTTTCAAACCCTTGTGATATTCTATCTTTTGTAGAGCACAAAAGGAGTTATTTAGCAGAAAGTTCAAAGCTGCTCGTTTCCGTACAGTGAAAGTAAATGGTGAACTTGACTGTTAGGCAAGATTTTCAGATTTTTTTTTTACTTATATATATCTTAACTTATATATAAATGGCTTCAGAAGACTGCAATACAACTTGTCTAATGCTTTTATGGTGTTTTTGTTCTTTTTGTCCCTTTTTTTTTTGTCAAAAAGTATCCATTTGTCCATCATATGGGTTAGGAATAACATGAAGGTGAGTAAATGATGACATAATTTAGATTCTCATTATTTGGTAATATTAATATACTGTATCTATTAATGAATATATTTCAATATTCCTAATATAATATTAAAGGATACGTTTGCTGATTTGTATTGTTACGATGTCAGTATGTAAATCAACAGTGTGTGCTCAATCTCCATGTTAGCAAAAAGTCAACAATATATAATTTAATTATTATAATTTAATTATAATTTAATGCTGCATTTATCATTCAGCAGCAAACTCCATATGAATCCCTGGTCAGTCTAAAACCCCTAAAACATTGATTTTACTCAACATATCCATCTATATTACAAGGATTCAAAGACGTTCTGCTACTGAATATTAACCCATTCTTTCCTCACAGAGGCCACTGAACATCATCTTATGTTTTTCCTTTGTGGTTTTTCAAAGATCCTTAAAGCCCTCATGCAGATATACCATAGTGTGTATCTATTACTATTAACTGTAGTTGAAGCATTGGGATTTTTACCTTCCGCCCATACAGTAGCTCTGACAGAAAGTGTGACGGGTAGCTTAAGCAAGCCATCTGCTGTAAAAGGAATGCCTTTGATACCATTAGCCCCCGTGGCGCGCTAACATGTTGTTTCTAGAAGCTTCAGCTGATCCTGTGAAGCCGGCTGTGGTGGGAGACAACTGTGGGCTTAGAGATTCCTGTGCTAACAGCAGGGAGATGTGCGCATGCAGGCGGAAAACCATACAGTGATCATAGCCTGTGTGTGTGTGTGTGTGTGTGTGTGTGTGTGTGTGTGTGTGTGTGTGTGTGTGTGTGTGTGTGTGTGTGTGTGCGTGTGTTCATCTGCACAACCTTTGATCTTCTGATGAGCTGCTAATTTGGTCTCAAGGCCAGTCAGTGAACATGTTTCCATCATTTCCCTTGATTTGTTTATCCTGTTGGACTCCCTTGAGAGTCATGTTCTGAAACACATTTCGCTCATGTGTCGCTTATGGCAACTAATTAATTAAACTCTTGAAGGGACATAATTTACTCACCCTCATGTCAGTCCAATCCTGCATGAATTTCTTTATTCTGCTGAACACCAAAGAAGAAATTTTGAAAAAATAGGTTATTTTTTTTCTCTATACAGTCAAAGTTAATGCATGGGTCCAATTTTTTTTAAAATCCCCACTGATTTTCATTGCATCAAAAAAAATTCTTCAAAATGTCTTTTTTTTCTTTTTTCCCCACAGAATACAGTAAGTCATAAAGGTCAGAAAGAATTGAGTGAATTAACCCTTTAAAGCCTGAAATATGAAATAATAGTAAATCTAAAATGGAACCGTTTATTGAACATTTAGACAAAATCTTTTTAAAATATCAAAGTTTTCATATGTTTTTGTTGAATATCAATTTTCTTCAGAGGCCCAAAATCTTTTAGCAGTATAGTATGAAATGCATATAAATATCAGTTCCACTTCCAATAATATGACTTACTAAGGTGATATTTAAACGATTAGTTTCATGATTAAAGTCTGTTGTTTGTACTGTGGAGGCAAAACATAAAATGCAATGCAATACATTGATGATTAAGAGATGTACAAATAATGGATGATCAACTGAGTCAATCAAGTTCTAAGCTTGTGCAACCTCCTGACCCTGATCCTTATAGCTGGCATTTAAAAAACATTTATTTAAATAAAAACTGTTACCGTTGTGTTCTTGATACCCAAAACATCTCAGACCAGAGTTTTGTGATAAAGCCTTATTTCTATTCTTTCCTACACCTTCCCCTTCTTTTACTTGTATAATTGAAAGCATTCCAGCCTAGGGGCATCTGACAGCATATAAAAGTACAAAACTCATCTGTCAAACATATATTAGGTGCATCTGAGTTTATGCATTATTGCTGAAAACATGTAATTAGCCCTTATATAGGTGACTTTGTGAAAGAATTTGATAAATATGGTTTAACCCCTTCTATTTGACATATTTTGAGAGATACAAGAGACTAATATACAAATCCTCTATGCTTTATGTACTAGGATAGAACCCCATGCATTTAGGAGATCCTGGACAGCCTGTATAATATAGAGATTATATTGAGATATTGTGTAAAATGGATGTCGCACACTTTGTATGATTGTTGATTCGACGAGGGTCATGGGTGTGCAAACTCCCTTCTTCTTCTTCTGAGCACAACCCTATCATCCTCCATGCCTTTATAGTCCTCTCAGAGTGTCAGTGTCAACGTGTAAATCATACGGAAATAAGTCTTGAAATTGAAAATGAAGCTGAAAATATGTGAGTGAGACAGCCCCTTCTCCCCCCACGCATGCAGCCCTTGCTCGAGTTTCCCCTCCCTTCCTGTCCAATTATGTTTAAAACACGGTGGAGAGCGAGAACAGGCGCACCTGACAGATGTTGACCATTTTTAAACCCTGCTCGCTCTCACAAGTTCAAGAGACTCTCTAATTCACTTTGCAGTCGGGACATAACGGAGCGACGCCACTTACTGAGCTTTTGGAACACAGACCAACACTCAAGGATTTTAGTGCTATGAAGCTCAGATCAGGGTAGAGGCACTTGCAGTTCACCAAGCTTATAGTGTGATTTCCATTATATTCTTTATTGGGTTTCTGTTTTCTTGCACTTTTTTGTGTTCTTCCTATCAGTGGTTCTCATTCATGCTCAGGACCTATGATGTGCATTATCATTAAATCAAGGTAAAATATTGTAAAATAATAATAATATTCTATTGTTACATTTTTCTTTTTCAAATGGTCACATTAGAACATTTGATCTTTTTTATTACAAATATGTAAACCTACATTTAATAATTTAGCAGACACTCAAATGTATGTAGGCCTATTTATTTGTGGTATATAAAATAGCACACACTTCAATATATATATATATATATATATATAATTTTTTTAAAGGGGGGGGGGGGGGGGGGTTCTAAAGCTCAATGTATGTATTAATTTTTAGTCTTTTTATCTGGACTGGAGATTGATTCGATGGACACTTACAATTATTAAATATCTATATCTTGACACCATTGTTAAACTAGTTGTGTAATCCAACAAATAAATTGGCTGATGGCAACACCTTTTCCACTTCCACTGACGGGTGTGATGATTAACACATTAACCGATGCGATATTTATTTTTCGCATCGGTTCACAGTTAATGGAGATATTCTGAGCAAGTCTTGTGTGAAATCTGAGCGACTCCCTCAACGCCTCCCAGTCCCTTCAATATCATATCAAAAAGGTATTTTGAGAAACTCAAAACATATCCCAAGGTTTTCTTCCATTTTTCCAAAACTATTTAACAGATTGTGTCGTGAAACTCGCACGTACAAATTTGTGATTAAACAGTGAAAATATATGTGGGGAAAAGGGAACTTGTTGTGGTGGTTCGAGTAACGCATGTCGCCTATATATAAAGCAGAGTTTCTTCAGTAGGACAGTGCGCTGCTGGTCCTCGTATGTGCACGTCCAGTAGACGGCGATCACACTCTAAATTAATGTAGAGCACGAGGTGACAAATTTTGCTTTTCATTTGCACAATCATTTGAATTCCGATTAAGAAAAGCCCAGGGAACGTGTGAGTAAAATGGGCTTCGTAAATGTGTTTGATCTTGTTTTCCACTGATGACGTAAAAAATCGAACCGGGGATTATTTTACGTGTTTTTGAACTGGTTATTTTTTTAATTCATTGGGAAGAATGTATAGCTACTTGTGATATTGTAGCCTATTGTTTAAGTCAATATTTCCGATACCAATAAAAAAGTGCTTGGAAATTGAGATGGAGGGGGAAAAAATAACATGACAGGTTAGGCTACACCAATTACCTTTTTTTTTTTTTTTTTTTTGCACACTAACCATTTTTGAGCGGTTCCCTACTCTGCACTTGATGACAAAAGGCCTCACATGGCACATGCACTGGGCGTGAGTCACCTGTTTCTTAGCAACCGCCACAACATGAAAACACCTGTGGGATCAATTTATTCAAATAAGGGACTTTTAAGGATTGTGATAAAAACTGTGATAAATAATGGAAAAGACACTGGAAAAGTGTGTGAGGGCAAATCTATATATAAAAAACTTTAACACAAACAGTCTGTTTGCGAAGAAGTTTAATTCTTATTTGGGACATTTGTATTGCTGTGGTTAAAATAGTTGAAATAGTGTTTCAATATAATTATTGCGGTTCACATAACAGGAATTGTTCTGATAGAAAACCATATCAGCTACATGAAAATAAAAACCATTGCTCACATGTTTGAAGTTCAGTCTCCGGCGTTTCAAAAAGGTGACGCGTTCAGTAAACATTAGAGCCAAAAAATAATAATAATACTGATTTATTCCAGTGAAAATTTTACCTCAAGTAACGTGTCAACAGTGGTTTGTAGCCAACTGTTTACCTTCCGCGTGCTGCAGAAAAACCCTTCAGCTGAGCCTGCGGCGCGCGCGATCTCTCCCTTGCTCGTCACCTGACCGCGAGCCATATGCAAATCAGCCCCGTCCTCAAACGCCATTGGCTCTCTCTCACTCATTTATTCCCTGTCAAAGCGCATCATATGGCCGCTCTTCCACTAACTTTTCTAGCACTGCCGCTGAAAGTAGCTCAAAGACAATTCTGCAGAGCACTGGATGTGAAAATCACCCCGAGAGGAAGTTAGAATAAAACAAAAGGGAGACGAGCTGCCGCAAAGTTCCCATCCATCATCCTCTGTTTGGATTGCACCCATCTCCTGTTCGAGTGGCCTCTTTTGTTATTAGGAGGTTCTACGCGTGTGCGCCTGCCAGCGAACGGGGACGTGTGAATGTTTCTGTGTGTGAGCTGAGTAAGTTAAAGCCGGGTGAATGTATAGCATGATGATGGAGACGGACTTGCATTCTCCAGGAGCCCAGACTAACACAAACACGGGCCACACGGGACCCAACAGCAAAGTTAACCAAGACCGCGTCAAGAGACCTATGAACGCGTTCATGGTGTGGTCTCGGGGTCAGCGCAGAAAAATGGCTCAGGAGAATCCAAAGATGCACAACTCGGAGATCAGCAAGCGCCTCGGAGCTGAGTGGAAAGTCATGACTGAGGCGGAAAAGCGACCCTTCATTGACGAGGCGAAAAGACTGCGCGCCATGCACATGAAGGAGCATCCGGATTACAAGTACCGACCCCGGAGGAAGACCAAGACGCTGCTCAAGAAGGACAAGTACTCTTTGGCGGGTGGCCTGCTCGCTGGATCAGGGGGTGGAGGCGGCATGGGGCTGGGGATGGGTGCTTCGGGGGTCGGCCAGAGGTTAGACAGTCCGGTGGGTCACGGTGGCAGCGCCGCGGCGAGCTACGCGCACATGAACGGCTGGACCAACGGCGCGTACTCAGGCCAGGTGGCGGCTGCCGCGGCTGCTGCCGCAATGATGCAGGAGGCTCAGCTCGCCTACAGTCAGCACCCAGGCAGCGGAGCGCATCACCACCACGGGCACCACCACCATCCACACAACCCCCAGCCTATGCACCGCTACGAAATGACGGCTCTCCAGTACAGCCCCATCTCAAACTCTCAGAGCTACATGAGCGCCTCGCCGTCAGGCTATGGGGGAATATCCTACGCGCAACATCAAAACTCCAGCGTGGCTTCATCTGGGGCCATCGGCGCGCTGGGCTCGCTGGTCAAATCGGAGCCGAGCGTAAGCCCTCCCGTTACCGCTCACGCTCGAGCCCCTTGTCCCGGAGACTTGCGCGAGATGATAAGCATGTATTTACCGACGCCGGAGGGAGGGGACCCGTCCGTTCAGAGCAGACTTCACGCTGTACCGCAGCACTATCAAAGCTCCACGACGAGCGTAAACGGAACCGTTCCACTGACACACATATGAAACGATTCGCAACTACGCATTCAGACTCAAATAACCAAATATGTACCTCTTTTAGAGCATAACTACCTTTTTTGTACAGAATGTCTGTTCTTGTAAATTTGAAGGTGATTTTATTTAAATATAGGCTAATAGCTTACTTAAACTGAAGGGTGTCCTCGGGATGTTGTCTGAATAATTTGTCCGGAATGACACCATATGCGTGAGCTTTAAACATTTGCGAGGGATTAATTATTATTTTGTGAGTGTGTGTGTGTGTGTGTGTGTGTGTGTGTGTGTGTGTGTGTGTGTGTGTGAGAGAGAGAGAGAGAAAGAGAGAGAGAGATGGTAGGCTACTATGTTTTTAAAAAAGAGTGGTTGCAACAGTAAATAGTCAAAATACAATGTTTTTAAAGTTTTCTAAGATTTTTCTCTATCACACTTTGAGTTGTCAACATGTGAGTAACTGTATTTGCTCTATTCCTTATTTGTTTGTTGTATTCTTTTCCTTGTACATTGTGAATATATTACAGAGAAGATTGACATCTGTAAATATAATTCGGATTTGCCAGGAAAAAGAGGAAACGTTTTGCGTTGATGTGAGAAGAATAAATTTGCTTTTGCTCTGATTCTGGAAAGTTAGTTTGCTGTGTTGTTTTGCTTTTTATCCCACAAACCTCGCGATTAAGCAGCTGAAAATAGAATACTCTAAATGTGATAACGTTTATATGTCTGTATAAACCACTCAATTTAGTCACTCTCTGCTTGATATATTCTGAACCCTTTTTTAATTTTGGGACAAAATGTGTAAGAACGAATTATTCAATTGGAAATATTTTCAGCACTAGGCTATTTTAATTATATGTGTAGCATTCAGGCTATCAGATATACAATGTAAAAGTGAAACATATATTTGTATCTTCAACTGAGGTATAAAAAAACCACTGAAAATTGTATGGGACACTACGCATATGTAGGACCACGTGCAATTGTGTTTATTATTATTATTATTATTATTATTATTATAAATCACATTTTTATTTCCAAATAATTTTCCATTGCTAACCTATACATCTCTATATATCTCGGGTAAGTTATTTTTAAAAAGACTTTGGGAAATTTCAGTATGCGTGATGAATGAAGGAGAAGCCTAAAGCCTAAATAGGCTATATTACTCAATGAATTTCACTTTATTGAATGGAAACATTTTAAACGAGTTTTATACACTTATTAACGCTCCACTTAGATCGTGTTGTGTCTGTCTAATAAATGAAACCTCTTCAGATTGCTTGATAATTACCATTTATTTGATGCCACTATTTTTGTTGAGCGTGATCAGCTGCTTTAATTGTGAAAAAGCTATTTTACAGTAAGGAAACCTTCTGTATTTTGTTTCTTTCAATAAGCCTTCCGTGGCGTTGTTGCTGTGTCTTGATGCATATGATGGAGGTCAAAGTTCAAGACCTCTCAAAATAAAGAGTGTCCAATGAAAAACGAAGAACAGCAAATGGAGAGCGAACCACATTATTCATTGTTCAAAGGACCAACCCATGTTTTTTTCCCTGTGAGCCCCGGATTGTGCAGACATATGCTTTAAATCCGCTCCACTTCAATTAAATCCGCCTGGGTTCCCGCGAGCCACTCATGACTATATTTTCCGGATATGGAATAATTGCGTTCTAAATCTCCTAATGGAATTAAAAATGTTACTGTTTATTTCCACTTTTGATATGCATTTTAAGAAGAATTCTATTTTTTTTTGTCATCGCCCTGTGGCTTATTTTCTTTTACTAAAATTGACAACCTAATTTTCTTATAATTGAATCAGTGGTGGGCCGTCAAGCAAATGTTGCTCGTATCCTCCGTGGGGTGTCAGTGGGATTAAGATGAATGCAGAGTGCATGGCAGAGAGTGTTTTGTGTCAGGGAAAGAGGAGGATTAGACAGCCCTAAAAGCTGAACCCCCGGGTCAGCGACAAGTCACATTCTTATTACAATGACACCCACCGGAAGAGTGACGTGACGCGGGAGCTTTCCCGCAACAAGTAGCAGGATTCAGGGAGCTCTTTCAACTTCAGTTCTTTTCTTTTTTTGAACTCCACAGACGACCGTGAGAATGTCGACGAAGAAGTTTCACTTTAATCTTTGTTACAAAAATGGATAGGACTAAAGCAAATTAGTTTGGGAACAAATAACGTAACACTTTTATTTTAAAGAACGACATGAAAAACTTTTGCTTGTTTTTTTATTTACTTTTTATGCCGTTTAAGTGGACAGGACACTAAAAATACCACATAATTTTATAGACATTTTCCTTATTTAAAGAAAATATATTTGTAAATAAACTCTGTCCTCGCATGCACAAGGATAGGGCAATAGGCTACACAACATTGTTGTTCTTGGCAACGCGAATTTGCATCCAGAAACAAAAAGAGTGAGCCCAGCTTGGGCACCAGTCCAGCAGACTGGCAAATCTCACCCTATTCACCTTCACCGTTTCCTGGCAGAAGTAAAGAATACAACCGCAAATACCCCCAATACATAGATATAATAGCCAGACAGACCTTTATCACCATACACCGCCATGTTCTAAAGTGAAATGGTCAAAATGGGCTTGTATATTTTGTAATTTGTAAAACCGGCGATCCTTTGCACTCGCTGTCATAAATGTTCCTAATTAGCATCGGGTTTATCATACCCCTGCATATTTTCTTGCCTCTTCAGAAAAAAAAGCCGGTTGCCGTTCTGCTACGGAAGATTACGGAGACAGATTGCAGAGGACGAATGTGCGGCGCCAGATTAGCGGGGAATAGAAACAGCAACTGGGCCAATAAATTCCTTGCGCGGGCCTTATCGTGCAATTACACGTTGACATGTTTAACAATCTCGCAGTCTTTTTTCCTAATCCACAAACCTCCAAGAGTACAGTCGCATTAGACTTGGTTAAATGTTTACCGAATAGGCTAAAACCTAAATGTTCCACAAAATATTAGGAAACTAGAATAGAAACTTTCTTTCTATTTTGTTTAAATGGCCAGAAATAAAAAATGTAGCCTAGTTTTTCCTCTCACCTTTGTGTTTGTCTACACTTTATTGAACGTGAATCACGATAACCTTGCAAATCCGACTTTTTAAGATCATCTTTCATTACGCCGTACTAAATGTGTCCAAACGTTTGTCTTTCACATGCATTTCGATGCTTGAGATCTATAAGCACTGCACTTGTAACTATCCTCAAAAACATACTATATGAGACTGACATGGAGCAGATCTAAACCTGCCATTGAGGAGAAAGATGATCTACACACTCATTTGGTACCTATTATATAATATAAAGTCGTTCTACACAAAGTAATGCCTTCGTTTGTCATAGCTATAAAAACACAGTATGCAAATGTTTTTTTTTTTTACCAACACTTTTAAAATAGCCTGTAAAAAAATATTTGCAGGATTTGTTATAACAACTTATTTCTTTTGTCAAATCAACTTATAATTAATGTGGTTCAGATAACATAATATTTTGAGTTTCTGTTGATTAAACCAGTCTCCTTCATTGTTTTAACTCAAAATTTTTATTTCAATGAACTCAAAATTTGAAGGAAACCAGGTAACTTTTTTATATTAAACCAACAATATATATTTTTACAGTACTCCTGCACATCAAAAATGCTGGGTTGTTTCAACCCATCTTTGGGTGAAATATGAACAAACCCATCCATTGGTTTAAATTAAAAAATGTAAACCTATAGGTTCATTTAAACCAACGTTTGGGTTTGTCCATATTTGACCCAACCCAGCATTTTCAGAGTGTATAGTGTACATTGGCTTTGTATTTTGCAATGACTTAAAATGTGCATAATTTGTTAAGTGTCCCTTTGTTTATGACAAACTGAAGGCAATGAGAAGGATCCCTTTGAGAATGTAATGGGTTTACGAGTGGTCAGAGGCTCTGGTTAATTTACGAACGTTTTTACGTGCTACTTAGGCAAAGACGCTCGTAGGAAATGTGCCGTAGAGATTAAGTAGGCTACTACATGCGACTAAAGTTCTGCTCAGCGCTTCGGAAAGCACAGCATTGCATTCGTTAGCGATTTATCTCTTTCTCTTAGTCTCTTTTCCCCGCGCACACACACACACACACACACACACACACACACACACACACACAACTCTTACTCTCCCCTGTTACTGTCCGCCTGTGCGAGTGCCTGCGGCGAAGTGATTGTGAGAGACTCTGTTGGAATTTTGCAGCGCGAGGATTTGGAACGGCGCCCCACGCTGACTGTCATTCAGCGGGCCTGCGCGACTCACTGTGCAGTTGGGAAGTGTCGCACATCCGTGCACTCATTGGCCTTACAAAGCTGATTACAAGCATCAGCGAATTCCTGAAGGCAATGAGAGGCGATGCAGGTGCAAGAGAGGGTAAGTTCCCTGTTGGAACATGCGCGGATGTAGCTGAAAGTTGTGAACATCCAAAACAATCTCACCCAATCAGACTGTGAGATATTTGCGTGACTGAAGAGAATAAGTGCACTACATTTAAAAAGACTGGAAAATGGAAACCATCTTTGCAAAATATTTACCATTTCTGAAAAATAAAGGATATTTTTTTTATGATTGAGAGACTTAAAATAGCCTACTGGCGAAATATCATTTAACAGTCCTTCGAGGAACTTTATGTTAATAGTATGTGGATGTTTCATTCATTTAGGAATGTTTTGTTCAACCTCGATTTGAAAATCATTTGAATACACATTATGGATTAAAAATATTTGAGTTAGTTTTGATTTTCTAGATTTTATTTTTTTATTACCTCAGACATCCTTAGACTGGGTCCAAATACGACACCGTTTGTTTACACTGTAATCCAAAATCTAAGCAGCCTCATGTAGTTTTTATAGGCTAATAATTTTTGCATCTAACCCACTTTTCGAAGGGCTGACAGCAGTCTTGTGCTGCTGTCCTTAAGAATGCGACTTATGTCCAGAATGATGTGTGTGTGGGTTTAAATAACAGATTGATTTCGAAACTTTTTCAGAACAGAATTATATAGCCATTCAAATCAAGAGGAGCGCGTGATTGGAATCTTTCGATGTCTCTTCCTCGCGTTGCTCGAAGGGAGATTCGTCACCTGAGAGTTGTCACCGCGCGGTCACTTGCTGATTAACGGACAAAAGAGGTCTCCCGGACGGTCTGTGGCAGCCAGTCAACCAGAACGGACTATGCAAATAGCCCGGAGAAGGCGAGAAGATGGCGAACACTGCTCTCAATTGTTCTGTGGGTTCCACAGCTTTCCGTGCGCAGCTGTAGTTACCTAGGAGGACACTATTTTGCATTCGCGAGCAGAAACCTAACATGTCTCAGCTAAACAGACATCTGAAACAGTTGTCCGTTAAACGAGTGGAAAGATTTAACATCACTTTTATAGCCTACATAGACTAAATATGAAAATGTGAAGAATGAAAAGAGATGAAAGGAAACTTTACAGTGTCACATCGACCAATCGTCAGTAAGAGTGCGCACGGAGCTGTCCAGGTGCTGAAATCCAACATGCTGAAAGGTGTGGCTTACAAAGGGTTCAAACATCAAACGAGCAGTTCCTTACACCAGGTATATGTTTTACTTTACAGGTGGTAGCCTATCTCCAGCATTGCCTGCTACTAATATGTTTTCAGTATAGCAGAATAAGGGGTGTTTGGGACAGTTTTTGAATTTCCGCCTTGTGTAAGATTTAACATGATACATTTCTGTATTACTGAAAATGTTACTTATCCACTTGAACAGGAAACAAGTTCATATTATAATATAAGGATGCGTGACATACACTTTTATGTAAACTGAGCCAAAACCTATTTTTTTGGTAACATTTGGGTGATTGGGACATGACCATTGGGTGATTAGGACAGCACATCTTATCACTGATTTAGGCTAGTAGTGAAAGTATATTCATTAGCCTACACAAATTTATACTTTGATATAATTTCATATGCAAGATTTCCCTTTTCTGTTTATCTTTATTAAGAGTCCATGTTTATTTCTCACTTTTATTTTTCAACGTTTAGGCTATTAATTCATCCAAAATTCACAGTAGGCTACAACGCATGGAACTGAGGTGAAATAGGGCTTGAACTCCAAAAGTCATTGATAAGTGTATTTCAGGGTCTACTTCCTGTTTGATGCTTGCCCCGCCCACCTAGCCTAAATGATGTCACACCAGTGAAGGCATCCAATTTTGATTGTGGTCTCACAGCTAGGACTCAGCAAAAAAGTTTTTATTTTACTCATTAGGTGAGAAACTCTGTATAGTTATACGGTCCTATTTGACCTTATGTCCCAGTCACCCTTAAGTCACCCTATTTAAATGTCAGCTCAAGTAGTGATTCTGGATAAGTAGCCCTGGCTTGTCTCAACTCATTTTCACCTATCAGAACAGAGCGCTACAGGAATTACTTATTTGTGTTGGCCAAAACCCAGAAACGTTCTATCGTCCTGAAGTCAATGGGTGTTTTTGGTTAAATGCCTGAAAAAAAGTTTTGTGGTGAACACAAGCTCAACATATTTTCACATTTTATTCTACTACATAAAATACATCAGTAATACCCCCTTGTGTTTTTTGTTTGTTTGTTTGTTTGTTTGTTTGTATGTACTTGTCTTGAAAAAGGTGGTTGCTAAATAGAGACTATACAGAGGTTGTCAGGGACATTAAACATCATCAAGCCGAACAAATAAAATCATCTCACTAGTCCACTTTTACAGCCGCATTGTGTTTATATAACCACGCTTTTGCAAACTATAGTAAGTCAAACTGTCAGGAAAGATTATTTGAAATAATGACTGAAAAAGATGTTGGAAACGTAATGGTGGTGGTGTTGAAGTCATGTAACCGTATAGTTTGTTTATAGCTGTGTAGCTTGTTTATATTTTATCTTTTTATTTCTGGCAATTGTATTTAGGCTTCATCATGATGAACAAAACATGTAATAATTATAAACCTCTGTTGAGTCACAGAGGTTATTTTCAATCCAAAAGCAATTGGGAAAAATCATCTTTTTGTCGAGTGGACCAGGGTGATGTGAACTCCCCGCTTGAATACAAAAATATGTCATCACTGCAGTAATCTATAGCTGTGAGCATAGCATTTTTAATGGCTGCAGGAGGATATGCAGTTATATTTTTTTGTGAAGTGCTCTCTCTCTCTCTCTCTCTCTCTCTCTCTCTCTCTCTCTCCATCTCTCTATCACCCTTAGCAATTGACTGCAATTTGCAGCTGGCTGGTGGGTAAAACCTCACCTCTCCTCTGGCTTTTGGCTTTGGTTGGTCAGAGCTGCCAAAAAATAAAAGGCTGTAAATTAGCCCAATTTATGATGCCTACTGTGCAATTCACTGATGCTTCCCATGAGGTGCCAGTGGGTGAGGGTACAGAAAAACAGATGGGACATTTTGTTGCCCCGTGGGGCAGTTCATTAGCACATAATAACCACTTAATCATGAGATGAAGTCAAAGTCTTCCTCTCGTGTTGCGCCATTTGGTTCTTTCTTGGTTGGGATGGAGTTTAGGGTGGCACATACCCAACTGTGGCCAATGGGCATGATGCCCGTGAATATTTGTGTAGGTGTAGTTGTGTGCATGTTTCTTGAATCTCTCATGGGGTTCTGCATTATTTAAATCCTCAGCTTGGATTTACTTAACCACATGCATGTTATTGAGATTCTCCCTAACAAGATACACAACGTACATCATACTGAGCTAAGTGAAATGAATCTAAACTGGCATGACGTGGCCTAATGGTTAAAGTTCTGAGCTGCTAACTAAATAGGACTTTTACCATTGTGCACTAATTAAAGCTCCCATAAAATAAAAATGGACACGTCTTGTTTTTAATGGAAAAATGCAGTATTTATTTTAAATGATTTAGCAATTTTTTTTAATTCATGTGCCCTCGTAATCTTTAATCACTTCCCCTCCCTCTTGCAGTGACATCTCTTCTCTGATGACGTGTTTACTGGCACGAGGGCGGGGCAACCTGGCTGTCACTCACATGACATCACAGCAATAGCAAACCATCCAATCTACTCCCGATGGACAAAATCAAGTCCCGCCCTACTTTTTTTTCTTATTCGAGAAGCCGTTTCACTCAGATATGTGTCACAATAGTCACAAACTTTTCTTTCATGCTGACTGTAAGTGTTCTCTTAATTATTTTTGAATTTAAAAAATGGTCCCACTTTATATTAAGTGGCTTTAAGTACTATGTACTTACATCAAAAAATAAGTACACTGTACTTATTGTGTTCATGATGTATTGTAAAACACTTGTGCTGCTATTGAGGTGTGATACGGGTACGGTTAGGGACAGGTGAGGTTTAAGGGTGGGTTGAGGTGTAAGGGAAGGGTCAACAGTGGAATTACAAATGTAATTACATACATTAATTACAGCTACATGCAGGTATTTTCAAAATAATGAGTACAATGTAAAAACATGTATGTACACAATAAGTCCATTGTATCAAATTATTAATTTCAATGTGAGTACATAGTACCTATAGCCACTTAATATAAAGTGGGACCAAAAAATAGCTGTGTGTCAAATTAGCAATATTTAGTGAATTAGTTAACTGGTTCAAGTTAAGGGGAAAATTTAACTTAAAATCAGGACATTTGTGCTACCTGCAGTGGATCTAGATGCTGCTATATTTCCTAGCAGTTTAGTAAAATAAAACAACATTATCACTTCAAAATATGTAATGATTAGGGTTTAAAAGCATTTCTTCCTCCAATGGGTGAAGTATGTTGTTGTTTGTGCATGAGTGCAATTTGTGTAAGCATAGATAAAATGGTTTGTGAGGAGATTAAGCAGAACTGGAGTAGATGAGGGAAGCTTGACGATTTTCATATGAGTTAAAGAGTGGAAAAGCAGACAACAAAGGCGAAGGGAGAAACTAAAAGGGAAGAGTGTGCATGACCTAGGTAAATAGCAGTTATCCCTCATGTCCAACCGTTAAAGAGGCATCTATTCTTTTGTTTTCATGATGACAACAGTGTGAATGTGAAATATGTTTACATAGTTTGTAGTCCTGCATGTATATCTTTTCATTTATGCTCTATTTTAAAATAAGTTTGATGAATTACAAACTGAAACAATCGATTGTCATAAAAAATGTCAACAATCCTAATATATATCAAAATAAATATTATATGCACAAAATACCTTTACAATGTGAATTATGTTCTACTGACTGTCTGACCCTCATACTCAAACGCAGGGATTTGAAATCATGACGCTTTAAAATGATGTTCAGGTCACACAGACACACACAGTTTATCCCTGATCATGGGGTCAAGTCTCAATCTGGAAGCTCTTTGATTCTTTAAACCCCAAACCCAGGGTCTTGTTTCAGAGTAGTGGAACCATATCTGAGCTGCTTGACACAATGAACTTGACAGACAACCAGGTTTTCCTGCTGAGAGTCTGGTTTGGGTTACTCTGCTCTTATTATGCTGTCTGAAAGAGAACAGGTAATGGAGTCTGAGGCGAGGTGGAGGAACGCAGACTGCGCCCTTTATTCAGCTCTACCTTGATTACCTGAAACTCAGGTAATTGCCGCGGCTCTATTTCAGACACTGTTTACCCCTTCAGAAATAATCATCTGATCAGTCTGCCCTCACCTGGGGCAAAAAAGAGCACTGAACTGGCACAACCTAGCTCCCTTATTATTATCACCACTCCACTGACTTACTGTTTTCTCAAAACAAAAGTTGCCACACCAAAAACTACTGCAATACTAACATACTTCAGTATCAATAGTAGGCCTATAGTGTTAAAAGTGTCTGTCTTGTTGCTAGAACGATTGTTTTGTACACTCTAATGGAATAGATTAGAGAAGATGATAAATAGTTAAGATTTTAAAATGGCTTAAATTGTTCATTCTCTTCATTCGTTCATCAAGGCTCAAAGCTGCTTGCTACACTCTCAGAAAAAAAGGTACAAAAGCTGTCACTAGGACAGTACCTTCTCGGAAGGTTCACCTTTGTACCTTATGTACCCCTAAAGGGTACATTAGTACCTAAAGTGTACATATTAGTGCCTAAAGGGTGTATTACAGTGGTTCTGAACTGATTTGGCCATGATGGAACCCACATTTTCCCATGGTCATTAAGCTCGACCCACTTTTTCAGGAATTATATAGGTCTAATTATATATCCAGATTACATGTAATCAGTTACTACCCAGCCATCCCAGTGACAACTTTTGTACCTTTTTTTTTTTTTTCTTTCTGAGAAAGGAACTGTTTTTCTCAAGGGAAGCTTTGTGTTTAATGAGCTAATCAAATATTTCAACTCAAATCAATATTTTGTCTAGTAATCATCATCATGATCATCTGTTTTGCCATGGGGTGCTAATCAGCCTTTTGGGGTTTATTTCGCGAGAACAACCGGCTGGATGTACATTATCTCTTACAGCCTCAATACGATGACTGACATCTCTTAAAATTTGTGGCAATCGTCAATTTGCCAAACACTAAGTGCTGTTACAGTATGTTTTATCTGATCAGGGGGCCACGAGCGAGAGGGAGGGATGGGGAAAGCAAAACCATCTTCTAGCCCATGTGGATAGCAGACCTTTCTTGCAGTGTTCTTGATCAGTATATGCCTCTATTTGACTGTAACTATTTCCAGACCTCCTGCCTGCTTGGTTTGCCTATAGTTCAGGCCAAGGCACAATAGTGTCCCGCCGCGCTGCTCCGGCTGCCGAGGCTCGCTGCCGTGGTGATTCATTATTCCGTTGCCCCCGGTGACCGGGACCAGGCCAAGCCCCCTCCTGCCAAACAGACCACTAAGTGGTGAGAGACGAAATGAGTGACATTTCCTAAAAGTTCTGACCTTTGTTTTCCCATTGAGTCGGCTGCCATATTGGTGGAAAAGTAGTGCACACTGAAAGTGTGCGCAAACATGTTTTAAATGTATTTTGGTAGTATTTGTAAACAGTGTTTATAATGCAGGGGTGGATCTCACAAAACCTGTCAATATATATAATCACAAAAGAAAAAATAGAAAAAATAAATTAACACTCTTTGAATGTGTTTTTTGCTGTGATGAGCCTAGTGTGAATGAGAAATACTTTCATGAAAATAACGTCACAATCTTAATATTAATATTGAATATTTATTATACAATAAAGGTTATTTATTGGCACTTATGGTTCCGTGAAGAGTCTTATATCGTTTAAGAGTCAACAATATCGTTTCTCTGTGCCGTTATCATTATAGTTTTGGTGTGGACTCATTCTTTTATGTTTAGATTGGTTTTTAGAACTATATCCTTACATTTATCTTTAAAGTTATCGTTCTTGTTGTGAACACTTTCGATTTGGGGAAGTTCCACTCAAATGGACTCATAATCATTAGGTTGCACTACATAATAATCCTTACCTGTCCGTTTGACTGAATGAGCTATATAAAATTTCCTGCATGCTGTCATATTCAGACAAGAATAACGTAACTCTTATTATTTTAATGTAACATGATATGACAAGAAAATGTATATGGCAAAAGCTCTTTTCATTCGCTGTATTCTTTTCCTCCTGATTATTTTCTTTTAGCTTTGTTCCACTGTAACAGTATGAAAAAGGACAACATTGCAGTCTATTCTCCCGATTTCATTTATGATATATCCCATTAACCCTTAAACACATAGCTCGGTCTTTAGTGACCTGGGACGTCATTCACTACCCTCCTCTTCATTCATTTTTTAAAGTTAGACATCAACCTTCTTAGTATTCCTCTATCAATTCATTATAAACAATATAACAGACAATTTTTTTTCATAAAAGAATGCCTCCCAGACTAGTGTCGGTCTAGATACGGCCCACATCTGGTACGCATGGAATCCATATGTACCAGATGTGGCCCGGATCTGGGCCGACACTGTTGCTGTCTGGGCTATTTTCCTATTAATTTTTTGTAAAAATTTTATAGGGTCACAAACAGCCCGAGGTGTTTAACAGTTTAAGTTGGCTATATTTTTTCTGCACAACAATAATTGAATCTTTGATGACTGAATAAGTGCAGTTTACCTTTATTCCAAAAGACGGCAATGTCTGATACACAATGATGAAGTGACATTTACATTTATTCATTTTGCAGACGCTTTTATCCAAAGCGACTTACAAATAAGGAATACAGCAAGTGATTCATTGTGAAGAGGCAAACAAATGGAAGAAGTTCTCAAAATACAAAGTTCCAGACATTGCTTAGAGTAGCATAAGGCAGAGTGACGCAAGAGTGATTTTTCACTCATAGTTACAGCAGGCAGAAAACAAAAGAAAGGGAAGTATCATCAGCAAAACTTAAAATAGGCTCAGCGATTTACTGCCGAGCAAGTATGCAATCAAATATAAGTGTCACTGTCACTTGATGGTGGATCTGGTGAAGAAGCTATCAGCGAGACAAAAATATTTATTTTTGTGACAGTGTTGATGGTATAAAAGATCTGTTCAAACTGAACCCTTCCAAGCTACAAAAGGAAACAAAATATGCTTTATTTTATACTTCTGTAATTGTTACTCTAATATGAGGAGACGTTTATATTATCGCAACAGGTAGAGATTCATCCGTGTTAGATATAGATCCGGGTCGCTAAAGACCCGAATATGTAATAATGATTGGCGAAACATTCATGCATTTAAGGGTTAATAATTCACTGGAATGCACTAAGAATCACTCGTTTTTCTCTCCAAATTCTCGGGTCTCTTTCCAGGTTTGCTTTCACTCGGATGCTTTTAAAATGTAGCCTAATTGTCTAACCCCAAGTCTAATTGCCTCTATAAGCAATGTTAATGGTTTCTAAAGCAGGTAAATATAGCCTAATATTTATTGTCTGTAACAATGACGGAATCATTTTGAATTGTATCATTGTATCATTTTATAATTTTTAAATAAGGCAAGGTGTTACATAGCAGTGACATTTTAGCAGGTTAGGTCCGTGGTAGTAATTTATTAATGTTTACGCTTTGAAATGTCCTTTTAATATTCCATGGTTGAAGCTGAGTAGAATAATGTAATCTCATTGTACCCAGTTTTTGAAAATGCTTTTTGCTAACTTCATAGAGCGAACATTTTGCTAAATGTTTACGGTTTAACGGTAGTGACTCGCGCAGAGCGTCGTGGGGTGTAAAAGGTGATAAATGGCGTTGAACTCGCGCGCACCGCTGCACCGCGTGCGTCTCGAATCTAAACCATGGCCGCCACTTTAAGCCGCTGACTCCAGACCTCGATAATAACATCTGACTGCCCACCCAAGCCCCAGAAATCAAGCTGGCTAAGGATGCTATAGGGCTGTAACGGTGAGACCTGTCGGCTGTCGGTCACACAGAGGCACGCACCCGCCGCGCTCGGACCAGCGGTAATTGATTGACTAATTGAACTCTGCGTGCGGCTGCCCTCCGTTCTCAGTAATCAGCATGTGTTTCCGCCGGTGGAAGATTTCTGAAACATTAGCTATTATTTTATTATGGTTTCATATTCTACCCCTTCCTCTTCACGTTTAATGTTCAGACTCTAAGCTATAACTGGCACGCTATAAAAATGTCAATAAAATGGAAAGACTTTGACAGCTTGTTGTGTGTTCTTCCCTTGCTTGCTTAGTTATTTACTGGTCAGCTCTCTCAGCTAACCCAGGTCAGCTCTCTCAGCTAACCCAGGTGTAAAAAAAGATTTATAGCAACTTTCATTATAAAGGAAGTTAAATGAATAAGAGTTTATTGTTTTAAGAAAATTCAGCATTGATAATCCTCTTCACGGACCCCCTGGAGATACTTAAGGGAGCATACAAAAACATTAAGCATATGATTTTCTATGATATCAGAAAGCGCTGATATGTCTGTTCTTTTATTCTCTCTCTCTCCCTCTCTCTCTCTCTCTCTCTCTCTCTCTCTCTCTCTCTCTCTCTCTCTCACTCACTCACACACACACAGGTTCTGTGTTGATACAGACTGGTCATAGGACAGAAAAATCACAAATGAGATAGTTTTAATATCTCTACTATTTCCCCTATACAGCAATTAGCCCTATAAATATGTATATTGATTTCTAAGGCCTCTAGTCTAAGTCATCAACATGATCAAAAATTTTTGAAAAACCTGTTGTACATACATGCTTTTTTATGCCTGATTGATAGCTTTGATCATAAAACTAATCATTTAAAAAAATCATACTACTAGACATTATTAGGAGATAGAGTGATGACGACTGATATTTATATGAATTTTATGCAAGTAGACTGTTATACCAAAGTCCCTTTAAGGCAAGTCATTTAACTCGGCGGTCATCTTTGAAACGCCTCTCGTGCAGGTATTTCAGTCATGCAAACACAGCTCCTATCTCTTTGAATGGGAAAACATCAAATTCTCCAAAGCTATTCACCAAACATATAATTACATTTCCTCTTTGAAATCATCAATGAAATCTGACTGATAACTGATAAATTTAGTTTCTAAACACTCAAATCATGACAATTGTTTTTTTTTTTTTTTTTTTTGTGTGTTATGTGCAATGTCTAAAGTGCATTAAAAGAGAGAGTACAGTGCGAGAGTGTCTCAAATTGGGACAGAGAAGCTGTCCCGTTGAAACCATTTCTCGCCTGTCTTGCCTGCCTTGGTGTTTGTTAGGTTTTCCATCCATATTCCTTTTTTTTTTTTTCTATTCTATGTTGTGGTGCATTAAAAGCCCATGAAGAGATAGGGGGGGAGTTATTGCAGTAGTGATGACAATGACACTTAATTCCAATACAGCATTGACAATGGCAATATTAATGATAATAATAATGATAATAATAATATTAATAATAAATGACAATGATGATGGCAGTGGCGACCGCAATGGTGAAAGCAAAAGACAGCAACAACAGAAATTACAACAATGAAAAAATAAAAGTGAAAAATAGTAACCATAACAATAACAGTAAAGATAGTAATAACAATGATGACAAACAAGTTCAAACAACTAAAATGCATTAATATTCGTGGGTTGATTAAGAAGGTGGGAGGAGTCGGAGTTGAAAACAGAGAATGGATTCATAGCTGTAAGAGGTCAGAAAGTGTTGGATGGCAGAGGTCAGTTTCAGATGCGTAATTATGAAGGGGAGATGCGTATTCCAATGTAATCAAGTCTGTAATAAGATTTTTCCAAATGTTAATGTGTAATTTATTTCTAGTTTTCCAGTTCATGAGGATAGTTTTTTTAAGATTTTAAGATTTTGGATGCAGCCTAGCAAACTATATGAGCCATAAAAGCCTGATTTGAACACATATGCAAACTTAAAAAATTTTAAAGGTAAAAAAAAACTGCATTTAAAAGAACAGAATTTTCTGACTTATATGCAGACACGGTTAGATTATACAGCGCAAATAGACACTGACACAACCTTTCTTTTAGCAATCCCACTTGTCTCGTCTAAATTTTCAGACAAAATCTAAAATCTAGACAAAATTAATATCTAAAAAGTATAACTGAGAACTAAGCTTCTTGAGCTTTGAAAGTGAATAATACAATTTAGAGACCTCTCTCTCTCTCTCTCTTCACTCCTCACCTGTCTCTATCTCTCCCTTTCAGCTCTCTCGGTCTCTCTCTCTCTCTTCTTCTTGGCTTCCCTTATTCTTTCTTCTGGGGGTTGGCGTCACTCCACAGAAGAGGATTCAGGGAGTTTGGCTGGCTGTGAAACCATTTCACATGGCTGTTTTACAGGGAAAGCAGTAGTTGTCTTTGTGTGAGATCCACCACACACATTCCTCTATCTCCATCCGCCCCTGACCTCTCTATCACCCGTATGATTCACCGGGTGCTGTACTGCATGAGCTGGAGGAATCTAATGTTCAAATGTTGTGCTATCATCAACACTTCTATCGCTCAGCTATGTTTAGAAATTTGAACAACTTCACCATGTAACTCGTCCTGTACCGTTTATGGTGTGAAAATAAATGACATCTCACACTGTGTGGCTTGCTGATGAGAGGTATGCTATTACTGAAGTTACCGGGCAATTTTCACATGGCAATGTCTGAAACAAGAGAAAAACAGTCTGTAGATTTGCTATGAAGGAAGGATCCATGCCATTTCTAGGGACCAGAGTATCAAAGAGGGCTCCACTCCCAAACAACCACATAGAAACACACAAAAACACTCCAGATACAATAGTAACTCCATAGAAACAAGGAGCACTTTCTTCACAGTTCATGTAGCTCAAATAGTACGTCATTAGCAATGCCAAGGCATGCACCAACTGATTAAATGTACATGCAATGCAAGTCACTTGGGTTTAAAGTGTCTACAAAATTGTTCTCCAATAAAGATGGAAAAAAAATTCAGGCTCTAATCTGTGTTTCAGTGATGATTGCCATAACCGAATGTTTACAAACTTGAGTTCAATTTTACTTTTAAAATCATACCAATCAAAAGTTTGATGTCATTTTTAAAAAATAAATTAATATTCTTATTCAGCAAGGAAACATTCAGTGGATCAAAAGTAAAGATATTTATAATGATACAAAAGATTTCAATTTTGAATTTATGCAGTTCTTTTGAAAATTTCATCAAAAAATCCAGAAAAATTGTTTCTAACATTGATGATAATAAGAAATGTTTCTTGAGCATCAAATCATCATATTAGAATGATTTCTGAAGGATCATGTGACACTGAAGACTGGAGTAATGATGCTGAAAATTCAGATTTAATCACAGGAATAAATTACATAAATGAGGGAACGTTTACACGACAATGACGAACTAAAAACAGAAACGTTTTTTCCAAGTTTTGCATCCTCGTTCACATGGATCCATGGAAACTTAGTAGTTTGGATGGAGACGATAACAGTATCGTTTTTAAAAACTTGCACTTTTGTTTTCAGAAGTTAGCATTTTCAGGCCCCCAAAACACTGTTGTCGTGTAAATGAACAGCCAAAACTCATAATTGTTTTCCGTTTTTAGTTTTCCGAGTCATGTAAACGCCATTTGCCTTGAAGAATATATGCTTACCTAAAAACATTTTTGGTCTTAGGTGTGACACTGGGTTTTCATGTTTTATGGGGACTTTCCAAAAATGTTATATGATACAAACTGTATATTCTATCCCCTAACCCTACCCATCACAGAAAACTTTTTATAAACATCACTATTTATAACATCACTAGTTTTCCTCATGGGGACCAAAAAATGTCCCTACAAGGACAAGGATTTTGGATATTGCCATCTTAGTGGGGACACTTTGTCCCCATAATGTAGGGTATACCTGAACCACACACACACAAACCAAGCTTTTAGACATTGATGTTTTTTCTTTTCCCCTTTACTTGTAAGCAGTCAGGTACACTGTATGGCGTAATTACCTCCATAACAATAGGAAACACCTAAATGGACTCATAATGACTTACATTCAAAGTAAAGACAATGACCTGAACCTCATCATCCAGTCCAACCATATACTGTACAGTGAGATGAGAGATACCTCAATTCAACCACCCGCCCAATCAGATCAGAGCAATCAGCTTCCTAAATCACCTGCTCTTTTCAGCTGAGGCTCATTTCGTACCTTTTAACCTCTTCTTGCTCCCCAGGCTTGGCTTTTAGTATGACAGACAAAGTGTGTAGGGAGTATCTAATGGAGTGAACCCAGCAGGGTGCAGGCAGCTTTTGGGACTGAGCCGGGGCCTAATGTCAGGTGAACGGGAATATGCAGGAAAAGGCTGATATGCAGGGTGCAGCGACCCAGGATACACTGGAAGAAACATCAGGAGGAGACAAACAATTGTGCTATAAAGCTGGTTTCTTGGCAGCTTTTTTCTCTTTCTTTCCCCTTTCTTTCCTGTTTTTATGCATCTTCCTTCATTTCTTCTTTCTGCTCTCTCTCTCTCTCTCTCTCTCTCTCTCTCTCTCTCTCTCGCTATTCTTATATTTTGGGGTCTGTAAGATTTTTTCATGTTTTTGAAATAAATCTCTAATGCTCACAGAGGCTGCATTTACTTGATCAAAGAAACTGTAAAAACAGTAATATTGTGAAATACACAGTAACTTACAGTAGGTTTCCTATTGTAATATATTTTACATGATACAAAGCTGAATTTTCAGCATCATTACTCCAGTCTTCAGTGTCACATGATCCTTCAGAAATCATTCTGATATGATGATTTGCAGGTTAAGAAACATTTCAATGTTGAAATCAGTCGTGCTGCTTAATATTTTTGTTTCGACTGTTTAATGAATAGAAAGTTACCAAAACAGAATAACAGATTTGCTGTCACTTTTAATCAATTCAATGTGTCCTTGCTGAATATAAGTAATTATTTATTTCCAAATAATGCCTATTATACTACAGGAATTAAAAAATATTTAATAAATCAAAATCATCTGGTCCAACTCACCAATTAAAAGAAAAAGAAAATATCAGTTCTGCTAAGGAAAACATGTGATTTTAAACATTTTCAATACATAAGCAGCACTATATATTTTAAAGCCAACTTTCATTATGTACTTTTCATTTGTTTTCAGGACTATCTGAAAATGGAGCTGATCATTTAACTTAAACCTCCAGTAGGTAGCTTTTGTAAACAAATATTTGTTAAAACTGTCATTATGTCCTCACAGTAGAATATGAGACAGATAATCTGTGGAAAAAATCGAGCTCCTCTGGCTCCTCCCTGTGGTCCTATTGCCATTTGCAGAAATACACCGCTCCCGGTCAGAAACAACCAATCAGAGCCAGGAGGAATGTCTTAGCAGTGTCAATCACGCTCGTGTACGCGCTGATCACCCCTCTCTTGCACAGCGCGAGCGCGTACCGTCGTTCGTGACTCTCCTGTTCGAACTCGTTCATCCAAATGAACGAATCTTTTTTCGAGTCATTTCGTTCATTCAACGAACGAAATGACTCGCAAAAAGATTCGTTCATTTCGAACGAGTCTTTTTTGGAGTCATTTCGTTCATTCAACGAACGAAATGATTCGAAAAAGATTTGTTCATTTTGATGAACGAGTTCAAACAGGAGAGTCACGAAGTGCATCACAGAACAGAGCAAGGCGAGCATTTTGTGCTTATAAAACTTAAAGTTTTTTATTTATTTTTGAAATGACCGATCGTTTCGCTAGATAAGACCCTTATTCATCGTCTGGTATCGTTTAAAGCCCTTTGAAGCTGCACTGAAACTGTCATTTGGTCCTTGAAACGTTTGTGTCCTATTGAAGTCCATTATATGGAGGAAAAGCCTGGAATGTTTTCATCAAAAACCTTAAAATCTTTTCGACTGAAGAAAGAAAGACATGGACATCTTGGATGACATGGGGGTGAGTAAATTATCAGCAAAAGTTTTTTTTAAAAGTGAACTAATCCTTTAACGTTATCTTACTAGCTATTTATAACTTATAGAAAGAGTGCAACGTTATAAAGTTACATGTATTGCAAAATACATAATGATTTGAGGACCAAGTTTGTAGTCAAAGTATGGGCAGGCCATAGTCAATGTAAAGCATATTGTTGATGTTTCGTCCCTATTAGTAAATGTTCCATAACTGTTTATAATCTGCCGTCATTGGTGGTCCTGTTTACTAGCCTGCGCGTTCACGGCAGGCTCCGCTGTGGGGGAGGAGCTGTGGAGGGAGGGCTGTAGCGCAGCAGAGAGCAAGGGGGTTGGACCTGGAAGTTGTGCTTGTTCAAATTTTCAGGCTAAGTCAACATTTTCTCAAAACTCCCTACTGCAACTTTAAGTATTCACTTTTTTTGTACACTAGCATGGTGCACAGCCTTTACCTGAGAAGTGCTAAAAGAAATATTACTCTCTTCACTTTGCACTTTTCAGCATGGCTAATATAATATCAGTGTTAAACTAGGAGGATGGGACGAGCAGTCATAATGGCTACTGTGGAATCATATTTCAATGGCCAGAGTGATTGGCCTGGTATTAAAACACATTTGTATTACATGAAAGAGTATAGTAGTGCTGTTAATTTGTGATCTGCAATGCAGTAACAGTGCCCCCTTTTGAGTGGAGAGGCCCTTGATCGGGAACCTAGAAATACACCATGAGTCTATGTGTGCTCCTATATTTTCTAGAAGGCTTTTTATGAATATCAACCAGCTCAGAAATACTTATTTTCTTGTTTATTTCTAGTAACATAATACGTTTTGTTATACACTACCAGTCAAAAGTTTTGGACCGGTAAGATTTTCAATGTTTTTAAAAGAAGTCTCTTCTGCTCACCAAGGCTTCATTTATTTGATAAAAAAAATTAAACTGTAATATTATGAAATATTATTACAATTTAAAACAGCTGTTTTCTATGTGAATATATAGTCAAGTGTAATTTATTCCTGTGATCAAAGCTGAATTTTCAGCATCATTACTCCAGTCTTCAGTGTCACATGATCCTTCAGAAATCATTCTAATATGATGATTTGACGTTCAAGAAACATTTCTCATTTTTATCAATGTTGAAAACAGTTGTTTATGTTTTTATTTCAGGATTCTTTCATGAATAGAAAGTTCAAAAGAACAACATTTATCTTAAAGAGAAAGGTTTTGTAACATTAAACACTACCAAAAGTTTGGGGTCAGTAAGATTTTTTTTTTCTTGGGGGGGGGGGGGGGGGGGTATAGGTATAAATAAAAGAAATCAATATTTTTATTCATCAAGGATTAATTAAATTGATCAAAAGTTACAGTAAAGACATGTATAATGTTACAAAAGATTCCATTTCAAATAAATGCTGTTCTTTTGAACTTTCTATTCATCAAATAATCCTGAAAAAAAAATTGTACACAACTGTTTTCAACATTGATAATAAAAATTAATGTTTTTTGAACATCAAATCCGCATATTAGAATGATTTCTGAAGGATCATGTGAGCTTTGATCAGCTTTGATCACAGGAATAAACTACATTTACAATATATTCACACAGAAAACAGCTATTTTAACATTTAACAATATTACTGTTTTTTTTTTTGTTGTTGTATTTTTAATCAAATAAATGCAGCCTTGGTGAGCAAAAGAGACTTGTTTTTAAAAATATTTAAAAATATCCAAAACTTTTGACTGGTAGTGTATGTATATATATAATTAAGTTAATAAGTTGCAATAAAAGTCTTGATCTACAGATTCAAATCCTACAACACATCTGTAGTACAAGCACACATTAAAAGCTATACTTTGCAAAACCTGTCAGTCAACTTCCTCGTAATCTATTGTGTTCAGCAAAGCAGCTGAGCGGACAGCAGCTCCACAGTGACAGGTGATACTAACTGTTGGTACAAACAAATAAAAACATCACATATACCTGGGATGTGCGACAAGTCACTAGCCAAAGCATCCCAGAATCCCCAAGATCTTGGGAGCCTGCCAAAAGATGTCAATCATCTGTAAACCAATCCATCATGAGAACAGGAGGGTTCCAGGGATCATGTTCTGGTTGGTTTGGGATCTGTGGATCTGCACGGCACCAAGCGTCCTTCAGCATTTACTGAAGTCAAACATCAACCGTCTCACGTTAACCTGCCTTCTGATGAAACCGATAAAACCTTTACGGGAGGCAATAATGAGAAAATGCAACTAAGAGAGACACTGTTTTACAATCCTACTGTGTTGACAAATTTAAAATGCTGGATGAATTTTTTTTTTTGAGTCTCTAAATGTGAATTTCTTTTTATGAATCCTCAAAATCACTAAAAATGTAATGATTTCAAACATGCCTTACAATGTCACCGACATCCTGTAATACTCCATAAATCACAATCGCCAGTTTCAATTACGACAGCAATGGGAATGTTCTGTCTGCAGGTCACCGGATTGAAGTCTCTTGAGTCGATGTGTATCTGATGCGATATGATGTACCTCAGGGAGGGTACTTGACGAGAGAGAGTGTCTCCCAGATCAGAGATATCACTGATCCCATAATAATCCCATGATAATCCTGCTGTGAGACAGCACTTAATCATCCTGTTTGTAATGTGATATGGATTAGGCCATTAGCAATCAGCATGGGCCCTAGACTGACACGCCATAGGCACTAACCCAACCCAAACAACCATTTAGACACAAAACTGGGCTTAGTCTAACCATCTTAGGCCACTGTTAACATGTCTCTCCAAAAAACAATTCTCCAAATGCTAATACAAATTAAGAAAACAAAACTACTTCAACTAGTGATCAACATCAGGAGGCTGATGGCCAATATTGCTGATCACTGTACCGTACACTATTCAAAAGTTTGGTCGTCTGTTATTGCCACCAGTGTTGCATTTATTTTATTACAAATACAGGAAAATAGTAATATTGTGATATATTTGTACTACTGTAACTGTTTTCTATTTTAATATATTTAAAAATTATTCCTGTGATGGCAAAGATGAATTTTCAGCATCATTACTCCAGTCTTCAGTGTCACATGATCCTTCAGAAATCATTCTGATATGATAATTTGCTGCTCAAGACACATTTCGGTAATGCTTTAGTTTGGGGATCAATTCTCACTATTAACTAGTTGCTTATTAGATTCCATATTACTAGCATATTGGCTGTTTATTAGTACTTATAAAGCACATATTAATGCCTTATTCTGTATGACACATTCTACATCCTTAAATCTTAACCAATACCTAAACTTAACAACTACCTTACTAACTATTAATAGTTAGTAAATTGAGATAGCTGAGGCAAAAGTCATAATTTGTGTTCCCCAAACTAAAGTGTGAGCAATATTTATTATCAATGTTGAAAACAGTTGTGCTGCTTAGTATTTTATGCAGAGACTGATTTCTGCTAAAGTATTAAGATTTCTGTAATTTTTCAAGGATTCTTTGATGAATAGAATGTTCAAACACAGTTTTTATTTGAAATAAGAAACCTTTTGTAACATTATAAATGTCTTTAAAGTAATTTCGGATCTATTTAATGCATCCTTGATGAATAAAAGTATTATTTTCTTTAAAAAAAAATCTTACTGAAGATGTTAAAAACTTACCAAAAAACCTTTTATATGGTAGTGTACATAATACAATTTAATCCCAGCAAAAGGGTTTCAAAAAATCTTTTTACATTTAAATTACTTATTTTAAACAATATTAACTTAAAATTCACTACAAAATGCTATTATGCATTCACAAGACTGTCAATAAATTACAATAATTTAAATTTAATTGAATGATTTATACCAAATCTGTTAACCAAGTGTATCATTATACTCTACTGTATATGATGTAGAAGAAATGCATGCATGCTTTCCCTGTATGTGAACTGATGCAGGTTTGTGTTTGTGTGTATCAGTGACTCCATGCCGTAAAAGCCTTTAATTTGACCTGTATTGTTCAGTTAGACTATAGCGTGAGTGTCCCTTTCTTCTTGTCTGTCACACAGCCAAAGGGCAACTTTCATCCCGGATCGGGTGACTAAGTAAAGCTTCATCACGTATGATCGCTGCAGCAGAGCGACTCACAAGATTATCCTGCACACTCAAACACACAGTTATACTCAATAACAAATGAGCTACCCCCCTCCCCCGCACCTATAGAGAAAACGATTATTTAAGAAAAAAAAACGCATGTTACAATCACAATATAATGCAAGGACACTGGTTTCCAAGAAAATCCTCCAATGTTCCTCTTACATTCTTCTCTTCATCTTTAAACAGCTGTATTCACTCATGCGATACAAAAAGACTCGCTCAGGTCCTTCAGAACAGTTCTTATTTTGTGGGACAGTGAGATCTGAAAGACCTCGATGAGAAAAGGAGAGGCTTTGGCCTATGTGTGATCTCTGGCAGCAGAGCTCAAATACATGAATTCTGCAAATTCTGTTGAGAAATTGAGTTTGTCTTTGATGAGCAAACCCGGTTGATACCTAGACTGCAACATAGCAGCCGTGTTTTCACTGTCGGGCCAGTGCGAGGCAGGGCTTTAAACGGGCTAATAGCACCGAGCCCAAAATCTGCTGCGTTTCCACTATCGGGCCAGCAGCTCCACAGCGCTTCACTAAAACACAAACATATTATTTCATCAACAAATGGAAGTTTTATCACAAAACTAATCAGAAAGAAATTGCTGTGCGTGATCGCAAAACAAAAAAGCGACCGTTTGTTGGCATTTTTGTTGTTTATCCTACTTGAATATTTAAAACCCAAGCATTGATGTTTTACCACAGGTTTACAATAAAAAGTGATACATTGATCACAATGAAATAATTGGTGTCAAAATTGAACATTAGTCACACAGAAATAAAGTGGTTTAGCCTACCGTTAGCTCTATTTCACAAAAGAGAGAGGACACATACTTATTCAGCCGCCTCTGTTTCTGTTACAGGACAAATTTAAATCACATTTAGAATGAATGATAATTTCTACAAATATGCCACCAAAAATACGACTTGAGGAGCTTTAGCACTCTCTCTCAGTAGACTACAGTTATATTTTCACTCAGAGAAGCAGAGGAAGCTCCCGAAAAAAGAGTTGCTTTATTTTATGATAGTCCGGTAAGAGACGAGATAGGCTACTGACAGATAACATTGTGATAGCCTTTATGATTTGTCTGATTTCTTCAATCGTTCATATTTACCATGTTTACTAGCCTATGAATGGTAGGGTAGAGTGGGGGAAAACGCCCCCCTTAAGGAAAATGTGACATTACTGTGAAACAAAACATAAATGTGACTAGAATTGCCATCCCAGTTTTGAGTGTCTATGGCAGGAGTTATTTACCAAATATTAAAATTGCTCAACCTTCATAATTAATTTTTTTTTTTACTGAAAATATTTTTGTACAAAGGGGGCGTTTTGCCCCAGTAGTGGGGTAAAATGCCCCCTTTCTTACCAACCAGTTTGCTTCATAGATCAACAGCAAAATTAACATAGTTTTTAATCTCTAAAAGTAAAAGGCAAGTAATGCAACATATATACCTATTAATATTTATTTCAGGAATGTACAAAATAGCCAAATTTCTAACATTTTAATATTTTGATTTCTACACTAGGCCTATATGGGGTTGATAATTGATGTAGTATTTGTTCACCACTATCATCAAGAAAAACAGACAACCCTAAATAAATATTAAACATAAATTAGTATATTTATAGTGAAATATATTCCATAAATGCATTAAAAGTCACTATGTTGTATCATTGGGTCACCTAACCACCTTCCATCATTGCATCCACCAAGCTAGCTAGCTAATGCTCACTTGAGGTAATTTTTTCATGTTTTGTTCAAATATTTTGATTTTACTGCCTAGTTATACAGCATTAAAGTGTAAAATAAAGACTTTGATTAACAGAAATATGTTACTGAAGTAATTATGATAAAGAGAAACTATGCCCCTTGGGGGGCGTTTTACCCCTCAGCATAGGGGGCGTTTTACCCCACAAGCTATGTCTTTTTTTTTTTTTTTAATATTTTTTTAAATATAATTATATTCCTTATAAATAACATATGCTCTCAAACTACAGACTTCACTATTAATCTATCATACATCACTGTGATATCACTGTGAACAATATTCTATTAAACACTTGTTTACTAATATCTGAAAATTATAGCGCTTTCCATGTAATCCTCTTCTCTTCAAATACGTCGCTGGTGTCAGCTTCTCCATGGAGATTTGTATATCCCCGTTGTCAACGTAGAGCATAGCAATAGTAAAAATATATCTTGATTCATTCTAGTGGTTATTTTGGGAAAAACGGGTGGGGGGCGTTTTACCCCAGGGGGGCATTTTACCCCACTCTACCCTAATGGTTAGCGTGCATAGTCTTTTGCATCGCGTATAAATATTTCCTTATAGGGTGATCAAAATCCACATCGGATCACAAACAGAAGGCATTCAAACATGAAAGTGAGTTTTGAAGTAAATTATTTTAAAAGTCTTTAATGCTGACAGAATCCTCCGGCTCTGCGTCTCCAGACTCAGGTAAACCCGCCTCTGTTCGTAACCACTCCTCAAGCCGAGTTGGCCCGCTTTGGACCAAGGTATTCGGCAGGCCAGAAAACCCTGGCCGTTGGCCCCCCGGCGCGGCCCGATCAAGCCCCGGAAGTGACCGTGGAAACGCGGCGAGTGTCGGCCCAGATCCGGGACTCGTCTGGTAGCCTACATGCTGTCTGGGTATGTACCGTACCTTGGTCTGAATGGCGCTCAAGGCTATGCTCCTGTTCTATGAGAACAAGTAGTTAATAGGGTCAATAGGCCTACACATTACACTCACACACTCACATTTATTTTGTTGTATTAGCCTAGATATGCGAATATCGGTGAGACTGTAGACTTCTTTTCACTTAAAGAGGCACCACAGCCTTGTGCAATCTTCACTCTTTTGATTCAAAACTCAAAAGCAAGATATTCCTTAAAGAACTGTCACCCATTTTCTCTATTAGAAACTATGAAAACAAGTATTTTACTGAGAAGACATCCTTGTGTCATTCAAACAAAAACAACAACAACAAAAAAAAAAAAATGGTAGAATTTGCAAGGTTAACAGACCTGGAAAGGAATAGAGCCGCTTTAAAGCGAAATCCCAGTTTCCTTGGATTGTGCTCATGGCTGTTTTTTTTTTCCTGAAAAGTTTGCAAGCACCAGTTTGCTTTCAGTGCAATGACACTAACAATAAGCTCTAGGACAATAGACAAAAATGAAATGAACTAAAGGGGTCACGGCCTGAAATGTAACTTTACAGTAAACGGGAATTTGTCTCTCAAGTCAACACACACACACACAGCAATGGATGGTCACGTGGGATGTTCAAGGAGCTGTGAGTGCTATCCTGTTTACACTCTCTCAGACGGGACCCCGAGCACCTGGTAATTAAAATTGCTAATCATGCACAATTACCCATCCAAGCTCCCCACTCTGAAAGTGGCCTCTCACACCCTCTGGAAGTGTGGGGTAAATGGGGAAGAATGTTAGTCATCTTTTGATTAGCGTTCTGTGGCAGGAGCACCTCACACCGCAGTTTCGTCTTGTGGAGCAGCCACTGCAAAGTCAGCGACAAAAGAGAGATGAACATCTGCTAGAGGTTGACCGATGTTGCCAAGACCACCAGGCCAGGTGCGGATTTTACCGAGAGGGCTGGTTCCAGGGAAAAGCAGCACGCGGCGGCACCCTCGCAGGGCAAACATCTCTACCCCGTCACCTGTTTCTTTGTGCAGCACCAGCTGAGCGTGCAGGACCCACAGCTGCCTCCAACACAAACCCCCCTCGTGTTTGTTTTCCTCGCAAAACGAGTCACCTGGTTTAAGTTGGTCACCTCAGGGCCTGTTTGTAATGGAAACCTTTATTTGATCAGAAAACATCAGTAAACATCGCTTCTGCTCATTATATTTTAGTTGATAAAATCAGTCAATACATTTCAATTGAGGAAAAACAGCAACTAAAATCAACTAATCATTTGATAAGAGACATATAATGACAGTGCTTGTGTTTTATCATTGTACATCCCAGCATCTATTTTGCAGATCAGAAATTTATGGTTATGTTTTTGCTAATTTACCAATGTGAAATAAAGACACATTGAAAAATAAAGAAAAATATACACACACACATATGTTTTTTTTTTTTTTTTACACAGTTTTTATAAATTAGGACATCCCCAAAAGGAGGGGTTGAGAGATTCTGTCAGGTTTAGCTCACTTCTGGGAACAAATTTGTCCACAAATTATGGTGGTATACACACACACACACACACACGTACACACACTTGGGTGTCCATGTTTTATGGGGACTTTCAATAGACATAATGATTTTTATACTGTACAAACTGTATATTCTCCCCTTACACTAACCCTACTCCTAAACCCATCACACAAAACTTTCTGCATTTTTACATTTTCAATAAAAAACACGATTCTATTTGATTTATAAGCTGTTTTTCACATGATATAATCTAATATACCCAAAACACCAACAAGGTCAAAAATTATTGGTATTACTATTTGTGGGGACATTTGGTCCCCATAATGTAGGGTTTACTAGGTCCACACACACAAACAAAAGATAGCTTACGTAGCCTGTAGGCCTAACTGTAATGTAAAAACAAATATATAGTTTTAAGACCCCACCAACCTTTCCTTTAAACTTCTTTTAGAGAGGTTATAATTAGGTGGTCAGACCCCTCCTGTGTCCTGGTTAGGTGCAGTCCAGGAGTAATTAGCCAGGCTAGCTGGGGAAGGGCTGTGGAAAACAATCGCCCCTGCTGTTTGCTCAAGTTCGAGCCCGTTGAACTGGCTTAATTGGCCGTGTAATAATGTCGACCTGAGGAGGGCTTGCGTGAAAGGGCTGTCCCGGTTCCCACAAACCCCGGGGCCAGCGCCAATCTAGCCCCTCGCTGAAAGACTGACGGGAAGAAAAGTGACACCGTACAATGCCTCGCTCGGGCGGGTGAAGGATTTCTCCGCGTAATTAGAGGCTCGCCGTGTTTCCACAGACACACACGGCCCAGCAGGCCTGCTGCGCGCGGACCATGCGGAGCACCGTGGGTAGTCACATTCAGACCGGTCGCTGATTAGGGTATTGTTCCCGTGTTTATCATCGGGGATGTTAATTACTTCAACGAATAATCGTTATTAATGAATTTCAATTGGACGTTGTTTCACTCATATTAGGCGTAAATGCTAAAATCAAAGGTGCAACATTTCGGAAGCCCTTACTATCAGTAATTAGAGGACTGATTTATGCTCACAACAAACTGTTAATTTTGATGAACCCAACTGACTCGCTATTACAATTTTTTTGCATTCAATTATTGGTAGCCTAACACTTGACAATAAGGTTCATTAACATTAGTTAATGTATTTACTAACATGAACTAACAATGAGCAATATTTTTGTTACAGTAGGCCTTAAGTAATCTTTGTTAATGTTATTTAATAAAAATACAGCTGTTCATTGTTTGTTCATGTTAGTTCACAAATACAACCTTTGATTTTAATAACATATCAGGAAATGTTAAAATTAATATTAACTAAGATTAATAAATGCTGAAGAAGTATTGTGTTACCCAATTATTTTATTACAAGGAATAGGTATACCCTCTATGCAAGAGAAATGTGTCCATCATCTTCTATCATGGATAGGTCATCAATTCAAAAACACACTATATTCAGACGTGATGACAGTTATATAAAAGATTAAAGAGGAAAAAAACTATAGGCCTAATATTAATTTCAACAACCTGTCCCTGTGTGCTTGCATTATAAAAGTGGCAAGCAATACTATGAACAATCAGCATTTATCTTCATTACAAAATAATCAACAAACAAAGATCTTTCATTTTTTTGCTGATATCTAACACATTACATGTCTTACGCTGGTTGTCGCAGGGCGTCCTCCACTGGCAATGCTTGAAAAGAAATGTTTTGACTGCAAGAGAAACCGCCTGTTAGTTCAATCATTTGTAAGATCAATAATAGGTAATTATGTGTTATAATGCACACTGTAGCTCACATGTCTCTCACAGGTGCATATTTAGAGACTGTCAACACAGATTGTTATTGATAAAACCAACTGCTTTAAATAATGCATCTGTCAAAAAATAAAATAAATTGATTAGGACTTTCACTCATATAGTTTGAAAATGTCATACAGCGTCTGTGCCAATTAAAAGAGCCAGAACCTCCTGTTTTAGCACAGAGACTTGTTCTTTTATTTGCAATGTCCTCCGCTGGAAGGATTTCATTTACTATATTGGTCTTGGCCCTTTAATATGATCAACATAATAAAGCATATTCTTCTTTTGATATTCAATCTTCTAAAGTCTGCTTAGGCAAATAGTGGCTTTCAAATCAAGATGTCTTTCAACTTGATCCATCCTTGCTTTTGAAAGTGATGTCTGTAATCCTCTGATATAATTTAGTGTAAAACCTGCATGTCTCTCTTCATCAGAGGAGAACCTCACGAACACTCTTTAGACCAGGGCTCTATAGAGGCCAAGACGCACCAATTGATGCTGTATTTAACATAAATAAATATTGCATGTGATTTTTTTTTCTTCATGTCTTTAGATGACAGAGGTGCAGTTCTAACTGCTGTATTTGATTGTCTTTAGAATGACATAGGCTGGATTTAATCATGAATGATCAACATTAAAGATATACTGGAAAAATATCACAGACTTTCACAAAAAAAAAATTGATTACATTTATAAATCACCATGTTTGTACACTCAAAAATTTAGGGAATAAACAATGGCCATTTTATTGAGCATTCATCCATCACCTCATACATTTGTTTAAAACTCATGAGCATAAATATTTACATGTATATGAAATTTAGATGTAGGTCAGAGCAGGGTTGGGGAAAGTTAATTTTTAAAGTAATGTGTTACAATATTGCATTATACACCCTTAAAAGTAACTAATTGCATTACTTAGTTACTTTTTATGGAAAGTATTATGATACATAACTTTTGCATTGCATTTTCGTACCTGGGCTGTTTGCTTAATTGTTTTTTCATAACAAAAAAGTTCTATTGTAAGCAAATGTAAAGGCCCTTTCACACAAAAGTGAAGCCTCATGCTGATTGAAGTGCAAATTCAGGCCTGTACAGTAGAGGGCGCAGCTCAAACAAACATTCAGCTGTGCTGCATTTCTGGATTGCAGAAGAAGAATAGGAAAAACAAAAAAATGAAAAAATAACGTGACGTTTATCTAAATTCATTAAAGTCATACATTTGTATGGTTGCATTTGGATCATTGAATGTCAGCAGCCAACACAATGGTTAAAGTGAGATTAAATACATAAAGTATATTTGTGTTATTTAACATATTTAGTTATGTTAGGCTATATGTAATACTCTGAGTTTTTGGATTTCACTGTTTAATGAGTAGCTAAATGCCTGCTCGCATTTAGTCTAGAACTACAATAAGCATCGTAACTTTTCAACACGCTCACAACGCTTCTGCACTTATTCTCGATTTCTCTCAACATGGGGATAGGAGAGGTTTCAGTCAATAAATGGGAAAACAAAGCAACTTGCGTTACGTATTTGAAAAACGAACTCAGATATTTTATTGTAAAGGTAAAAGTAAAGCATTACTTTATTAGTTACTTGAAAAAAGTAATCGGTTTACGTAACACCTTACTTTTCGTTATTCGTTACTTGTCTCGCAGTGGATAAAAAAACCCCCAAACAAACAGTTTTCTCAGTGGGATTTATGTTTTTAAACATAATGGGATTTATCTTTTAAACAAAAATATGTCAACCAACATCAAATAACCCCAAGCATGCAAAATGATAGATATGCAAGTGATATTTCTGATTGGCTAGATTTTGTTTTTGGCTGAAAAAAAAAAAATCTGTGCAATAAAAAAAGTAACTTACTGCACCTTCAACGTTATCAGCCGTTTCTATAGATTGCAGAGTGGTGGTTCATGCAATGATTTATCTTGTCTGCCTTAAGAGTATATCTCAGTGAGCTTGTTCAGCTTCTCCATCGGTGCACTTCAGAGAGAAGTCTAGGTACACTATCAAATGAAATTCCAGAGCAATTTGTTCTTTTATAAAAAAGAGGTTAAGAGGGGACAGTTTGACGACTCACTCGCCCTTTCTCTTATTTTTTCTCGCTTTCATTTTGCTCTCTGCTGCATTCATTGCTCAGGGTCAGTGCTGAAGGCAGTCATGAGGTTATGACGGTGACGGCAAGGTCAGAATCTTCTCTGTCGTTTGACATGCGTTCTGCCATGGAGATGAAGAGGTGAAGATGGGGTGAGAGGATTGGGCCTGTGGCATGTAACCTGACATTTTAAATGGGTATGAAGAATTCACAGTTCTTGGCTTCCTTTGCATTTAAAGCATTCTTAGTGTGTAAATTATAATGGCCATATTCCGTTCCACATGCTACATATTTTGCATATACACAGTATATACTGTATATATGAGGGTGGTTTTGTCCACAGAATGGGGATTGTAAATCAGCTGAGAAAGAGCTGTGTTTAAAATCCATTCACTGATTAAATGGATAAAAAAAAGTTTGTAAACATACCATAATTCCCTTCCAGGAGCCACAGTGATCCCACACAAATCAAACATGAAGTGTCTGTCATCCAACTCAAATCAAGTAAGAAGTCTTCAGCAGCACCTCAATGTGTTCTGGACCATTGAAAGACATTGTAAATCAATAATGAACCAAACCACTGCTAGAGAGAGCGCAAAAAGTTAAATGACTCATAAATAATATTAGCAAATAACAGCAATTTCACATCTAATAGAGCGATTTCACACGTCAGTGAGCATGACCACACACACACACACACACACACACACACATTTACACATATCTAGGTACACATAAACGTACACTCCATTAAACATTTTAAATGAAGACTTAGTCAGAGGATTACAACTTCAAGACACCTCCAGCAGTGCATGGGCACAGTCCTTATTTATCCTGATTCATTTTAATTGAATGAAATGGTCAATTATAATATTTTAACACTGACCTGTTGAGTGTTGACTGGAAACATCAGCATAATATACAACTGTTAACGGGTTAGTTCACCCACGAATTATTCATTCATAAGTCATTAATTACTCATTTTTTGAATGAACTCTGGGAGATTTCTGTCCCTTCATTGACAGCCACACAACTACCAGTTTGACGCTTAAAAAATTTCATAAAGAGATTGTAAAACTAATCCATATGAATCGAGCTGTATAGACCAACATGAAGAGACATGATCGCTCTATATGATGAACAGATTGAATTAATTAAGTCTATTATTTACATTTAGACTGATCAGTGACCATACACACAAGTTTAGCCAAATTGAACACTATGTGACTCGCTGAAGCTCAAACGTTCTGCGTAACACGAGAATGAACCTCACTGGTTCTCACACATCAAGCGAACATCCTTGAGCTTCCGTTTACTACAACTGATGTTTATATGTGAATAAAAGCTTAAATTCAATCTGTTCAACTTCATCATATAAAGCAATCAAGTCTCTTAAAAAATTTGGACTAAACCGCTTGATTCATATGGATTAGTTTTACAATCTCTTTATGAACTTTTTGAAGCATCAAAGTGGTAGTTGTGTAGCTGTTAATGGAGGGACAGAAATCTCTCAGGTTTCATTAAAAATATCTTATTTTGAGTTCTGAAGATGAACAAAAGTCTTACGGGTTTAGAAAGACATGAGGGTGAGTAATTAATGACAGAATTTTCATTTTTGGGTGAACTAATAACCCTTTAACATCAATCATATTATCATAACCTGGTCTTCAACAAAGCTTTCAAAAATATTTATTTTCTTATGTGGGTCTATCAACATCACATGAGTCTTTTTTGTTGTAGGCACAGGGCCGCAGGTAACCTATACTGTAGCATGATTGCAAGTGTAAGATTACTTTTACACAAGAGTTAATACAATTATAACTTCCATAGAAGTAATTAATATAAAGTGATTTACGGTTATGACAAACACTGGCCAGTTCATATAGAATTGTGCTCCAAATTCAACATCATTATAAATCCAAGGAGGTATACAGTCTGTAAGGACTATACATTTAATATCACCATGAATATACATGAACACATTTAGACTTTTCAATATCATTATGAATTATGTCACGACAGATTTATATCCCAAAGTCAATATGATCTTACGAAGCTCATAGTAAAATGGGCTTAATGCAAATTGTCTATAGCTAATGTCCATATCTTCACAGGATTTGTTAGAGTATTACTGTTGGCAAGGTAACATTCTAACAAATCCTCTGAAGATAGACCAATTTATATATTAGACCAATATATATATATATATATATATATATATATATATATATATATATATATATATATAGATACATATTGGTCTACCTTCAGAGGATTTGTTAGAATGTTACCTTGCCAACAGTAATACTGTCATTGTTTAAAATGCCTATATAAAAGTTTGTCGCGATTCTGCACACTTAATGTGAGGTCATAATTTTGGAATATAGGCTCTTTATGTCAAAGGATGAATGAAGGGTCTCTCTATAATTGTATAGACCTTATAGATTTATAAGACCTTATAGAATTCTCTCGGATTTAATAATTAAATAAACTTTTTTTTTTAAATGTAAACAATTAAATGTTTGTAGGTGGACGCATTAATCACCAAAATAAATTTTCCTTGTAAAATTAGATTATTATAGATTTCTATGTTATTTTTAGGTCTTATATTTAATAGTAATGATCAGTAAGGTCCTGTTGTATTAAGAGTAGCAGAGGTGAATTGTTGAAGCAGCCTCAATGTTACAATTTGCTGCCACCTTGCGGTCGTAATATATAACTACACCTGTTGTGCCATGGGGTTTCACCAGAAGAAACGAGATATATCCAAATGCAGACCCGCAGCACCACCAGTTTCAGAACCCCAGCGCCAGAACCGGAAGTGAGGGAGGGGCGGAATTATTATTATTGCATTGTAGTTATTTTTGCAAGAATGTAAGGACAAAATTGGGCTGAGAGTGAACTCCTCATTTGATACATTGTAAGTTAAATTTATACAGAATTGTTGTGATAAAATGGGCCTAGGGGTGAATTGGTCATTTGTTGTATACATTTTTATTGTTTCTTTTAAAACAATGCCGAATTTTCTCTCTCTTTTTTAGATTTTTGACATTATTATTTTACATAAAGAAAAATGCATGCTGGTACGTTCTTGTGAAATAAAGTATATTTTATATAAAATGCCCATAGGTTTTTTTTTTACTTTTTTTTTATTAAACAATCAAAACAGGCATTACAAATTCATATTAACAATACATACCTTCAATATCAAGACAATTAAAAATTTTTGTAAACACAATAAATAAATAAATAGAACAATAAAATATCACAGAGGTCTAATCAGTTATCAAATTGTGTATAATTTTGAAAACCTCCAAGGCTTGTCTTGTTTTTATATCTTTCAAAGCTTTCTTATACAGAGTTAACTCCTTCATAAAAACAAAAACAAAGGTCTTACCTTCATAAATCTACATAAACTGCTTAGCTAAAATAATTAAACTGTTATACATTAAAATGCCCATAAGTTTCAAGCATTATTTTTCACCATCATGATCAGGAAGTAACTCTCATAATACAATGAAACGGATCACTATATACAATTACATTACACAAAATGTTTTAAAATGCTTATTGTACTGTTCCTTAATGTATCATTATAACATACGTATAAAGTTTGACGTTTGGTGTGTAATAAAAGCATGCTGTTTTGTATCTAAGCAAATTACGCTTCAAAACATTAGGTGGCATTAACGGTGCAGCTCCACTTGTCCGTGCGACACTTCTGTTGCGCCACGCTCCACTTTATTCCTATGGGTGACGTCACGCGACTTTAACGCGCCCGCAAAGCATCCCGGGAAGGCGGCGCTTCATTTGGAAAAATGCTGCGCCTCAAAAAGCTGGCCGATGCCCATCTTTATGCAAATGAATTCCGTTGAACGCGACGCGACTATCCAATAGAAGCAGAGCATATGGGGGGAAGTCTCTCGCAGGTCCTCTGTTCTAGACTGGCCGCTGGCTCAAAACCACACCCATAGCGGTAAACTTGAGGAACGCCCATCAAAGTACAAATGTGGGGAGGCGTCGCGACATCACGCTACAGTCGTGTCGCAAAAGTGGATCTCTACCGTAAGCCCCGTTACCACTACAAGCGGCAAAGCGACACGATACCATTCATTTCAATGGGGAGCGGGCGATTTCCGGCGACACGCGCGACAGCGACCGTTGGCGACCGGATGGGGCGTGTCTGGCGACGCGACAAAGTTGAGATCTGTTTAACTTTATGCAAATGAAGAGCGACTTTCGGGAGCGACAACCAATAGGAGTGGAGCGCGCATGATCCTTCTCCACATCATTGGATGTCATTCATAAAGGCAACCAGAAGTGGGAACGCCCACTAGCGACCTCATCGACAGCCACTGGCGACATGCAGTGACAAAGTCGCTTGTAGTGTGAACGGGGCTTTACTCGGTTTAGAACGTAAGCTCCGCCCCTCACTTCCGGTCCTGGCGCTGGTGTTAGAACGTAAGCTCCGCCCCTTACTTCCGGTTCTGGCGCTGGGGTTCTGAAACTGGTGGTGCTGCGGGTTTGCAGCTGGATACTATAGGAAGAAACGGCCTCTTAAAGGGGAAATGAAGCAGTCAGTCAAGTTTACATGGATTTCCACTATAATCAAAAATTATATAAGAAACATGACAAATGTTAACATATAAAAGAAACCGTTATATCTTTCGCGGCAAGGGCGCCGCCATTGTGCAGTATTATAACCGGTGACGTCACGGGGTGGGTTTGCTCTGGGCTGAGTTCAGTAAAATACAGTGAAAGATGCATGTAAGCTGGTTGAACCAATGAACAACTAACGTTAGGTACAGTCATTGTTAGCTAACAGCTGTAAGCATGAACTAGCTAATGCTAACTTAGTGTTTAGCTAGTGAACTTTATTAGTACCAGACAAAAAAACGACGTCTAACGTTAACAAACTGCATATGGAAACATTTTTGCAAGTCTGCCATCATATTCCTGTCTCTTTTCAACACCATGGTTGCAATACATGGTCAAGATATGCGTCTTGACAGCAGATGGATCGTGCTATCGTGGCGTAATAATCTGTTTGGTTGTCATGTATTAGCCTACTTACCTGAATGAAATGAAATCGAATGTATCGTCCTATGGAATCATTCATTCACAGACAGCATACGAAGATGTTCAACTAATAAAGATCTTCATCGCTGGCAAACAATATAGATTTGCAGATTTGCTTTCACTAGACTGTACTGTAGGTAGGTCCACGCCCACTTCATCCAACGCTCTTGATGTTCTTAAATTTTCCTGTTACGACTCTGAGTCGAGTGTGAATTGAAAGCGCTTCAGTGATTCAGTGCGTGCAGGAAACCGAACAGATCATTCAAACTGATTCGCGAACCGATTTAGACAGATCTCCCAAATCTCGTTATATGCAGGGCCATACAAATTATGGTGTTATGGTGTATTAGGTGTAGCTCATACCTGTCAACACTACCGTTTTCCCCAGGAGTCTCCCGTATTTCACATCCATCTCCCGCCCCCTTCCCGTTTTGTTATTGCTCCCGTGAAACTCCCGTAATTTGTATGGCCCAAATCTCGTTATATGCAGGGATGCAAACGGCGCACTTTATTTTAATGCAAACATGTATATAAATGCGAATGAGTTTTCCAAGCGCGCTGTATCTTTTTTATGGGCATGATGAGCGATGCTCAATTTACAAATGAATCACTCTTTTTTTTTTTGTCGATTCTGTTCAAAGACTTCATCAAACATGTTGGCAGATCTGTCTAAATCGGTTCGCGAATCAGTTTGAATGATCTGTTCGGTTCTCTTACAAGAGTACTCTCGTACTGCGTAATATCTTACGCTATGGGGAAAACCTCTTTTCCACGAGATATTGAAACCAAAAAATTATCCTTAATTTTGTATTAATGTAAAACGCTGTGCAGCAGCATGCAGACATAGGCAAGGCGGCTTGCGCGCCTATTGGCTGCCCTGCGGCAACAGCAGCAGCCTATCGAGAGAGGCGGTGCGTGACACCACATCCAATGGGGGCGATTCGCGCCCATTTCGTCACGTCCCGCCGGAAAAGGCGTGGTCTAGCCCTATAAATATAGCTCGATTTGGCTGGTACAACTGATTTTCATCTCTTCAGCGAAGCACACGCATCGCTGGATCCAGAGTGAGAAGCAGTGCCGTCGACATAAGCCTTCTGCGGGACGAGCCTTGAACCTGAAGCCGCTGGCCTTCACCTCGCCGCCTTCAGTCGCCGTACCTACTGCGCTTTCCGGCATATATATCCTTTTACCTCTGCTGAGAGTGTTCGTTCGCCGCTGCAACTTACACTTCTCTATACCTCTAAAAGAGCTAGCGTCTTTTTAAAGATGCCTTCTTCCTGTGGCTCGTGCCGAGCCCAACTCAGCGATGGGGACCACCACGTGATATGCGTTTCCTGCCTGGGTGAGGATCACGCGGCTCTCGCGCTCGCTGACGGCGGATGCCCTCACTGCGAGCTTCTGCCTATGGTGACTCTGAGGACTCGCCTGGCATCATTCTCAGAGCCTGCACTTCTGCCCGCTGTGGTACCGCGCCGCAAGAAGCGCCGTGCACAGCGTGCCCCCGAGCTCTCTCCTGCCCGCCAGCTTCACCGGCATCGCTCGAATCGCTCACAGATGGACAGCGGCCGCCCCGCTACCCGCCAGCCGCCTGGGAAACGAGCCGGCATTGAAGCTGAGCTGATGCGTCTGCTCTCTCAAGCCGTCGACAACCTCGGCCTCGACTGGGAGGCGCCCGCGCAGCCTGCGCACAACCGGATGGATGGTTGCTTCCTCCAGAAGGACTCCGCCCCATCACAGTCAAGACCCGCGCCTTTTCTTCCTGAGCTTCACGAAGAACTCGCGAAGTCGTGGAACGCTCCCTTCTCGGCCAGAATGTGTACCTCTGTCTCTGCAGCATTCTCCTCTGTGAACGGTGCGAAAGAGAAAGGATACCTCTCTCTTCCTCCAGTGGAAGCAGCGGTAGCGTCCCATCTTTGTCCGCCCTGCGCTGGACGGCGTGGTTTGACGGCGCTACCCTCTAAAGCCTGCTGAGTGACGTCAGTCATGCACGGCCGCGCTTACACCGCCGCTGGGCAAGCTGTGTCAGCGCTACATTCAATGGCGATACTGCAGATATTCCAAGCCGACCTTCTCCGTAAAATGGACGAGGAAGGACCGGAAGCTATCTGCGTGGCGGACCTAAGAAGCGCTACGGACCTCGCTCTACAGGCTGCAAAAGCCGCCGCACAAGCCGTTGGGCGCAACATGGCCTCTCTCACCGTGGCTGAGAGACATCTGTGGCTAACGCTGTCTGAGATGACGGATGCTGAGCGCTCTGTGTTCCTCGACGCGCCCATTTCCACGGATGGCCTTTTCGGATCTGCCGTCAAAGACTTCACGGACATATTCGCCGAGGTGCAGAAAACTTCACAGGCTATGAAGCACTTCCTGCCGAAGCGCTCTAGTTCCGCAGCAGGCCGCTCTAAACAGCCGTAAACGAAACCAACCCATTCTCAGTCGGTGCGAGCCGACAGTGTTATCAGTGCAGTGAGTGTGCCCGCTATCCCGCGCCCACATTCCGTCACAGACATGCCGAACTCTACGGGGCTCGTCCCGCTCGCATTCTCCCCACAACATGTCAGAGAGAAGCTGAGCGCGGCCGGGCTGCCCGCTGTGATCAGCGCACCCCCCGCCTCGCACACTGTAAACACAGTGTTTATCTCCCAGCACACCGGAGCTCTCCGGCCGCCGTTATGCCGCGGCCAGAGCCCAGGTTTCATTCTACCTCTAGCTATTCATGCAGATGCGTGGGCAAAGCTTCCCGGGGTATCAGAATGGGTGCTGAAGACTATAATAAGAGGCTATTCGCTACAGTTCGCTCGTCGCCCCCGCCGTTGCGCGGCGCGAGTCGAAACGACGGTGAAAGACGAAGTATCTCATCTACTTTGAGCCGAGATAGCGAAACAACTGAGCAAAGGGGCTATAGAACCTTTATCTCAGGCTCAGAGCAAAGGGGTCTTTACAGCAGGTATTTTCTGGTACCGAAGAAAGACGGGGGTCTCAGACCCATTCTAGATCTGCGACAGCTGAACAGAGCGCTCACGAAGCGTCAGTTCAAAATGATTACAACCAGGAAAATCCTCGCGCAAGTTCGCCAGGACGACTGGTTTATGTCAATAGATCTGAAAGACGCATATTTTCAAATACAAATAGTGTCGCGTCACAGGCGATTCTTGAGATTCGCCTTCGAGGGCCAGGCATACCAATACAAAGTCCTGCCGTTCGGCCTGTCCTTGGCATCCCGTACATTTACGAAGTGCATGGATGCGGCTCTCGCACCCCTGAAACTCCTGGGCATGCGAATTTTGAACTACTTGGACGATTGGCTGATTCTAGCTCGATCACGATCAGAGCTCATAGAACACAGGACCACATTACTCGAGCATCTCGAGAATCTGGGTCTCGCAGTCAATTGGGCGAAAAGTTCGCTGTCTCCCAGCCAGAAAATCTCTTTTCTGGGAACAGTGCTGGACTCGCTATCTATGACAGCGCGCCTGTCGCCAGAGCGCGAGCTGGACATTCAGCGCGCCGTGAAATCCTTCCGCCGCGGCTCGATAGTCCAGCTCAAAAGGTTTCAGAAAATGCTGGGCCATCAGTGCTCCAGCTGGGTCTGCTTCGCATGCGCCCACTGCAGCTGTGGCTGAAAACGCGAGTTCCTCCCCGGGCATGGACCGCTGGCCGGTTTCGCCTCCGGGTCGATCTGGAATGCGTTTCAGCTCTGGAACCATGGAAAGTAACCGACTGGTATCAGTCAGGTGTAAGTCTGGGGACTCCCTTGTGTGTGAAGGTGGTGTCCACGGACGCTTCCACCTCGGGATGGGGAGCGCTGCTCGAGGGCAGACCGTTCTTTGGCCAGTGGTCAGAACGGGAAAAACTCCTACATATAAACTGTCTGGAAATGATGGCAGTCGACAATGCGCTACGGCGCTTCTGTCCCCAGATAAAAGGTCACCACGTCTTGGTCCGTTCGGACAACATGTCAGTGGTGGCATACATAAATCGCCAGGGCGGCATCAAGTCCGGAAACCTTTACAGGCTAACGGAACGCCTCCTGGTCTGGGCTCAGCACAACCTGCTTTCACTGAGAGCGGCGCATGTGCCTGGTCACCTGAATCTGGGACCAGACAGACTGTCCAGAAACAATGTCCCAGCAGGGGAATGGTCGCTGCACCCGCAGACGATCCAACTGCTGTGGGAGACATTCGGCAAAGCGCAGGTGGACCTGTTCGCGTCCCACGAGAACGCTCACTGCCCGAAATATTTCTCCAAGAGCGAGGACGCGCTGGCCCACGTCTGGCCCCGCTGTCCCCTCTATGCTTTTCCCCCCGTCTCGCTCCTGCCTCAAGTGCTGGAACGAATCAGGGAAAGCAGATGCCCAGTGCTGCTTGTGGCTCCGCTCTGGCCGAACCAGGCTTGGTTCCCAGTCCTGATGCGGCTGACCAGCACTGCCCCTTGGCCAATACCGTTGAGGAAAGACCTCCTCTCTCAGGCCAAGGGCTCGATTTGGCATCCTCGCCCGCAGCTATGGTCCCTACATGCATGGGCCATCAACGGGTACCCGCTAACCTCCTGGAGGGAGTGTTAAACACGATCACACAGGCGAGAGCCCCATCTACTAGACGGCTTTACTCTGCGAAATGGTCTGTGTTCTCTACCTGGTGTCAAGCTCAGGGCTTTTCACCCGTAGGCTGCGGGGTCACGGAAGTACTTTCCTTCCTTCAAGAGCTGCTGGATAAGGGCAGGACCCCATCCACGCTCAAAGTGTACGTGGCGGCCATAACAGCGTTTGCAAAACCTGTGTCTGGCCACTCACTGGGGGAAAACGACCTGGTCGTGCGATTCCTCAAGGGAGCTCGGAGGCTGAACCCTCCTAGACCTCCTTCAGTCCCGGTGTGGGACCTTTCTACGGTTCTGGAAGCCATGAAAGGTGCCCCTTTCGAGCCAATCCATTTGTCAGACATGAAGCATCTGTCTTTCAAAACGGTGTTTCTTTTGGCTCTCGCTTCAGTGAAGCGCATAGGGGACTTACAAGCGCTTTCAGTAAGCGCGTCATGTATGGAGTTTGGGCCTAATGACTCAAAAGTCATACTCAAACCAAGGCACGGGTACGTGCCCAAATCCCTCAACACACCGTTCAGGGCCCAGGTCATTTCCCTGTGCGCCCTCCTGGTTCATTTTGAGGAGGTGGATGCGAGTCTCCTTTGCCCTGTCAGGGCACTGAGAGCTTATGTGTCCCGCTCGTCTGTCTTCAGACAGACCGAGCAGCTCTTCGTTTTGTTTGGCGGACGCTCCAAGGGACTGGCTGCATCAAAACAGAGCTTATCCAGATGGATAGTCGACGCCATAGCACTGGCTTACACTTCTAAGGGCCTGCAGTGTCCTTTAGGTGTCAGAGCGCACTCCACAAGAGGCGTGGCCTCATCGTGGGCGTGGTATAGTGGGGTTACCTTGCAAGATATCTGTACGGCCGCGGCGTCTACATTTATAAGGTTTTACAACCTGGAGGTTCCCGCTTTACAAGCCAAGCTCCTGTCGATATAGAATTCAGTGCTATCTGCCCCACTGTGTTGGCCCAGATACTGAGTTTTGCCTGTGCATCGCTCACCGAGCGATAGAACAGCCCAGGGGTGTTGAATAACCCTTTCTATTGCCCAGTTCAGGCTGAATACGTTCACCCTGTCTGCGCGGAACACTGTTACATAACTAGCTCCTGTGGGATGCTATTTCATGGGGAATGATGCTTGCAGCCTCTCTTCTCCGACTCTCTGTGAGTCTATGGTGATTATGCACTATATGAGCCCCGGGCTGCTGCCCTTGGGACTTTGGTGTTGGATCCCAGTACGCACGGCGTTTTGCATAGTGTTCCCCATGGCGTAAGATATTACGCAGTACGAGAGTACTCTCGTAAGAGAACGTACTCGGTTACTAACGTAACCTCGGTTCTCTCTAGAGAGGGAACGAGTACTGCGTATCTTGCCGTGCATACACAGCTCTGGTTCGCTTCGGCGATGAAAACCAGTTGTACCAGCCTAATCGAGCTATATTTATAGGGCGAGACCACGCCTTTTCTGGCGGGACGTGACGAAATGGGCGCGAATCGCCCCCATTGGATGTGGTGTCACGCACCGCCTCTCTCGATAGGCTGCTGCTGTTGCCGCAGGGCAGCCAATAGGCACGCAAGCCGCCTTGCCTATGTCTGCATGCTGCTGCACAGCGTTTTACATTAATACAAAATTAAGGATCATTTTTTGGCTTCAATATCTCGTGGAAAAGAGGTTTTCCTCATAGCGTAAGATATTACGCAGTACTCGTTCCCTCTCTAGAGAGAACCGAGGTTACGTTAGTAACCGAGTACGTTTCCTGCACGCACTGAATCACTGAAGCGCTTTCAATTAACACTCGACTCGGAGTCGTAACAGGAAGATTCGTATGCTGTCTGTGAATGAATGATTCCACAGGTCGATACATTCGATTTCATTTCATTCAGGTAATACATTTTACAACCAAACAGATTATTACGCCATGGTAGCACTTGACCATGTATTGCAACCACGGTGTTGACAAGAGACAGGAATATGATGGCAGACATCGCGAACAATGTTTCCATGTGCAGTTTGTTAACGTTAGATGTCGTCTTTTTGTCTGGTAGCCTACTAATAAAGTTCACTAGCTAAACACTAAGTTAGCCTTAGCTAGTTCATGCTTACAGCTGTTAGCTAACAATGACTGTACCTAACGTTAGTTGTTCGCTGGTTCAACCAGCTTACATGCATCTTTCACTGTATTTTACTGAACTCAGCCCAGAGCAAACCCACCCCGTGACGTCACAATACTGCACAATGGCGGCGCCCTTGCCCCGAAAGATATAACGGTGTTTCTTTTATATGTTAACATTTGTCATGTTTCTTATATAATTTTTGATTATAGTAGACATCCATCTTGTAAATCATGTAAACTTGACTGACTGCTTCATTTCCCCTTTAATGTGAGGTACAAAACTAGTTGCGGTGATATTTTATTAGCCAACAATCTCTTCTGTCTTTAGGAAAGATAAAAGGCGCAAGGCTTTCAAACATTTAAATCTCTTTCTTTATTACAAGCAAATGTACATGTTCTTGCTGTTAATAGCTACAGAAAAAACTGGCAAAAATCCACATATCTACAGATATCAATCTTTTAAAAACTTTATACAAAATGAGCCCAAACTGTACATGAATATTACTACATACTGTATATGCTGTAAAGTGTACAGTAGTATACATATATATAATAAATTTATGAGCAACATCACGCTTTGTGCAGATAAAACAAAAAGCAATAGATATTTTGTTAATCTGAATAGGCTGGCACAGATGAAGCCCCACTACAGGCAATAGAGCCTTCAGTTATAGCAGTAGACATCTAATCAAATATTTGGTCACACCTGCTTTAAAAACAGTGAGTGTATTTCATCTTCCTATAGTCAGAGTGAGCAATGACCATGCACATAATCTTAAAAACTACCTCAAACATATTTAAAATCATCTATAAAAAAAACAAAAAAACAACGACAAACAGTTAAAGCTATTTTTTTCAAACTTTCATCTTTACTGAAGTTGATTTCTCCCATGACCTTACATTTGGTTTTTTTTTTTAAACGGAACAGTAACATTCTAACTCTTAGGACATCCAAGAAGTTCTCTTCATCCTCTAGATACAAAAGTAGCAAAAGACTCTTTTTTTTTCACGATATACAAAATACCTATTTCATGTAGCCTTTTTTAGACAGACAGAATACAGTGTTCGCCAGTGCCTGAACGCACCCCTGAGGCAGACAGCGTTCAGTGATTAAATTATTATTATATTACAAGAAATCGTTCTGATTCAAAACAACAGTATGTCAGAAACGAGAAGAAAACACATTTGTGAAGGGACATTTGTTCTGGAACCAGATGTGGTAGTTTGTACTCGCCATTCGCAGCTATCCAATTAACGCTGCGCGATTTTTGTTTAGTGCACAATAGTGGCTTTTTTCTTTTTTTGTTACATTCAGGAAGCCAGAGATAGTGTAATAGTGAACAAAATAGGAAATACAGTGAAATGCAAAATAAAAATACAGTTAAAAAAAGACATGAAATGCATTAATTTACCCCTATTATATTAGTCTTGGCTACTTTAAATCATAGCACATTCTTGTTTTGTTTCAGATTCGCCAGCATTGATTAGCACTTGGTATCATAGATGTGCATCACTTGGACTGGACTGGAAGTTTGAACAGAAGTTATAAAAGTGGTTTATATAAATAAGAATATGACTCATAAATGCTTGATAAAGCTCAGTGGTTGGTCCATCACTTCGGCATGCTAAGTTCAGACTTCGATAATCAATAAAATAGACAGTGTTTGACTTTAGACAGATTTTACATTCATACAAAAAATTGAAATAATATACTTTTGGACCAGAAACAAAGTGAATCAGTTGAAATATTAGATCATTTTGTTATGCACTCATTCATCCACTCAGCCTTTGTAAACCTCGACATCAATATACTCATTAATATACTGTATATAGTACATATTGTGTGCATGAAAAGGACATTCTCTTACTATTCTGTGACTTTTCATCAACATCAACCCAAAGATTTTGTTCAAAAATATTCCTTACACCCTTTAACACACTAGCTATACCCATAATGCAATTCTTTAATCTGACATTCTCTGTTGCAGGCCAACTGATGGGCAATTATAACACACGTATGTGCAACGCATGAACGTACTGTACATTGAGGTTAAAAAGCACCAGAAGGCACCTATACTCACAAGAAGCTTGGAGTAACCATCAAAAACAGTGACCTTGATGGTCTTTGACATCACCTACTTTTTCTCTCTTTAATGGATGATGGTTAAAATGGTGAAATGGGCGACTGGCCTCATCGTGAGAACAGAATGACAGGGCGAGAGAAGGAAACTCGTGCCAGGAAAGAAGTCGAGATGAAGAGATGATGCTCCAGGAAAGCAAAACTACATTCAAGAATCAACGTAAGCAAAAAAACAAAACAAGAAAAACAAGCATGGAATGTGAAGGACAGCAGGGAAAGCTTGTGGTTTTGATGACCAAATACGCTGATTTTTTAGTTCGGTTCAGCTCCATATCCATCTCAATGTAACTGGAATTTAATCCGAATTGCATTCAAACTGAATTCACTGAACTCAAATCAGTGTGAATCTGAATTCCCGACGGAGATGGAACTGAACGCACTTCACATGATTTTTATGAGAATGTCAGGTGTGAGGCACATTTCCTGGGATTCATTTTAAACGGCTCATTTTCTGTGTCCTGCACACTAGAAAGGAGCCATTTCTCTGAATATAGTGCCCAAGATAGGCCATCTGTCAGGCTGACCTTGATTGGCTGTTAGTTTAATGAGTTGTTTGTGAACAGTAGCACATGCTAATTACATCTGACTTATTTATATCAGAGAATCATAAATCAGTAATGTGCAACGAAGAAAATGATAGCAACCCAGCACAGGGCTCCAACAGTTCCATTAATACAGACAAAAGGCTTAGGGAACAGTCAAAATGGATGTTACAATCATAAAAATACAGACAAAAAAAGGTCTTTTGTACTTTTTGTGAACGCACAAAGACGTCCACGCCAACAGAAATGTTACATTTCATTGTTTTTTTTCCCTCAGGAGCCCTGGGCTGTGTGTTGGTGGCACTGGAAGATGTCGAATACTACATTTATCGCTCTCCATTTTCAGCTGGTGCAATGTCAACTTAAGGCAGTGTGGTGGGATTCTTGGGAATGCCATCAAACACCTTCCCTCCGTTTCTCTTTAAGCATAAGGCAACTAACACACATTTATATACTCCGTATTTCACTTGGTTTATAACCTTTGGTTCCAAACTGTGGTGTAAAAGATGGAAAACGTTAACATTAAGGCAGAACAGTTAAGCTAAGATGGCTAGCGTAGCCTTTAGAGTTGTATATCTGGTTCTACTCTAAAGAAAACAACAACTAAAGGACTGATTATAGGGAACTAGTGAATTTTAAAGCAAATCTTCAAGCAGCTAGGACAGTGTAACTGGCTGTCATGATGACACAACGTCAATGGTTTTAAAAACTTTGGAAGAGTAGAATCCGAGTGGATTTCCACTTTTTTGAAAGGTAAAGGGTGAAACATAATGACAGTCCAGTTACAATTTGTCTTTTCATAGTTGTTCTAACAAAGGCCTACACACACACACACACACACACACACACACACACCTAATTCACTCTAGTACAGTGCAGCAGCAGAAATGGCCAAATTCAGCCACTTACAATGCAATCGGACAAAGACAATCGCAGCCTATGGAGTGTTCCTCGATAACAGGTTTGCACAAAAGCAACACCAGTTTGTTCTATAAAAAAAGTAGGATAAGAAAAGAGAAGGAGCACGGGATAAAAAAAGGGAAGGGGAGACGACAGAGAACAAAGAAAAGAAGAAGAAGAAAAGTCAGTTTTAAGAGCATCCGAGGCCATTTTAACTGTCATCCACAATCATATTCAGTGGTTTGCGTTTGCGATGGAAAGATTTGTGCTACTACTGCCCAGTGTTGTTTTCAAGTAATTTTTCACATGAAGGATTACAAGGGTAGGTGAGCGAACCCGTAAACCCACAGTGTAAAGGAAACACGCTCTCACGTACACACACAAAAATCAAGGTAAATATGTCCCAAGGCCACTTGGCGCAGTACGCATCAATTGCCGATGGTGCGACCAATTCCGTTTGGCCTTCCTCCAGCTCCAAAACCAACACACAGCATCACTAACGTCCATTAGCATTCACAATTTCAGTGCTTTTGCTTCAGATAAAGGGTGACGAGTCAAGATTGGTCTCCCAATAGTGTCCCAATCTTGACCCTGGGATAAGCGAGGCCGAATTGGATTAGATAACCAGACTATTTCTTTTAGAGAGACTATCATACGGACGTCTCTGGACCCGGTGTGCTGTAGGCGTAAGCTGCCCCAGAGAATCTTGGGTTCTCTCCTATTCGGAGAAAGGAGCTGAAGGTGCAGTAGTCAGGCCTGCCGCCCCAGTAGGTACACATGAGTTTTTTGGGAAGGGAGGAGTCAGACCTGCGGTGGGTGTGGTTCTGGCTTTCGTTGCCCCGTCTGTCATGTTTCCGCACAGGTGGAGCATGGAGGGAGGCCAGGGGGGTGAACTCGGACAGGTGGCCCTTATACAACTTATCAGCATCCTGGAGAAAAGAATGAGGGAACAGAGAGAAAGGGAGTGAATTAGCAGATTGCATCATATACATGCATGTAAATGCAGGCATTGGTCACATCACAAGCTGAAACAACACAAATCCAAAGCCCCATACAGAAGCAGTGCAAAAATAATAAAAAAAATAACAAAATATTATATGTCACAAGATCACATATCGGATGTTTACCACATGCACAAGCCCAGTCCTAGAACATGCAAAAAGGCCAGTGAAAATGTTTAGTTTTTTTCTTAAAAGGAGGGTGAAATGTTACAATTCATCCCAAAATCAAAAGAAAAATAAGTTTTGTTTTAAAATGAAATATATTTACAGTAACGTTCAAAAGTTTGGGGTCGGTATATTGTTTTTGAAAGAAGTCTCTTTTGGTCACCAAGGCAGTTATTTGATCAAAAATACTGTAAAAACAGTAATACTATTACGTATTATTACAATTTAAAATAATTGTTTCTATTTTAATATATTTTAACATGCAATTAATTCCTGTGTTGGTAAAACTGATTTAAAAAAAAAAATTATAATTACGTGTTTTTTTAAGCACAAACCCTCCCAAAAAACATGTAATGTTTAAAATTATTCATTACCATGATTATTCATTACCGTAATGCATCATAACAGTTCACTTTTGATTTTTTTTTTTTCAATTTGTTTTTACCAAGGTCGGTCATTACAATTCTCATTACTGTAATACTGTGAAAAATTTACTGAAAAAATTGTAATAGTTTTTATTTATTTTTGATCATTACAGAATTTTTTTTTCTGCAAATTCACAGAATGCAAAAAACCTCAACGGTTCCAAAACAGGCTTTATGTTCTTTAAGCAAAATATAATTTCTTGTTTCTTTGTTTGGAGTTTGTGATTCTACAAAAAAAAAAAAAAGTGAGATTCGCTCAGTAACAGAAATTATCATAAGCATGTTCTAGGAACGGACATTTAGAAATATATGCAAATAATATTTTCAATAGACAAGTAAAAATACACATGCAAGCCAGAGTGTTAGATGTTAAACTGTATGTCAAGTCTGCTGTGTGTATTTGTGTGCGTGTCAGAGCCCGTAGTACCCATGTCCCGTTAGCGGCATATACAGTACCGCACACCTCAAACCACAACCCAATACCTTCAAATCTGAAGCTTTAAAACCAAACCAAACCAAACCAGTCTGTAAGTTTCACACCAAACAACAGACCCACACAGGTGCAGCAAAGGCTTTTTAATCCCGAGTGCTTTCACTGGAGGATTCTAGAATTCTCAGATTGATTCTAGAAGCGCACACTTCATCTGAGAACTCTAGAGCTCCACTTGAGTCGAGTGTAGATTAGTTCTTTCTGGCTTTAGTCTTCAACTTCACATTCTCTTTACCATAGAGTTGCTAGGCCTCAGTAGTGTTCTGAACCCCATCTAGCAGTGAATCATGAATGTTTGTCTCAACCCTTTCAAAGATCCTGTCAGCCCTCATTCTCTGTGAAACATCACACACACACACACAGACTCAAATGTGGCATAACAGACCCATATGCAGAACATTTGTTTTGACACTGAAGTATCTTGCTGGAACTGAAAGTACAGCAGCAGAAAATGCATTTCCATTAAACAACTTCAGATCTGAGACGTAAAATACACATAAGCAAACATAAACATGCACGTTTCACGCATGCAAACATGTAGAGTGACGGAATATAAGGCTTGGAACATAAACGGAGACACCACAGGGTACTGTAACGGATCCTATTGGCATGTTGGGTAGCTTGTGATCCTCAGTAGTGTTCAGGAGGTCCTGTCACACACTGATACACACACGCACATGCAGAGACGGTGTGTAGGTTCACCTCCGCCTCAGTTCAGAAACTGACACTGCTGGAGGTCTGGGAGAGCATAAAGATGGTGGACTGCTCAGCTGTGAGACACTGACGCTTTGTCTGCCGTTACCACAGGTCACAGGCCAAGGGTTAAACACACAGGGGAAAGGGAAGGTCAAGCATCAGAGAGAAAAAGAGAGATGGAAGAGGAATAAAAACAGAAAGGGTTTAGAGAGGTTAACAACCGGACCGATCCTCAGAGATTAATAAAGGAACTTCAGCAACAAGTGCATATTTCACTTTTTTTTTCTTGCAGAATTATTAGTAAAACTTTACAGTAAGGTTCAACTTATTAACCAGTTTTGATATTGTTAACTAAAACTATTAAAATATATATATATTTAAATTGAAATGAAGAAATATTAGATGCCTTGGAAACTAACTGAAATAAAATAAATTTAAGTTGAAGTACTGAAAAAGTTAAGTTAAATATAAAGACTAATAAAAAATTGGCAAACTTAAACTACTAAACAAACTAAAATATAAAAGTGAATTTAAAATATATATAAATATTATTATAATATCTAAATAATACTAAAATAACAGTCAAGTACATTCATTCATTAAGTATCAAGAAATAACTATTTTTACAGCTTTTATTCAAGCATTTTTTCTATCTAAAATGTATTATTTATTCATGTTCCTTCATAATACATTGATTTTCATTTAATCATTTATAAAATTTAAAAGAATATAATTAAAACAATAGAAAAGTAGATTTTCATTAACCAAGATTGATAAATGTGTTTACTGTTAGTCCATGACACCTAAGGCATTAAAGAGATAATTTACTCACGCTCTAGTTGTTCCAAACCTTTATGAGTTTGTAATGTTTGAGAATTTAAGAATGTCTGTAACCAAAAAGTTGACTTGCATACTAGTATTTTTTATTTTACTTTTTTTTTTTTAACTATTTGATTACCGACATTTTTCAAAATATCTTCTTTTGTGTTCAACAGCAGAAAGACACTTGTACAGGTTTAGAACAACTTGAGGATGAGTACATTTTTGGGTGAACTTTACCTTTAACTAAAGTAAACAATTTGAACCTTATGTAAAGTGTTCCTGAAGTATCATATTCTACAGTTCGATCCTAAAGTCAACATGAAATCAGAACGGACCCTATTTACTTTCTTAAGACACATTCTTATCAGTGCTTGTTTTCGGCTGATGTCACCAACTCCTCTTATTTGGTTTGTAGCACCTACCTCTCCTGATCATTTCCCGTAGGATAAAATCTTGTTTATATATTATATTACACTTGATTTTTTTGTTGATCATCCTGTTGAACTTAGAAATGCGTCACATTATGGACGTTTCATGTCGACGTTAATGTGGCAGTAACATTAGCGCCCTGGAAAATTCTAGAGTTTCATAGGGAAGGTGAGTGAGAGGAAAAACATCACATGGGTTAAACCAGTGGTAAGGCAGTTTATCACACACACACACACACACACATTCAATTTCCTTCTGAAATTTCTCAACATAGTATGCTGACATACTATGTGTGCCAACACAGTAAAATACACAGATAGACCCAGTAACAGACCCAATAACACCATTGAATGGCTTAAAGAGTCATCCAACGTAAAGAAGAGAATCGTGAACTGCATCCAGAATTCACTTACATCAAGCACACTGGGAAGCAGTCCGATGCAAGTGTAAATCTGAAGACCAGTTGGTAGCCATTATCACAAACTATAGCACTATGAGCTGGTTCAGATCAACAATCATGTGGTTGAAAATAACAAATATTTTTCTTAAATAGCTGTATTATTGCAGAAGAAATGGCTTTTAGTTGGGGTAGACACTGTTTTTGGTAGAAAACAAACAAATCAAAGATGTTATGGATAGTGCAATCAGTTCAATGCACTTCATCTTAACTTTCCCCGCCAGCTTTTTGAAAAAAATTGCCAGCCACCGCCAGTGTTTGATCATTTTCGCAAAAATTTCATGGCCCCCGGGATATTTTGTTGTATGAATATCTACACATGCAATATAGCAAAAAAGAAAAAGAATAAGAACAGACCCTCAGCTTAAAAAAAAGAAAAAAATCTATTATTCTATCTTCATGCATTCTTTTTTTATTAACACTTGAATGTGAGTAAGTTCCATAAAAAAGCAACATTTTGAGCAAAAAAATCATGTTTTTGTCAAAGACTACATCGTCTAGCTACCTTATATAGCTCTTCCTGGGTCGACATTTCATTCGGTAACATTAGGCAGTTTTGATTTGATTGTAATCATATGATTACATATGATATCGCTTGTTTTTGCGTCTTCTTCTGTGTTTTGATCTGGAGATTCAGTACTCTTTCAGAAGATGCCTAATAGCGCCCCCTACCGTATAACAGTAAAAACACGGAAAGCCCGAAAATTTCGTCAATGGTGGGGAAGCATTGTCTCACAAATGAGGGGAATTTCCATCAATGGCGGGGAAAGAGTTAACAAAATAAATTCAGCTACTAATTAAAAAATTGATCAACTGATGATATCTTTACAATGGAACTGAATTAACATTGAACTGACTTTAGCTGAACAATGACACTATTTTCTTTTAGAGCTGCTGTGAACTCTGTTTGCATTATTTTCCTGTTATCACTGTAAAGCTGCTGTAAACAATCTATATTGTATAAAGCGCTATATAAATAAAGATGACTTGACTTGACAAACTATCCAGAAAACATAGGTTGTGGAAATTACAGGACTTTGGGCTTTAAACAATAAAAAATAAAAAAAGATTTCCATCCCTCACAACTTTGTTTTCATTTGCATTCAATTAAACATGGCATCTACCCAAACTAATAATCATGGTATATAATATAATATATATCTATATATTTTTAAACAGCTGTCTATTACTGCAATGAAACATGGACACATTTATTTACGTTTGACATGCAAACTAGCAGTATCCTCGCATCTCTACGCACATGTAGATACTGGTGTCGTACCTGTATTCTCTCAGTGGTGGTGGGCCATAGAGCTCTACACAGCACTTTCTTCACCACATCAGGCAGCAAACTGACTATAATCAGCAGAATTATACTGAGCCATGCAGGACCGCTGGACAACATCTGCATGAACACATAGTACATCCTCTGATAGTTCAGGAAAGGCCTATAAAGAACAGAAAGACAGCAGATGAATCACGTTAGATTCAAATATATTTGGTTTTGTGATAGTAAGTGTACAGTATATTTAGGCAGGCCGTACCAAATGATGCCTCCCCACAGGAGGGAGAAGATGACATAGAAAAGCAGTGACCCCCATATGACAAAGTGGTTGATCCACGTCCAGTAATGTGTGTCCAGGGCAAGCTAAAGCATGAAGACACAGTGAGAGATAGGAAGATGAGTTAGAGATGGTAAAGTTGACGCCATTTGGCAACAGCAAAGATCATAACACATGCGTCAGATGTATTACCTTTAGCGTGACCGTGAACACGAGGATAGTGAATACAAGTGTTCCAAAGGTCCAGTTTCCAAACATCTGGAACAGAGAAATATTGAAAAAGGCAAAAAGAGATTGACACTGATTGAATGGGTGTTAATACAGCTCACCCTCTCATCGACATACAAACAAACACGCCATAGATTACAGTTACGCATGTTAAAAGCTTATGTGCCTTTATTTGAACTATTTAGCACTCGGTAGAAAAAGACTTTGAATTATCCAGTATAAATATATTAATAATAAAAACATTTCTTCAGTTTCTTCATAAGGAAATTTTAGGACAATACTGAGTTTACCAAAAGAGTATGCAAGAAATATTATATAAGAAATAAGTTAAATAGGAATAGCTGAATAAGGAATATTAGATTTTAATTAGGTTATAAAATGACACAAGATACTTAAAAAAAAAGAAAAAGAAAGATGCAACATAACAGGAAGAGGCGTTTACCTGAATCATGTATACAAAGATATACATACAATGTACAAATATAAATAACTTTTTTAATTGCCAGATTTAATTCTTGTATGTAGGAATTTATATTATTATTTGTATATATTAGGGATGGTAAGTTTCACCGAATCGCATCGGTAGATCGGCATAAAAGCTAACGATGCGATGCATCGATTTAAATAAGTGTGCATCAGATACAAGTTGGCATTTGTATCGCGATGCATTGTTTTTAAAATATCTGCATCTGTAAAACGGCACTTAAGCTACTTTATGATTTGCTGTATGTCTGAACAAAAGAAATAAAAGTCAACTATCTATACCATATTGAATTGCATAGCATCATTTTTTTCTCCATTGCATTGTATGTACATGTATGTTGCATTGAATGTATTACATTGAATAGCATCGTGTTGAATCGAATCGAAATCGGATCGCACCGCATCGTAATAGTAGTGAATCGTATTGCATCGCACCAGTATCTTATATGTATCTGTAATGTATCGTATCGTTGGCTATGCATCGAGATGCGTATAGCATCGGCCTCAGTTATGGAGATGCACATCCCTAGTGTACAATATATTAGAAGTAGAAAATATGTAAACCCTATAGAAAGTAATAAATGTACCTAATAAATATATTTATAAATAGTATAAATATATATTTATATAAATAATCAGTTTTTAGTATCTGCCTTTAGTCCATTTTAATTTGATGAATAATATAATACCTATATGTGCATCTCTAGTTCACAGTTGCACTCAACTAAACTTCTGCATCATTACAGCACTCTCAGAAGCATAACATATATACACAGGACACTCATCAAATGTTCCTTTTAAAAAATCTGTTGTGAATAATTTGCAAGAAATAGTAGCATTATATCATTATATTTTAATGATGCTGTAAATTTTAAGCATTTCGGTGTCATTCCTATATTGTTTTACAGAGATTATTAATGATGTCTGGAGCTCGCTGAACTCAAATTATTATTATTTTTTTTGTCTATAAAAGCTTCATAAATAAATAGTGAGCTTAGATAGTCCCTTAAAATGTTATAATGGATTCAGCATTGGCACTTAGGCTCAATAAACATCAGCTCGGGTGCGGTAAGCCTTTCAGTTTGATTGTTTTTTCTCTTTTTGGGAGGATTTGTCCCCTCATTGTTTACAATCTTGGCAAATGGTTGAATTCAGACACAATGGATATCTCTTCTAGAACCTTCCCCTGTCTGCGGACCGGCCACGCTGTTGATGACACTATGCAAAACAACATCGACACTATACTGAAAGCTCTTTATAAAATCACTCGCTGTTAACCTTTAAAAAAAAACAACTAATCACAATCAAAATCAACAAGCCATAGCAAAACACGAGCAGGTCAAAGACTGTACGGCACCAAATGGTTTTAGTGAACAATACAATGTTGATGAGTAACCAGTTAAAACAAAAAACAAGTACAACGACACACAATAGATGTCAACAAGTTTGAAGAAAATGTATTAACTTACCTTGATGAGCAATCAAAATTAAATGTAGTGTTAAAAAACACTTGTCAAGGGCAAATGATATTTAAGGATGTTGCGAGGTTTTTCAAAAGGATGAATTTGTTATTTTGCACAGTTTTCTTAATAATCTGTTAATAATTCAATCTAATCATGTTAGAGTATCTGCCACTCTCCACGAATAGGGTAAAAAATAGGGCGTGAAGTTCTTGCATTTCTTTCATCTTATTCAACAAATGGTCAGTGAAACGAAGTTGAACTAATTTGTGTCTGAGCCATTTTATTTTCTGTTCATTTTATACAAGGTTTGCAATTTTTACAACCCCGTAACCAACATTTGGGACAGATAGTAATTAAGTGACGTTTAAAACCATGATTGGTGCAATTTTGCACATTTTCTATCAATATATATAAAAAAAAGATATTAAAGTAATATTAACTAACAATGAGCAATACACGTCGCAATATTTATTTCTGTTAACTTCAGTGTTCAGCTCAGGTCAATTAAATAATATTAACAGATACAACTTTTATTTAAAAAAAATGTATTAGTAAATTTTGACTAAGATTAACAAATGCTTTAGAAGTATTTTTTTATCATTAGTTTGTTCATTAATATAGTTATCTAATGTTAACCTTTTTTTCTTACAATAAACACATTATGAAATGTCAAATTCTTTAAATCTAATAAAAAAAAACATCTTGAAAAGATATCTGAACCTCCGATGGATTTAAAAAAGCTAACGAGACACCAAAGTGTACCCTATTTGTGGAAAAACCTTCTAATTAAAAGTTTCTGAATAGCTTCTCTTCCATTCAACATGTGCCAAATGAAGCGAAATGCTTAATCCACATTTCCTCTTGTTCATTCATTTGCCCTTGCAGTGAGGCATGAGAGGATGGACATGTATCCTACGAGCCGATGAGAATGAGTATGACAACACCCCTCCAACCCGGGTGTTTGCCAAAAAAAAAAACACAGTCGCAACACACGGGGCGGACACAAACTCCTACTCCATCACAAGATGATAGACAGAGGAAGATGGACGGACGGACGGGGGGAGGGTGGGGGGGGGGGTTCTCGCTACCCTATACCTACGGTGGCTGGTCCTCGGTTCAGGGGACACTGGGATGTCGTACGGTAATGTTTGAAAGCTACGATGGCAGTGAACGGTTGGTGTTAGTAGACACTATGTGAGTGGGGGTGGCTTTAGGATGAAGGGAGGGGCTGAGGAGGGAAACAGTAAAACTAAAAATAGGATGAGAAACAGATAGGGACAGGCTTACCATCTGTGTGTTGGTGGCCATTAGCTGAGGAAAGGAAGAGAAGCAGAAAAGAAAAGAAAGGCAAAAAGGGGGTAGGTAAAAGGAGGAAAGAGAGAGGGGAGAGATATAGAAAGAGAGATAAAGAAGAAAACGAAAGAAAAGGAGGAGAGGGAGGGGACAGGGAGCAAGAAAGTAAAGAAAAAATTAGGATGTTATAACTTAAAGTAAATCAAACAGGTAAAAAAAGCAATCCAAAAAGGTTACTATGATTTAACTTAATGGCACAGAGAAAGATGTCTGATCTGACTGATTAACCAGCATGCTTTGTGTCGCATAAATGAATGGAGAAGCACCTGTAATGACTTCAAACATACGCAGAGGAGGACAGACAAAAGTCTGCAAGCTGGATCAAGACATCAGTTAAACCACAAATATGTATTTACAAGCACTGAGTCCACTTTAACTCACTCGACAAGCATCGGCCACCCATTCAATCTGTATGAGACTTTTATTTGACCAAGAAAAAAACGAACTAAAGGAAAAAAACAGCTGGTTAAGTCGATTAAACAAAACACACACAGAAAAACGTAGGAACAAAATCATGGTTTAGGCGGTGACTGTGTTACCTGTCCGTTGCTGGTGAAGGTTGTGTTGTCGAAAAGGAAGAAAGCACCAAAGAAGAAGACCATGGCATCAAAAACCCCCAGAAATGTCCAGTAGATGAAGGTGGACCATCTCAGGAGGGAGTTCTTGGCAATATCTCTGTAAAAATAAATACATAAATATATATATATATATATATATATATATATATATATATTCAAAGACTATATATACATATTAATCGTTAAAAGATCGATGAATCATTAAAAGATCTTGATTCATAAAACCGCGTGATCTCATTCCTGAATGACACCAATTCTCCTGTCTATTAAACCTAGTATTGTTATTTCTGTTGCAAACATTCATATTATCACAGACAAACTGGGATAAAAGTTTATAGTTTGAATATAAACACTGAAGTCGATGGAAGCGTAAATCACCTTTTAAAAGTAACTTGCGCTTTCAAGTAACGATTGTATCGATTACATCGTTACGCCAATGTGTTTCCATTGTAGTTTATGCGCACGTCTTCTTATCGGATAAAAATGTATCCACCTCAGTTGTGCGCCGAAGTTTTATGTGCATTTGTAGAATTTATGTGCATCTTTGCATTTCCATCCAGCATTTTTATGCGATGTCCCATAATGCACATAAAAATAAGTGGATGGAAACATAGCTAATGTCTCAAACTGTACTCAGATTTTCCAAGATACTAAAGTCAAATATCTGAACTCCAAATCCAAGATCAAATGATCTGCGCTATGCTATCGGTTCATTTTATACTGTGTCCACAATAGTCTCATTTGTATAAATAAAGAGCCATTGATACCAACATGAAGAGCAATTGAGCAATCTAACATTTCATCGCAAGATCATATGGTTATTTGTGAGCACTCAATGAAATATCAGTTTAATCTCTTGAGATTGGATAGAACATTTCAAATGAAAGTGAAATATTTGTAAGAAAAAACAAACATGACCTCTGCTGCTTGTGACAATTCTTATTTATTTATTTTTAAATACAGAAAAATGACTATTAGATCAGCTTTTTCCAATGAAAATGTCCTTGATGGCTACAAGTGCTGCACTGTGTCAGTAGCAAACACTGTGTATAATGTATATACTGAATAAGCAATGCAGAGGACAAAAATTGCAGTGTCAGGACATTTGTTGATAAAACGTAGAGTGGTTCTTACAGTATTTCTGCCCAGTGCTGTGTGTAAATTGAGTTTAGTCCAAGCGTCCACGCAAATATGTTTTCCAAAAGCTGATTGAACGGTCCAATTATTGCAGACTTGTATTTGGTGGCAGTGTGTTCATGTGATTAAGTGAGAATACCTGGAGGCTCACAATCAGGAAAAACATTTTATTAAAGAGGAAAATATAGAGAGCGAGATTGGGCTACATCAGGCGGTTCATTAGATTCAAAAAGGATGCAAGGAAAATAATATTTTTCAAAAACATTTAATAGTTAAACCATCCGAATGGACCAGTGCTGTGCCGTCACTATGAATTGCATTATTTTATCATGTACATGTGTTTTTGTACCTTGCAAACAAAGTTTCCTGATTAAATATCTTACCACAACATAACAAAACTTTATATATAAATAATATTTCTATAATAAAATAATATTAACTAAAAAATAATAATTTTGAACTACTGGTCCAACTGGGCCAGCCAGAAAAGCATAATAATAATAAAATAATAATACATATAAATGATAATAAAAAAGTCCCATGCCTTCATCATTTACTTTTTGCTATTTCAAATGTATTTACTATGTATATGTTTTATTTTATGATTTATTTTTTTTTATTCTTGTCCTAGACCCAGACTTTCAAATAACTGAAAAGCATATAACAATAATAATAATCATATGATTAATAATAAAATAATAAAACTAAAATAAAATACTGTAATAAAAAATAGTGCAAGTTTGTCTCTGGGAAAAAGGTGGCAACAAATGTCAGGATATGAAACAATGTGTGTTATGAGCCAACAATCATCCAAAAAGGAGGTCAAGGTTGATATAAATAGCCCGCATGTAGACAGGGATTTATCAGTAGGTCTCAAAGAGGGAACCAGAAATAGAAGATAGTGAACGCGCTGCTCCAAAATACCTCCCCGTACACGTGATGAGATGCATCACGTTACGTATCATATATCAGACTAAAAAAAAAAACCCTCAAAATTAACCACATACTTCTCGTTTTTGGGTGAACTATTATTTTATGATTCTTCTTATTGTTAGAGTTAAATTATAATTATTGCCTGACAATCTGACCACAGGAGTGGGTAATAATGGGGGTTGCTGGTGCAACCAGAATATTCCTCACCTGTATAGAGAGGGGTCCCGTTTGAGGATGTCCATGTTGATGTGCTGCTCCATCAGACTGTAGAGGAGGATGGGTAACGAGGTGAAGCTGATATTGTACAGGGTCAGATATGCCGTGTCGTACAGTGGCTGCAGAGGGAAAAATAATTGTTACTATAAATGTACGGTGCAAGTGTACATTTGTTTTTCTTTTAACTATATTTGCACTTTCATGTTGCAGGTGCTGATTTACAAACAGATTAATACTTTTCTCTTTTTGTTATATCAAGGTCATTAAGTTTTTTCCCATGCTTCCATCATTTATTTTTGATATTTTAAATGCTTTTTACTATGAATATATTTTTTATTTTATGATTATATTTTTACTCTTGTCCCAGACCCAGGATTTTAATTTTAAAATCTTGAAAGCATCATAATATTTTTTTAAATTAAACTTCTGTTCATAAGTTGAGGTAAGATTTTGTAATGTTTTTAAAAGTCTCTTATGTTTATGTTTACCAAGGCATGTGTATTTGACCAAAAATAAAAAAAAAAAACAGTAATATTATAAAAAAAGTTATATTTAAATATATCTTAAAATGTTATTCCTGTAATGCAAAGCTGAATTTTCAGCATCATTACTCCAGTCTTCAGTGTCACATGATCCTTCAGAAATCATTCTAATATGATGATTTGCTGCTCAAGAAACATATCTGATTATTATCAATGTTAAAAATGGTTGTGCTGCTTAATATTTTGTGGAAAATGTTGTACATTTTAGAAAGTTATTTGAAATCGGTATCTTTTTATAACGATATAGAAGTCTTTACTGTAACATTTGATCAAATTATTGTATCCTTGCTGAATAAAAGTACTAATTAATACAATTTTTAATAAAAAATAGCAGTAAATATAAGTTGTAAGCGTCAAATTATAAAAAAGTGTGAAAATATTATTTAATTTTAAGAAATGCTACCTATGAAATAAGCAAAACAAAAGATTCAGAAATTTTATTTCCATAAATGTTTAAAATATCAATCCCACCACCAAAATTTACACCACAGAACGAGAAGTTTATTTTCTACAGGCGCATAATTGAAGAAAATATAAAGACAGAATGTTCTTTTTCGAAAGTAGTCTAATAGTGACCTTTGAGATATGCGTTTACCTGCTGAGAGAAGCCACAGAAGAACTGATAGAGAAACTGAGGGAAGATGAAGCACACATTCTGTGGAGAGAAAACAGACCCTCAGTACCTGACGAACTAAACCCTTTAGGGGGTTTGTGTGCGTGTGTGAAATCAGTTTGCTATAAATAGTGCTGCATTGAGTTGCATTTTCAACAAGATTGTTTAGTGGGTTATTCAGAACTCCTGGGGAAAAAGTAGCATCCACACACATCAAGCAACTTTTTTCTGTGTTTACAACTGCAGGCAACGTGGTTTGTGTTTGTGTTGTGTCAGCTAGTGATCATCATCTATTTTGCTTGTGATTATCTTACTTCTTTATTTTGTGTGTCTACACATTTTGTTAGTTTGGGTTCACCTTGTAGAAGAAGTACTGGACCAGCTCAGCGATTCTGATGTAGTAGTAGTGCCCGTGAACCAGGAGCATCTTCTTTAGGTGTTTGAACTTGGTAATTGCATAATCGCTGTTACGGGCCGCCTGACGCCCCTCTTTACCCATGATCCCTAGAGGCAGAATAACCAATAAGTCAATAGGCATGTAACATACTGTTGACATAGCTGTTGAACACAAGTCTATCAGAGAGGACTGAGAGAAGTATTAATATTTAAAAGGACTTGATTTTGTATGCAAGCGTGAAATCACCTATGCCCACGTGAGCTTCCAGAATCATGCTGACATCATTGGCTCCGTCCCCGATGGCCAGCGTAATGGGGTGTTCTTTTGATGCTTTAATCATTTTAACAATCTGAAAGAACAGATTTATTTCCACAGGTTAAATCAGAACAACTGAGAGATTAGATTATTAATCAGGGTTTTTGGCTGAGACGACGGGATAATATTATACTCATCATCAGCTATCTATCCTTTCTCATATGAAAACGACTAAAATATCAGATTGGCTTTAAGTATACATTGATTACACAGGATTTTATTGTGTGCTTGAGGTCAGTAATGGTCTTGTAATACTGTGAGTTCTCTCACTTCTTGGCTTTACAGTCTCTGGTTTTCCCAGCAGCCCCAGAGAGTGACTGACAGGTTTAGCGTGCAGTAAATTAGAAAGAGAAATAGACCAGAGTCTCTTTTGATTGCATCGTCTAACTCACAGACTGAGAGATTACAATAAGGGAACAAGGACAACCTTTCTCTGGCAGGTGGCTGTGTATGTGTGTGTGTGGGTCAGGTTTTATCCTCATTGTGGGGACCAAATGTTCCCAAATTGATACCAAGGCCTAAAATCACCCATAGTCACTGGAACCCATAAGGAAAATGGCTTAATAAACAAACTAAATAAGGTTTTAATGAAAGTGTCTATATGAGGGTGTCATTGAGTTATTCACTTAATCGATTTGTTCAAAACACTGATTCATTCAGGATTTAATAAGTCAGGGGTTCTCTCTCTCAACTTTCCAGCAGAGTTAAGCTCAAACACACCTGAACAAGCTAATCAAGTTCTACAGGATTACTAGAAAGTTACAGGTGTGTGTGAGTTTAATCAGGGTTGGAGATAAACTCAGCAAGAAAGTAGATCTCAAGGGCCAGAGTTGAGAACCCCTGAAATAGTCACTAGCTATGTTTCATTCACCCTGTTTTTATGCGCATTTTGAAGTATCGCATCAGAAGCGAGTGAAGGAAATGGCAAATTTATTTTTTTTTAAATCCTTTAATTCGCAAAAAATTTTTTTACCTGGCTTTAGGTGGTTTTTGACTTGTGCGAAAAATAGTTAATGCGAATAATGGGAGATGGAAACGTATTTTCCGAATAAATTCTGATGTAGCAAACATTAAACCCACGTGACTAATCGGCTGTTTCGGTAGATAGAGTTTTATTTACTGTTGGTTACAAGGTTACCAATACCACCGTCATCTGCTCGAACAACTTGATGGAAACGCACCTAATTTGCATTTGTTAGTTTTTTTGTTAGTTTCGTTTTTGCGAACCTTCGAAGATTCACATTACGTTTGGATGGAAACCCAGCTACTGAATCATTTGCTAAACCAATTTATTCAAAAACACGGATTCATTAAGGAACGGCACTACTGTTTGTTGCTTGGAAACGTTAATTCTTTGCATGGACCCGTTTTCATCAGCGAAGCAAAAATAGATAAAGTAACTGCCAATATGTATTTTGTCAAAAAATGTAAGTTACTTAGTATTAACTTTTATTGAACTGTTGTTCATAAATATATTCTTACAATAGAAAGACACATTTAGTAACTAATTTTTTAAACTACAAAATGAAGACATATATGACAAAGAGTTTCCTGTGATCCTTTATCTAAATTATACCTAGACAGGAAATGATGTTATAAAATGATCTGATACACTACCTGCACTACCATTTAAACATGTAGGGTCAGCAAGATTTTGTTTTCTTTTAAATAAATTAATACTTTTTTTCAGCAAGCACGCATTAAATTGATCAATAGTGACAGTAAAGACATTTATAATGTTACAAAAGTTTTCCATTTCAAATACATGCTGAACTTTCTTTTGAACTTTCTATTCATCAAAGAATCCCACATCCCAGTTTCCACAAAAATATCAAACAGCACAACTGTTTTCAACATTGATAATAATAAGAAATGTTTCATGAGCAGCAAATCAGCATATTAGAATGATTTCTGAAGGATCATGTGACACTACTGGAGTAATGATGCTGAAAATTCAGGATTTATTTTAAATTGTAATAATATTTTATAATATTAGTGTTTTTACTGTATGTTTGATCAAATAAATGCAGCCTTGGTGAGACTTGCCGAACTTTTGAACAGTAGCGTATACTCTTAGTGACTGAAGTGCTGCATTACCTGTGCTTTCTGTAAGGGTGCCATGCGGCAGCAGAGAACAGCACTGCAGTTCCTGCAGATTTCCAGGAAAATTTCCTTGTAATTCCCTCCGTTGCTGTTTCCGTCCTGTGTTGGCTTCAGTACAGCTGACAGTGTTGCCCCATCGATTATCAGACCATAGTCTTGGCAATCACCTGAGAGCCTGTGTGGACGAAACATATGTGTGAAGCTGTCTGTGTGTAAACATGAAGGCATGTACACATTTCCACTGTACCCACCCTGAGAAAGTGTCCCTGGTCATGCCGCCATGCTGTCTCAGGACAGTCCTGCTCAGGTCGAACAGGACGTCATGGAGACTCTGCTCTTCTGTCCGCTTGGTTGTCAGTTCCAGGATCTGTGTATTGCGATGAAACAACTTGCTAGCATAGCATGTGGCTGCTGCCGTCTCCATTTTGTCCCCTGTGAGGACCCAAACCTTCATACCAGCCTTGTGCAGGGACTCGATGGTGTCGGCCGCTTTATCCTGCAGCCTGAAACATAAAATAATAACTTTTTTTAAGCATTTCATGTTCATGATTAACACAATGCAGGTATAATGAGCAAGTTGGGTTGCCTATATAAACAAACCTTTGCTAGCTCTGCCTTAAACATGCTAATGACCCTCGCAACTGTTGACATCCACAGTGTTTCCTTTCTAATGTACGTCTATCTAAGTCCTGCATTTTACAGACAGAATTCGACAGTTTTTAATCAGGTTCCTGTGTAATTTAATGATTTAAACTACCATTCAAATGTTTAGGGGCAGTATGATTTTAGTTTTTTTAAAGAAATACATACTTTTATTTAGCAAGGATGAATTAAATTGATTTAAACAAAACAGTACAGACTTTCAAACTGCTACAAAAGTATTTCAAATGAATGCTGTTCATTTGTTCTTTCTATTCTTCAAAGAATCCTAGAAAGAATGCATCATTGTTTCCACAGAAATATTAACCATCACAACCATTTTCAATATTGATAAAAATAAGAAATGTTTCTTGAGCAGCAAATCAGCATATCAGAATGATTTCTGAAGGATCATGTGACACTGAAGACTGGAGTAATGACGCTGAAAATTCAGCTTTTTTTAAACAATATTACTTCACAATATTTACAGTTTTTACTGTATTTTAAGTCAAGTAAATGCAGCCTTGGTGAGCATAAGAGACTTCTTTCAAAAACATTACAAAAATCTTATTGATCCTAAACATTTGAATTGAATTGTAAAAACAACCAGCAGATAAAATTCTTTCCAATGTCATTTCCTATTACGTCAAGCTCACATAAGACTAACATTCATAAAAAAATCTCCAATTTAGTTACATCAGACAAATTCTGTAAAGCTTGGGAGTGGAGCTTAATAAAGGGTCAATTTCAAACAAGTTCACTCTTTAAAAACAAATCTAGTGAACCTGTCTCACATTGACGTAAATAGTATCCAAAAGTACTGCATAAAATATCTGAAGTGACAATTATGCAATTGTTGCTTTGACAGCCCAACTGTATAGTGGCAGCAGCAGCAAAATTTTGGAACGGTATGTACTGTAGCATTCCTGTGCGCTTTATTCTTTGCGCAGTGCTGGAGTGAAAGTTAATGGACAGTGCTCTGCATGGCTCGGTGGCTCGGAGGTCTCCTACGGCAGTGTGATGTCTCAGCCCACTTCACTCAGTAATTAAGCAGCCCAGCAGTCAGGATTCACAGTGCCACACTGCTGCCAGATCATTAAGACTGCACCTCACTCACAGCCCAGCCATGCGGGGACTAGTGACATTCTCACAGAGACTCCCGGGAAGACACTCTATTACACTCGTTATTAAACATTATAATAACATGAATTGCATTTCACTCAGCCGCACTCTATTGAAGTTAAACAAATTCCAACATTCTAAATAAGTCATAACATTCCTTCTAACTTCCCCAACATTCTTTTTGGCTCAATAACATTCAAAGATTCTAAAACCTTGGCTTAAAGTCTACATGAAATCAAATGTTTTATGCTTACCTAGACTGCATTAATTGCAAACTAACCGCATCAGTTGTGCTCCTTTAATATTTTTGTGGAAACTATGATAAATTTTTCAAGATTCTTTTATTAACAGAAAGTTCAAACTAACACCATTTATTTGAAATAGAATTATTTTGTAACATTATTTAAATTTTTGATAAATTTAATGGGTCCTTGCTGAATAAAAAAATTAATTTCTACCCCCCCCCCCCCAAAAAAAAAAAAAATGACCGCAAACTTTTAAACAGGAGTGTATATTCTTAAACACATTCACAGCCTTCAGCTGCGTTCACACTACCAGTGACACGCAGTGACATGATCCCATGTTTAACTTTGTGCAAATGAAGAGCAAATTTTGTGTCAATATGAGTAACCAATATGACCAATATGAGTAATGGGGGGGGGGGGGGAGTTATTTACTTTCCTATAATTCATGAATCTGATTTGTCTTTGTGTATATATATATGCCTGAATGGTTTTGTGAACCTATAGATAGACCAGCGGTTGTGCTTTCGCTGCAGATAAAAAGCAACGATAGCTAAGAGCACTCGCTGTTTCTCCTTCATCTTTAATATTAAGTATTCTGTGTACCAATTCCATTTATATTTAGATTTTTCCCTCCAAAATCATTGTTTATCAGCGGCAAGAAAACTGATTTGGTGGAATAACATCGGTGAATGTCACAGTGGAAACGCCCACTAGCGACCTTACCTCCAGCCATTGGCGACATACAGTGCCAAAGTCACTGATAGTGTGAAAGCAAAATTATTGAGCATGATTCATGCACTTTATTGTGAAAAAACAAACAATTTGTCTTCATAATAACATTCTCCACCTCTGAAATGACTTTCCTTTTCCAATAATGTCACCTATAGGTCAAGTGGGCGGGGAAAATAATACAGCCATTTAAGACACTGTTTTAGGCAACTGTTAGCTAATGCAGCCTTTCTAAAATCTTGGCAATAGTTAGCAGTAATTTAAAAACTTATGTAACGTTAATTATATCCTCTCTACAATCCACTGCAGTCTTACATTCCAGTCAGGCTCTATTCTCATACTGAACACCCACTTTTCTCTATGAAATCCAATTCTCAACAGATAAAAAGTACCGTCCTTCTAATTTTTTCTTGTAGAATATCCTGTTAAATACATTCCATAAGGTGTGGTCACATTTACAGATGTTCTGCGAAATTAACCAATCATTTCAATAGAAGAATGAGAATTTTGCATGTGGGTGAAAGATTTCCTTGCACAGACTTTGCAACGAGTTCAATTTGATCACATAAATCCGTTGCATTGAACAACAGAAAGCGACTTTCAGTTCGAAAGTGACTTTTGTGTCAGTTGTGCTTCATATATCGCTACAAAATGGAAATTTGGAAAAGGAAAAAGTGTGGTCACTAATGTTTGCATTTGCCATTTCATGTTGAGTAAGAATGTTTCTTGCATATTGTTTTTTCAATCCTGTTACAAACAGTCAGCGATACTTATCAAATTAGCTTTGTGAATTTTTGACTATAACATACCATCTTGAGTGACCTCTTGAAGACACAACAGGCTTGTGCCTACGGGGCAGTGATTGCATCTAATTAACACAGCCTGACAAAATAAGTTCCCGTCCAGTAATCACTATTTGTTTGCTCTGTCATTTTCATTAAGGCGGTCGACATGGATTGATGTGTTTATTTATAACGTTGGGTTGGATGGCCTCCATAAGTGCATAAGCCAAAACAGTGGTTCATCAGATCTGCGTCTGCCGGCCCCCGATTGATTCAAGAGGGGGTCTAATTACGTTAGCTGCTCATTATCAGGACACTGAAGCCTAATGGATGGGCTCTATTGATTGCCTGTGCAATTAACGTTAACTCACACTGGTTCTGCCAGGACCGCAGGTGCTCACGTGCGCTTCAACTGGACGGCCGCCGGACCTGTAACTCTCCCACCCAGTTATTGGGCCAATCGGAACCTTGGCATTCAGCCAGTTAAAAATCTAATACTGCTAATGCACATCTATGATCAATTTCAGTTCGGGAAAATGTACAACGATTCTTGTTTACTTAGGGAAATGCATGACGCACTTTATTGAAAACACAAGGTTATTACTAACATGCTGATGTTTTTACTTGGCAACATAAACACTGGAAAGCAATATCGGACTTGCTCAGAAATGCATCAGACGTCATGGTTCCATATATCCAGACACTATGGATTTTTTGATGGTGCAGTGGGTTGGAGCATGAGGGAATGGGAGAGTTATCTGCATATTTAGATCATATAGATGAATGACTTAAAGCCTGATAAAATGAACAGTTCCCTGATTTTCTATAGCGACTCCAGTGTAGTAACAAAATGTTGTCAATTTTTGGGAATGTACACTGGGGTTTAAAACTCTTAGACCACAGTGAAAATCTGGGATTCAAAAACTAATTTAAAACTTAAAATAAACAGAAAATATTTGATTCTGGGCTATTTTTAGGCTACTAACTAAGAAGTCACATGTTCTTGCTTCCACTGAAACACAAGATTCTCTTTGTATCATTCTCAAATTTTGCTGGAGAATAATACTAAGAATTTTGTTTTCCAATTTTCCCTCAAATTATAATGCACACTTGATAATTTGTTAATAAAAGCACGTTTTCAAATGATGCTGGATAACAATACTAAGAATTGTTTCAATTAAACATTTCACTCAAATTGTTATGCAAATACCATGAACAATCTATTTAACTACAAAATGCAAAATAAAACCAGTTCCACTGGTGGGTTGACATTTGGATCCCACTGTATCTTAGTTATTTGTATTTGCATTCTGGATTTGACAAGGGAATACTGAACATGAAATGTTTTGGATTCCAGTCAGTCAGCTTCTGTTAATTTGTGAACTTTGAAATCGAAAGTTTGATTCACTTAAGTACAAGAATTTTTTAACAAGTCAATCAAACTTAGGAGGCAGTGATTCACCTATCTTCCACAGCGGTGGCTCCCAGCAGGATGAAATCCTTTTCGATGACATCATAAGCTTCAGCCAGTTTCTTGTCACGCTCCTGCAGAGCTAGTTTAGCGCTGTTGAGAAGACGGCACGTTTTCTCATACTCCTGATGAGTCAGCTTCTTATAAGCCACACAGAGAGTCCGTAAACCCTCCTACAAGGGAAAGATTTGAAACAAGTTGTCAGCTTAGCCTTCCAGGATTTGAAACAAGTTGTCAGCTTAGCCTACCAGGTCCATTCATTTGCAAAAAGAGCCAAAATTCAACACCAGAATTCATTCTTTGTCCCAAAACAGCATTAATCTTAGATATAACTAAATATAGGTTTACATAACATAAAAGGAACGAACAATACCAATGCAAAGAGAAATTAAATGTTGACATTATTTATTCACACTTGTATTGTTCCAAATTTGTGACTTTCTATTTGTGATATACAGTGCTCATGCTGCTCTTTTCCATAGAATCAATCAAGTGTTGACCACAAGCTGTCAAACTCCAAAAAGGCCAAAAAAAAGCAATATTGTGCTTATGCGCAATATTCTAAAAAAAAAATTTTCTTTTTTGAAACTTGACTTCCTTTAGTTGTATGCAAAAGACCAGCATGAACATTATGAAAAACATTTAACTTCCCATGTAAGAAAGAAAGTCATAAGGGCTTTTCACACCGGCTTACCGTCCTTCTAAACCCCAGGTTTTCTTGTTTCACGCTTGTAATTTAGAAGCAGTATGAGCAGTGTGAAACATGAAGATAACTAAGGATAACGTCTCGTGATTCCAATCAGTCGACACATCGAACGTGAGCGACTGAAAGGGAACCCAGGATTCTGTTTACCTACAGTTTAGAATAACCCAGGGTTGACTATCTCAAGTGTGAAAAGCCCTATACAGGTTTAAAACTACATGATGGTGAGTAAATGACACAATTTTCAGTTGTTGAACAAAACCCTTTGAAATGTAGATTACTGAATGAAAAAATGCTCAAGTTGAAAAGTCCCCATTATGACTACATTATGACACTACTGATAGAACTGTCATTTTGAGCTCCTTCACTCTGTCTTTAGAACAAAGATTCTGTTTTGTCTGCCTCTACAGAAACATTTTCACTACTGCTACCAAAGTCATGAATCAGCACAGATGCCAGTACAACCTAACCCTTTCTAAAGTGATGTAATTCCTGACACATGTCTGTGAGTAACATAATGAAGTAACATAGAGCTTTCTCAATCTATGACATTTGATCAATTCCTAATGCCTGGGAACATAATTATCTACATTTTTTTAAACAGTTTAATATATTTGACATGTTTAAGATAATTATATTCATTAGATTATAAACAGCAAAAAGTATAAATGACTTCTGGTGCTATAGGTACATAGAGATATTAAACTAATAACCGTTATGATAGGAAAGCTAATGGGAACAGAGTTGGGCTGCAGTTTGCAAATACATAAATAGAAAGGCAATAAAGACTTTCTGGTTTCTTTCTCATTTTCTGTGATGCTTATACTGTAGGTACTTCTCTCTTTCAGCCTTTATTTTGAGGATGATGCTCATGCTAAACAAGTTGCACAAGCAAACACATCTGAGAGGAGCTTTTTTACATCAAAATCTAAAAAGGTGCTTTTGTGGCCTATTAATAGCTCTGCTAAAATAAGAAAGAAGATTAAGATATTTCCGATTTCTGCTCACCACAGCGTTGTACTCTACTCGCGCTCTGACCTGCTCCACCTTCCCAGAAACCACCCGTGGGAAAATAGAGGAATCTGCACCTTTACAGAACAAGTAGTACTCTCCTAGAACAAACAAACAAACAATTATGAACACATACAACTATAACAACTATAAAGAAGAAACTGTATATCCACAGGTATTGCATGGTTTCAATAAATTCATAATAGGTATTAAATGGATAGTTCTGAATATTCTCTCATCATTTACTCACCCTCATGCCATCCCTTATGTATATGACTTTCCTTCAGATAAACGCAAACAAAGATTTTTAAGAAAATAATCCATCTCTGTGAGTTCATATAATGCCATCGAATAGGTGCCGCTCGATTGACACTTCCAAAACCACACAAAACGCTTGTGATGGAAATCCATACTATCCCAGTGGATGGACCAATGTCTTCTGAAGCAAAACGATAGGTGTGCGAAAAACAAACTAATATTTAACACTTTTAAATCAATTAGCTAATCATTGCTTCTGCTTTACTATCATATGAGGCCGTTGTGAAGTTAGCTCGAGAAGTGGCGGTCCTCTGTGCTTCCATGTTACTTCTCGCGTGAACTTCACAAAGCATTTACGTCAAGTTGAACTTGTGAACGCACCTAGAACAGTTGGCTGGAAGCGATAGCTTATAGTTAAAAGAGTGTAAAATATTATCCTATCATTTTGCTTCAGAAGACATTAGCTACGTTTACATGGACACCTTTTGTTTCAGTCTGAATGAATTCATTCCGATTGATTAAACTAAACGAAGTGTTTACATGAACGTTAAATACAGTGATCAGGTTGACGTGCGCGTGAATTGTTGACGTGCGCGTGAACATTTTAGAATGACACGACAGTCATTTATAATACTTACTTCTACAACAACAGCTCTTTTCACTCTTTTCATACATCATTACACCATTTCTACGTGCACATGCACAGCACTCTAGTTTCGTTTTTCAATCCGATTAAGTGTTTACATGTCCTCTCGATCAGATTAGAAAAGGTGTAAACCAAGTCTTACAATTTTAATCGTATTTGGCCAATTTAATTGACATGGTTACATGTGACTTTTTGATTCCGACTGTGCTGGTAGTCGGATTACAATCAGATTATTAGGGTCAATGTAAACGCAGCTATTGATTTATCCACTGGGGTTATATGGATTACCATCATGAACACTTTGTGTGGTTTTCCAAGGGTTAAATGAACGGCACCCATTCATTGGCATTATATGGACTCGCAGAGATGGATTATTTTCCTTAAAATCTTTGTTAGTGTTTATCTGAAGAAAGAAAGACATTGGGGATGGCATGAAAGAAAGCGAATAAGATAATTACAATTTTTGGGTGAACTATCCCTTTAATTCATAATTGTAGCAAAATTAAAGTATGTAACTAATGCTTAAAGTCAACATGAAATAAAAATGTACCCTATTTTATATCCCGTTTCTCTCTGAAAAACTATCATACATCACAATATGGTAGTAAAATTAGTCACAAGCATCATTTCATTGTTTTAAATGAGCATATTAGTTATGCTGTCAGGTTCTCAGTGTATTCAAGATTATCTTAATTTTAATTAAAAGAGTAATTATCAGGTCAATTGTATGTGACTGAATGTATTCAGGAATCATACAGATGTTAAATCTAGCTCTCGTTTGTATGCTAGTAGCACACTGACCCACTTGCATTAACTGGCTCCTCAATTTGGGCACACATGGTGACTCAGACACTTTCACTGGAATGTGTAACAGTCACTTGCTGTTCCAGAATGAGTGAGTGTGTGTTTGTGTGTGTGTGTGTGTGTGTGTGTGTGTGTGTGTGTGTGTGTGTGTGTGTGTGTGTGTGTGTGTGTGTGTGTGTGTGTGTGTGTGTGTGTGTGTGCGTGCGTGTGTGTGAGTGTTTACTCAGCAATGATTTAAGTACAAAATTATGCCCAGACGTTAGCTAAATCCCTTTGGGTATGTTCTCAGATGGGAAAATCATTCATAAATTAAGTGAATAATTAGGGCTGCCAATCTCTAAAAAAATAAATTAAATTAATTACATTATTTGCAGAAAAATGTATCAAATTAATCTAATATAAACCAATATATCAATATTTGTAGAGATATTGCAAAGACATTTCATTATTGTGGCAGAATAAAACATTGAATATATATGACTAAGTGCCTTTATAAGTTAATATATTGTTTGTTTTATTTGTATTTCATTAAACATAACTATAAAAGTATGGGATTAGATTACTGGTCAGGAGACATGATTGACTTTTAAATTTTAATCACTTTTTAAATAATAAATCACACTAACATTAACATGTTAAACTGACATTATATATTTTTTTATATTAGAAAGAGGCATCAAGGTTTCCTATAGTTTATAATAATATATAATAATTATATTTAGCTTTATATAAAAACAACACAAGTGTACGACACAAGTGTGTCGGTGTGTACCTACTTAATTTTGGGGACAAATTTGTACCCAGAAGTTAGCTAAATCTTCATGTGTAAAAAGTGGTATAAAAAAAGTAATAGTAAATAAAGTAAATTTATGTAATGTGATTGTGCATGTGTGTGTGTGTGTGTGTTTTCATCATACCTGAGCTTGATCTTACGATTACACTCATTCTCCTCCTCACTGAATCAAAGTTCAATACTTCCAACAGCTCAAATCTGTGAATGCATAAACACAACCAGATAACGTAGGAAGTATTTATAGATTTAAAAGGATACCTATGTACATATAAATCAGAGGCGCTGACTGGGTCCTTTGGGATGCATTATCACAGACAGATAGAGTTTTTATGTGACTGTGCTGACCCTCATGTTCTCAGCAGTAGGACAGTGTGTAGCTGCACTAATTATGGCTGATCATTGTCCTTCAAGGACATACACACACACGCGCACACACACACACACACACACACACACACGCGCGCGCACACACACACACACACACACACACACACACACACACACACACACACACACACACACACACTTCACTACTTCCCAAAACATACTGTATAACAGTGTTGTTTTAATAAACACACAACTATATTAATATGACAACCTGCTGAGTAAATACACAGATGATTACAGATCAAACTGTTCCTTTGCTGAGGTTTCTTTCTCACACCACATGTGGGAAAATTACATAGCATGACAAGAAAATGAAAGCTGCAGTCACCACAGGGGGTGTTAGCAGCACTGCTAGTGCTAGTGGTATGAAGCTAAATGTGTTTTTATTTTTATTATTATATGCAAAATAATTTAAAATGCACAAGTGTGTGTGTGTATATATATATATATATATATACACATACATACACACACACACACACACACACACACACACATATGTATATGTACATATATATACATATATATACATGCATACATACATAGATACATATACACATACTACTATTATTAAAAAATCTATTATTTTCCTAATTATTAATTTTACTTTCATTAATTTTGTTTTTAAGTAAGAGGTATTATCATATTCAAATATATATTTAAAAGATATATAGATTTGCATATGATAAATAAAGTATAGATTTGCAGTGTGTGATATGTTTAGAATATAGATTTGCTTAATGCCTGCATACTTATTATTATATTTATAAGTAATTATAAGTATTATATAGTATAAGTATTAATATAACATGTTAATTATCATATGCAAATCTAGATTTAAACATATTCTTCTATTAATATTTTACTTTTATAGTCTTGTATTCATTTTACTATTATTTTAATAACACTATTACAAACTATTTTCAAAACCCTTTGTCAGACCAAGCTAACTGTACAAAAGACATCAAAATGTTGCTAGTTTCCTGTTGGTCATTGCGCTCATGCTGTTGTCCAGATGGCTCACCTTTCCATTTCATCATCTCTGTTAAGGATCTCCATGTGACTGTCCTTCAGACGGAGATATGTGAAGCCCAAACTGAGCAGGTGAGAGAAAGAGAAAGTCAGCTTTGTTTCTTATTGTGATAAAGGGCTCATGTCATAATGAATCAACTTTTCTTTGAAAATCTAATGAAGACATTTACAAATATAACAAACGCACAACAACTTTTACAGCATTTATTAATCTTAGTTAATGTTAATCTCAACATTTACTAACACATTTTTTAAGATCAAAAGTTATGTCAGTTAACCCCTTAGCTGTCATCCCCCTTTTGATAATTGACATTAAAATGCACTATACAAACTTAAATGGTTGTAATTCAAGAATGCTTTGGAATACAGACCTAAGTTTGGTCTTGTTTTAAAGAAAACAATCAGCAGATTATTACTGAAGTGAAAGCACTTCAAAAAATTAAAGTATGAAAAAGTTATGGAAGTTAAAATTTACAGTAAATCAAATATACTTTATCAATATTTTTTTTTATATAAAATAAATATTTTACAAAATATTTTTTAGTATAAAATTACTATAAAATGAAAGCTAAATATCTAACCAAGTTGTGTTCCAAATTTGAAGTTGATATCACAAAAATTGAAGTTCCCATGAGATTTTGTTTAGGCGTTGTACCAAAAATAGCCACCGGGTGCCATTGAATTCCATTGAATCTAATTGTATGTATTCTGCCATAACAAATTAATAAATTTCTATCCAAATATCATTTTTGTTACTAAAAATGGAACCTTGAGACTCAGACCTTTCTGACAATATGTGTTTTGTCAAGATTAGAAAAGTTTTTGATAAAAAATTATGAAAGATGATGCCCAAAAGGGGAGGAGCCTAATACAAAAATACCGTTTCTATGGTAACGCAACGTCCAATTTCAAAACGGTTTTCACAGGATGAATTCTGAGTTCGTAAGCTTTTAAATGATACCTAATTTATAATTTATGATTTTGACCTAATTTATAATAATGATAAAAAATAAAAATGTATATATATAATATATATTATATTTTTTAGAGGACTTTTTACTTTACTTTTTCAAATATTATTTCATCTTTTTTTATTGACAAATACTAGATTATGTTTTATTATGAACTTTTAGCATTAAAAACCAAAGTTTCAATTTTTAAAAGTGTGTGCGTTGACTTTTTGTGACAAAGGTCAGAAACTCCTGTTATGACGTAGATTTTTTGAGGCGCACTCTTGTCAAAAATTCATATATTACTGTTCCTACATAATTTGTAATAAAAAAATAGTGCAAAAATATCTATTTAGGAGTCTTAGACCTTTCCAACGATATATAGTTTGTCATGATTAAATTAGGATTTAATAGTAATATATTGAATTAAAGTTAGGCGTCCCGCTAGCGGGACGGTGACACTTAAGGGGTTAAAATTAGTTGATGCACTTTTGAACTAACCTAAAAAATTGTATTAACATTAACAAAGGTTAAAGGTAGGGTAGGCAATTTATTTATAAACACTTTTTGCTATTCTGGTTGAAACTCTCTTCATATCATGATAGTAATTAATAATAGAAGTGGTCCAAATATTAAAACATGTACATATATATTTGTGGATGTCTCAGGACCAAAAAAAATGTCCGTCCGATCATTCCATTCGGTCCGAATCCCGGTGGGATCTCAAACTTTCAACGCTAGCTTGCTATTGCTAGCCTCTCCGAAATTGCCTTCCCTATACCTTTAACAAATCCTGTAAGAATATATTGCTCATTGTTAGTTCATGTTAACTAATGAAGTTAACGCATGTTAACAAATGAGACCTTATTGTAAAGTGTTACCATATAGTTTTATAAACTGTGTCCGTGTGAGTGCATGTTTATGAGTGTGAGTTTATGTATGCATGTGTCTTGCCTTTTCATGCCCTCCACCAGCGCAACCTCGTCTGGAGAGGAGGAGATGTAGAAGGAGGTGGATTTGCCCTGATGGATTCCTCTCTTAATGCCGTCCACCGTCTCCTCTTCCTTCACCTGGACTGTGTGACACAGGCACAATGCACGGAAAAACAGCTCCTCTCGCTCCTGATGAGACACACACACACACACACCAAGAGTCAGAAATGACACCACGCTACGAGAGATTAAAAAGACAATTGGTTCTAAATCCCAGAAGATTTCAAGAAGACATAAATGTTTACCCTGAAATACGGTGTACAAAACTTTTGCTACAAAGAGTTTCCAATTCCTAAAGAGCGTTTAAAACAGTAATATACTGTATTAAATGTAATACTAGAAAAAATAAATCTCTTCTGCTCACCAAGGCTACATTTATTTGATCAAAAATACAGTAAAAACTAAAATATTGTTTCAATTTAAAATAACTTTTCTATTTCAATATATTTTAGAAAGTCATTTATTCCTGTGATGTAAAGCTGAATTTTCAGCATCATTACTCCAGTCTTCAGTGTCACATGATCCTTCAGAAATCATTCTGATATGCTGATTTGGTCAAAACAGTGTCTGTGTCTAACTCTGAACAAAATGCAGTCAATATACCCATGTATCCAGTAAATATTTGGATACATTTGATACAAGCAGGCATTAAAGATCTCAACAACACTGAACTCTAATATTTCACTTTATGCACATGCACACAGTATTATCCTAACAGAATCTGATTTGAATGGGCAAACTGAGTTTATCCATTATTCACAAATCACAGTCAAAAATACAACTGACAAAAGATGTGAGGTGAAATTCGAGTTAACAAATTCTTTAATAAATGTTTTAGTTAATCTTCTGCATTAATGTGTCACATCGCTCAAAGATAAAATTAGAATACATCCATCACTCCATCCATCCACAGCTAAAATATTCATGGAAAAACTTGCCTTGGTGATAACATGATTTATCTGTCCAATGACACATAACTAGCTATTGATAATAACATTCTTTCATCTTGTCCAAAAGTTTTTATAGCTTCTTTCATCAAATGTATAAAAATCACATTAAAACCAGAAGACTAAAATGTTTGCAAAAATAGAAAAATCAGTTTGTTTTAAATTATATTTGGTTTAATATTTTAATGATTTTCCTTTCTTTTTTTTAGTATGTACAAATACTTTTTTTGGACTACTATAAGACAGTTACTTTGGTTCAAGTACAATGAAGTTTGGGGTCTTTTTTTGTGAAAGAAGTTTTTATGCTCAGCAAGAATGCATTTATTCGATCAAACATATACAGTACAAACAGTTAAATTAGGAAATATTATTACAATTTTAAATGATTGTTTTCTATTTGAATCTATTTTAAAATCTATTCTGTGATGCTAAGCTGCATTTTCATCGTCATTACTACAGTCTTCAGTATCACATGATCCTTCAGAAATCATTGTCCACATATTCAAATCCCTGCTAAGCAGCAGTTATGGAAACAAACAACAAGCTCACCTTTCCATCTACGCCTGGAGAGGAGTCGATCATGTCCATTTCTGCAGCTCCAGGTAAGATCTGCCCGTTACAGATGGCATGCGGCACATACACATGCCCATCCACACAACATTCCCTCAACTCCATGTTATTTTCTGTCAAAGTCCCAGTCTTGTCTGTGAAGACATATTCCACCTGTAATGGAGAAGGGAAAAAAAGAGAGAAAAAGTTAACAAATATTGACCCGGACAGTTTTGGAATGTACTGAAATGGTTTCGCACCTGTCCAAGTTCCTCATTAAGATCTGAGGTATTGACGAGCGGTCGCTCTCCGAGCTCCTCATCAAACATGTCATCGTCCCACAGGATGAAGTACGAGCCCAAGAACTTCTGCATCTCCACGGTAACGTACATGGACACGGGAATGATGTAGTTGAACAGAACCATGTAGGCCAGGAAATCTGTGAATGCCCGGATTAACTGAGGAGACAAATGATGGGAATTAAATAGTTCGGGTTTCATTTTGAGCATTTGTTTTGCTTTGTGTTAATGATATGAAAGTGTAAAATATACTAAGTAGTATATACTGTATATATACTACTATACTACTATACACACACTCACCTAAAGGATTATTAGGAACACCATACTAATACTGTGTTTGACCCCCTTTCGCCTACGTGGCATTGATTCAACAAGGTGCTGAAAGCATTCTTTAGAAATGTTGGCCCATATTGATAGGATAGCATCTTGCAGTTGATGGAGATTTGTGGGATGCACATTCAGGGCACGAAGCTCCCGTTCCACCACATCCCAAAGATGCTCTATTGGGTTGAGATCTGGTGACTGTGGGGGCCATTTTAGTACAGTGAACTCATTGGCATGTTCAAGAAACCAATTTGAAATGATTCGAGCTTTGTGACATGGTGCATTATCCTGCTGGAAGTAGCCATCAGAAGATGGGTACATGGTGGCCATAAAGGGATGGACATGGTCAGAAACAATGCTCAGGTAGGTCGTGGCATTTAAACGATGCCCAATTGGCACTAAGGGGCCTAAAGTGTGCCAAGAAAACATCCCCCACACCATTACACCACCACCACCAGCCTGCACAGTGGTAACAAGGCATGACGGATCCATGTTCTCATTCTGTTTACGCCAAATTCTGTCTCAACAGAAATCGAGACTCATCAGACCAGGCAACATTTTTCCAGTCTTCAACTGTCCAATTTTGGTGAGTTCTTGCAAATTGTAGCCTCTTTTTCCTATTTGTAGTGGAGATGAGTGGTACCCGGTGGGGTCTTCTGCTGTTGTAGCCCATCCGCCTCATGGTTGTGCGTGTTGTGGCTTCACAAATGCTTTGCTGCATACCTCGGTTGTAACGAGTGGTTATTTCAGTCAAAGTTGCTCTTCTATCAGCTTGAATCAGTCGGCCCATTCTCCTCTTAAAAATTGCTTAAATCACCTTTCCTTCCCATTCTGCCATTCAGTTTGGAGTTCAGGAGATTGTCTTGACCAGGACCACACCCCTAAATGCATTGAAGCAACTGCCATGTGATTGGTTGATTAGATAATTGCATTAATGAGAAATTGAACAGGTGTTCCTAATAATCCTTTAGGTGAGTGTATACAGTATATACTACTTAATATATATGTGTGTATATATATATATATATATATATATATATATATATATATATATATATATATATATATATATATAAACATAGTAGTACAAAATATTTCGAAATTTCTATATTAAATATATAACTTTATTTCCATTTTTAATTTGTAAATAAAATAAAACAATAAACACACAGTATAATAAATATAGAAATAATAATAAAATAAACTATACTAAATTATAATTCGATATAAAAACAATTATTATAATAGTAGCACGTACTACATGCCGTTGCCTCTCAGTCTCAGTTTTCTGGTTGTACCAGGGCTCATCTCGGTTTGGGTCGGCCTGCCAGACGTACTTGAGGAGCGTATTGATCAGAGCTTTACTGATCAGAATGCAGAGGTACACAATCAGGTAGGCATTCATTGACCTGCAGGACAAACAGCGATGAGATGATCTCAGACCCATATAGTATATGCATAATCAATTATGGACCTAATGGTACAGACACGTATCACGGAGTGACAAAATCCATCCGCAATAACTTTCCCTGAGAGTCTCGTATCCTGTGCGAATGACATCTATAATATTAAATTAAGGTCTAAAAAAAAAAAAAAATCAACATTGATTTGATTGAAAAGTCAATGATATCCAAACTTTTGAAAGAAGATCTCTGAAAGTACACCTGCTTATTCAATATAAACAGATTTTATGTATTTTCTTAATGGCTGCATTTATCTGTCTGACAGAATTGTCAGCGAGACACATATGAGCGCAACTTGATACAATTCGTGACAACAAATACAGAGGCTTGCAATTTGCTTTACAAAACGGACACTAAATGCATTGCGCTGTACATGCTGACAGCAAGATAAACCGATCGAAAGCCTATCATCGTATCTTACTTTTCAACAGCGGAGCGTTTCTGAGACTTGGACTGGTAGTTGAGGGCCATCTTGGTTTCCATGCCTGTGTAGATGGCCACAGCTAGAGAAACAAAAGAAGACCAAGAGCATTTTGAGAACATACTTCTCTTATGACCATCTCTATACAGCCTATTTGATGTTATGACAATGTGAAACCCGTTGTTACATAACTGAGCTCTTTTTGTCTTACCGTACAGCTAAACATTTTAGAGCTTACCCTGCACTTAGAATCGTCACGTGTATAATGTGACATTCATCTCCCTCTCTCGCCCTTTCTCTCACTCTCCCTCTCTAGCAATTAAGGACTTCTCTCTGATCTCACAAGCTTCAGTGACTCATTTAATTACAGTGGGAACAGAGTGACAAAATGACTCAACCAGAAACTCTTCTCTCATTCTCCTGCCCTTCCTTTTGCCTGAAAAAACTGATCACTTATGCATTGTACCGGGTTATAGTGATATATCTTGGCATCATTGACATCAGTAGGTTTAGACTAAATGCAAACAGCACTCCTAAGGAACACAATATATACCTTGAATGTACCGCATGATGTTCAGGATAAAGTGCAAAATGCATAGATATAAATGAGTATGCGCTTATGTAAATATATAGTGTGGATCTTATTACCATGTATGTATTCAGTGTTTTTCAGTGTGGCTCCACGCAGCAGCAGGTTCTCAGAACCCAGGGGTCTAAAATAATCAAACAAGATCAAATTGAGCATTACAAAGATGAAAAAATGATGCTCAGATCTTTTGACAGTGAACACACTGTAGTGCAACTTTATAAGTCACACTGCAGGGCCATTTTAAATAAAAATGAAGGTAAAAAAAGTGATTGAAAATTGAGAGAAGGTGAATTAAATGGTAATTGGAAATGGAAAATTAAAAGAAATGGTGACCAGTAAAAGCAATGAAATATACACTTTACCTTATGCGCTTATACCTTAACCTAAAACATTCATGTTATGTGCCAACTAACCTAATATTCATGAACTAAATATCAAAATAAATATTTGTGAAGCTGCCTAAATATATTATATTGCAGTCGTTGCAGTATTATATAAAATGCTATATTTATTAACATATTTGCATATTTGAAGTGCACCAATATACCAATATTTGCATTATTTCTATTATATAACATGAAATATATAATATTACATTACATTTACTAACATATTTGTACCAAAATACAAAATTGTTTATTAAAGTTAGAGTGGACTCTAGGGTCCAAGGAAATCTGGAAATCTGAATGGGAGCATTTCTTTAGTAAGAATCAGAATTGGAAGATAGAACTGTTCTATGAAAATGATAAATTGTCCCTCCTGAATTCAATCTTTCACACACTGGCCCTTTAATTAAGAGTCAATTTCCTGAATATAGATTTACCTCGCGATAGGTTCGTCGCGATCCAAATAAATATTGATGCGTCCCACAAATCTACAGCAGGAGAGGAAGAAAAGACAGAAATTAATGACTAGTCTGGGCTTTGTGTGTGTGTGTGTGTGTAGTTAAGACACCATGTGAGAATATTTGTGTGGGGTATCTGGAGTGTGTGGCATGTTTGTGTCAGTCCAACAGTAGTCCTATGCATAGTATGTGTTTGTAAGAGAAAGCAAGGGTTTGTTTATGTGTTAACTGCTGATATATGTGCGTATTACTCACTTGTAAAGGTCCGGCTGGGGTTGTTCGCATTCTATCGTGGCATGCAGTGTGTCCACCTCCTCTGCTGTGTTGAATGCCTTTGTGTCCTGAACTGCATAATAGGTCTTTGTGTAGAGGAGAGCACGAGAGAAACCAGTCGACATTCCAAGGTCAAAAACTCTCACACATATTTCTACAATCTCCTATCTAATGAGAGTAACTGGCAGTGTGCTGTATAGTGCGACCAACACATTTCAGTCACAGTGTAACATTTCAGTCACAATGTATGAGAACAAAACTTGAACTGAACTGAGCCGGAAGATGACACTACTGTTTTCTGCAGAGCTGCTTTATTGCTGATGCGACTTTGTTTCATAATTAATGAATTTTGCAACAACAATCAACAATGAATCAATACTGAACAAACTTGTGCTGTATAATGACACTATTGTCTTTTTTAGAGCTTCTTTACAGCAGAACTTCGTCTCATATTTGACTAAGTTTGCATCACTGATTCTATTATTTTCCAGTTTATTACTGAGAAGATGCTTTGAAACTATCTATATTGCTTAAAGCGCTATATGAATAAATGTGACAGTATGTAAATGTGACTTGTAAGTTTACTATAAATTCATAAGTTTTAGGAATAATAACAGTGATGTTTGCCTTTCTATAAAATGACCAATCACCTTATGGCTGGACTCTCCATCTAAGCTGGCTGTTGTGACGAAACATGTCCCGTCGTCTCTACTGGTGGAGAGCAGTATGAGGTCACACGGAAACGTCTCATCCTCCTTCACCTGGACAATATCACCCACCTGAAAGGTCAAAGAGCAGGAAAGGGTTCAATTCAACATTTATGTGGTACGGATAATGTCTACATACCCTTACTACAGAGCTTTTGAATAAAGTAAGATATACTGTCACACCAATATCAACAAATCAACTATAGACAATGAGTTGCCTATAGTACTATAGTAATGAGTTGAGTCACAGTGGAATGAAAAAAGATATACAGTCAAACCAAAAATTATTCAGACACCAGATATAATTTTTGATGTTTTTTTTTACTAGTGGGTACAGGACACTATAGTTTATTTATGTAAGTGAGGATAGCAAAATAAAATAAACTGTGACATATTATACCCAAAAATTCTTAATACAGTGGACTACTAGTAAAATTTATAAAATATTTGGGACCAAAAATGATTCAGACACTTTGACCTGACCATGTTTTGCTTAAGTGTTTTTTCTTTAATTACTAATGTGACCTTTTTACACCACAGACTGAACAAAATTAAGCATTGCTTGGTAATTGGTAGACCAATTATCTAATTGTGTACTTCAATTTAACAGCTGACAGCTATTCAACCTAATTAATTTGTGAGACAGTCTAACAGAAGGATGGCCAGAACCAGCAGTCATTTTATTACCATTTTCTAAACTATAGCGAATAAACTGTGATAATGTAAGAAATGTTGAAGGTGTCTGAATACATTTAGGTTTGACTGTGTTTTCATGAATCTACATAAATGAAAATCCTGATCCTGGTAATTGTTCCCGCTGGCCTGTCTGCATGTGTTGCATAACGGATTACAGATGCTGGCCGGATTATCAGTAGGAAAAGCTGTAATGGTTAGTATTTAAGCATCGTCACAGCTTTCAGTGTTCTTCAATGTGGGTTTTTTTACTCACTTTATTTACTAGCAAAAATTCTACAAAAAAAAAAAAGGTTCTATACTAATAAAAACATTTTAAGATTTTTTTTTCTAACATTAAAATACTGATTATTTCATTTTGAAAGAGAGTGAGAGACCAATAGTTCCACAATTAAATAACAAAAGATTCCCAGTGCATTGTGGGTAACGTGGGCACACTGTCATTCTGCTTGTTGACATGCCAACATTCTGCTTCCAAACAGCAAGCTGCTGGTTAGCAGAGCGAAACTTTGTTGATTTATTTCTCTGAGAATAAAACGAAAACTCATTTCAACACTTGAGGTGTGTCATTTTTTCAGCATTAAAATATTTTCTCTTATGCTATCTTAATATGCATAGATAGTAAGCCATTTATAGGCTAATTTTCCTGAAAAATGGAAACACTATGGGACTTTCAAAACACTGCTGTTTATTTAAAGTTCCCCTGTAGTCAATAATTGTATCTCTTAAAACTCATCTTTGATCACCAAAATGACATATTTAAATGTTTTTTCCTTGAAAAAAAAATCTTCATGCCTTAAAGTAGCTTAAATGTAACTCTACACTCTTTCCTCATTTAGTATACATGGTTCTATGAATATGCAAATTAGCCCCGCCTCCACTAACACCAGCTCAGAGATCCACTCGTTGACGATCACACTTTGACGTGATTGGTTACAAGGTAGTTTGTGACGTCAGAAACACCAGCGATTTCAAACCGCGTTTTTGAGACTGTCTTTGGTTCATTGCAGTTTTAAGGATAAAATACTCAGCAATAGTGTTGACTTATAAATTAGCACATGGGTTTGTCTTAAAGCATATTAAAAACGCCAAATAGACATATAACAACATTAAAAACTTGATTTTCACCACAGGGGGACTTTAAATGTCTCAACCAGCCCAATACTGGCTCAACAAATGGGATGAGTTTGGGGCATCTGTTTTCTTTACCAATGGAAAAACAAAGAGGACTGTTTGGGAAACCTTAACAGAGAAATTTTATATGTGCTTAGCTTACGCACCCGTAGCTTTTGACTCTGTTTGCGCACGACTTTGCCATGCTGGATGACGTGGACTGGACATTGGTTTATAGCGTTGTCCGCTTTGTGCCTGATCCAGTCCTCATAGCCCTGCAGAGAAGAAGGGTGGCGAGAGAGACGAGTGAAGGAGTGACGTCACAACCATAACATCAATTAGATAGGAAAATCAGGGGTCTTTTCTCACCTGTTTAATGGCTGTAACAGTGATGACAAAGAAAAGAGGCAGACCGCTGGTCATAGGACTGGTGGGTGTGTCAATGATCAGCTACAGAGAGAGATGGTGAGAGGGGAAATATCACACATCACGCTGTCACCGAAAGGTCAACTCATGCTAATAGGACAATTTCCATAAGCGACACCATCACACACCTGAACTAGAAAGATGATCAGAAAATAGAAATTGGCGATTCTTCTGAACTGCTCAAAGAGATTCTTCGGTATAAAATTCCAGAAAGTATACTGTGGAGAGAAAAGAGAGATGTTTGAAAGCAAAACAGACAGAATGTGAAAAAAAGCCTTTGTCCAAATGAGGTGCGTTGACCAAAAACACGGGATTAAGGAAATATTAAGGAGACACTTAAATGAAAAACTGGCAAACGTTTCAGTTACATGTGACCTTTATCATTGCCTACCCTTGTGAAAAATAAATAGACCAAAATGTATTTGAAATACATTTCTTTTATGCTAAGTATACTACAAATACATTTACATATTTGTATACTTAGCCTAAATAGCCTGCAGTTAAATACTAAATTCATACACTTAAAAGTCTGCTGTAAATTCATACACTTAAAAAACTAATTTTGTACTTAATGCACTTTAGTTATCCAGAAATAGTGCTGAGGTGCAACTAAAGATATACTTAAGTATGGTTGATTGTGCTAAAGTGGAACTATTGCAAGTATACTTTAGGTACACTTTAAATATCTTGCATTTAAAGACCTAATAGTGATATGTGATTATTTTAGGCTTCATTTTTAAGAAATGTGCATTGTGCAAAAAAGAAGTACTCCAAATAAAGTTTACTTATATTTATATCAGTAAGTCTCAAGCGATATGTCAGTAAACATGCTAATAGATATGTACTATACTTAGTATGAAACGAAACAAAACAGAACAAAACTAGCATTCCAAGTGAAAAGGTCCTGACCTATAATTCAGCACTCAGGAATTTTTATATAATGACCACTAAACCATATGAAGTGCAAATTTTGTTTAAATCAGTATAAAAACAGCATATGATAACTTTATTTTTTGTCATTTTTTGTTGTTTATGCTTAAAACAAGCAAAAAAACGAGCCAATGTAAGAAAAATAAACTTAATCTAATATATATTTTCTAATGAAATGATTATCTTTTATATCACAGCAAATATTCCGATTTTATTTGATACTTTTTGATATATATCTTGGATTAAGAAAATTAGTTTTTCTTCTGCCGGTTATGGTGATACAAGACCACATGGTATGTCCTGACCATCCTTTCATTTTTTATTTTGCAATAATGACTGTCTCACTGTACAGTACATCCTCCCTAACGTATTGTTATTGGTTCAGATAGCTGTTTGGCCGTGGAGCACATCTGACCTTTGAGGAGACGATTCTGTTGTCAGGAAATCTCTGCGGAATGTACGCTTCTGTTCCTGGCGGAGGCTCTTTTTGTCCAATATAAACCGTCCTGCTGTCCACCCAGTTCTCCTCTCCTGTACACTGAAACAAAGAGACAGAGAGAGTGGACTGTTCATTTAGGCATTCATAGATATTCATGCATCATCCATCCATGTGACTACTTCCTGTTGAAGAGCACACTCTTTAATCGGTGTTGACACATTGGGTCGGCCTGACTCGAGTGCACAGGTCACACCCAACCATTGGAGAAAACATGAGGAACCAGCTTTCAGCTACAGTACAACTATAGAGTTTGCTCTGATGAGAAAGAGAACAGATACAGAACTTATGGTTCCCGTCATGCTTGATTTGACTCTCAAAGGCAGAGCGAACATAGTTTCATAACAAAGGGCGAGAGAGACCGAGATAGAGAGACAGAGAGAGAGAGGGGGGAGGTAACAGACAGGAGAAAGATCATTATGATACTTGATTTTTACATTTCGCCCTGAAGATGAAGACCACTTTACGGTGGTTGCTAAGGTGTTCTGGTGGTTGCTAGGTGGAATTCTGTATGATATTCTGGCTTGAGTCTCTACTTCAGTGTAACTCCGTGTTATTTTTCACCCGTTTCATCACCCGTTAGGCACAAATTGCCAGTCTGATTGCGAACTGCATGATTATGGTTAAGTAAAACTATTAAAACATTTTGGCTTATTGATATAAAGATAATAAAATAAAATAAAATAAACAAAAATGAGAAATGTTGCCTTGGCAAATAACAGAAATAAGTTTAAGTTGAAGCACTAAAATTTTAATAACTGGAAATAAATGAACTAAAACAACTAACTGAAATAAAAATAAAAATATCAAAAGCACATAACAAAATGACAAAAAAAAATTGAAATGAAACATGAAAAGACCATTTTAATAATAATATTATTACTATAAATAAATAAATAATACTAAAATAACACTTCGAAATATATGTCACAGAAGTGTTTCACAGAAGAAGGAATGTGAACAGGTCTGGAACGACATGAGGCTGAGTAAATAATATGATAATGTTCATTTTTCTGTGAATTATAAAGGGGGGAATTTGATAAACAGTAAGAAAAGAGGCCCACTGCTATATCTTTTACATTCATTTCTTGTAGTACATTAACTAAAAGCAAAAAGCAGAAAGCAGAAAACTATGTGGTAATAAAACCGACAGCGTGAAATGTTCATCCTAGAAGTTTGCACACATCATAATTTCTCTCTTTTCCTCTTTCATTACTCGTACTTCAGTCAACATGTGCTATTCTGAAGCATCTGCTCTTACTACTGCTGCTGACTTCACATAGCTTTAATAGCAGGTTTGGATTATGCAAGGAAATCTGATCTTGGATCAGGGAGAAGGGAGTCACCTAACACCGTGTGTCTTTACATTCCAGCACCATACAACCTGTCTCCAACCGCAGCGAGTGTCAATGGCCGTGATGGGATTGGCTGGCGTGTGGCTCCGCCTTTCCCTGTCCGTCAGGGTGGGATTAAATCCAGTCGAGCTCTTAAGCTCTTACGTAAGATGAGAAATATGAGCCATTACCACTTCAAACGCTGCCTGTATCCAGCACTGCATGCAACAGGACATGCATGCAGATATCTGTCATATTACCATTGAGAACATGTCAGATGTTCTTGTGTTTGGCTTTGAGTGTTTAGGATTTAAACCCATCAGAGGTCAGTTGACATCAATTATACAAATTAAATCCTAAACCACTCAGATTGACGTCATGAACCACAGCAATGTCAAATTCCTCACATCACCTTGATCATCATGGAAAATCCTAAGAGACCCACAGGAAGTCAGTCTGAAGTTTCTCTTTGTGACTCGAGCATCTCTATGCGTCTGTGTATTTGTGTGTGTGTGTGTGTGTGTGTGTGTGATTTTGACCTTGCAGAGTGAGCTCATACACCATCCACACTAACACAAATTACTCAAAATGTCTTTCAGCTCCCCTAAAATGACAACGCACATTAAAAAAAAAAAAAATTCAAGGATACATCTCATAAAACACTTTCACAATACAAATTCAGAAGAAAACAATACAGTATGCTTAAAGAAAATGAACCCTATTTTTACCACAATCATTTTTTTAATTGAGACCATTTCATATTTTTCCAATTCTTATCATAGTAATGCAAAAAACTCGTTCTTTCTCATTGAGAATTTTTCATTATTTTTAGAACACTTATATTCACTTATATAATTATAATTTGGATTTTTATGCTTGTTAATTCAAATATATTATAAGTGTATAAAATATACGTGTAAATCATGACAACTCTTGAAATAGTTTTAGCATGTTATTAAATATGGCAATGTTAATGTATTTGGTCTTGGCGGACTAGATCTGTTGCTGCTGCAGAGCAAGTATGTACTTGCTACTGCTAATAGATACTAGGGCTGGACCCGAATATTCGTTCGGTGGGTTGGTATTCGATTTGAAAATGTGACACTTTCGAATATTCTTTTTTTTGTTGTTGTTTTTTTGTTTTTTGCACACCTGGCATCCCCCTCGAAATGTTTCTCATTCACGCTTGAATATGTTTTACACTATAAAATCTGGTGAAATATAATACTTAACATTATAGCTACTTAATAAATATATTTGCTTCTTCTTGGACTACTAAAAGTGTTCCTTCAACGGGAGTATTCTCTGGCTAGAGTGCAGAACAGCGGAGTTTGTATGGACAGACGTGCATGCCTGAGCTTGTATTTTGGGCTAAGCTGCGTTGCTTTGACATTGTGGAAAATAGAATAATAGAAACAAAATGTTTTATCCTTTTTACCCGTTATTATCAATCTAAATTAATCTACTGCGAAATATAGGAGACATTTAGTTTTTCTATATTTAAATTTCGTTTTTATTTATTTAAATTTCGTTTTTATTTATTTACATCTACCCTACTTTGTCAGTGAGAAAAATATTATAAGACCACCTTATTAAAAATATTGCTTAAAGGGTTAGTTCACCCAAAAATGAAAATTATGTCATTAATGACTCACCCTCATGTCGTTCCAAGCCCGTAAGACCTCCGTTCATCTTCGGAACACAGTTTAAGATATTTTAGAGTCAGTCTGAGAGCTTTTGTCCCTCCATTGAAAATCTATGTACGGTATACTGTCCTTGTCCAGAAAGGCAATAAAGACATCATCAAAGTAGTCCATGTGACCTCAGGGGGTTAGTTAGAATTTTTTGAAGCATCGAAAATACATTTTGTTCCAAAAATAACAAAAACGACGACTTTATTCAGCATTGTATTGTCTTCCGGTTCTGTTGTGGATCCGCGTTCACGAGTCCGCTGACGTAAGACGAGCTGACGTGTGTCTGGTGCGCCCGAGCTTCGTTTACAGTCTGAGGGAGACGCACGCTGTAAACAAAACAATCTTCACAAACATGTCTAAGGATTTCGACACAGGGGAAGACTTGCATTTTTTTTTAACCAGACATATTTATTTGAACCCGAATACACGGACGCACCAGATACACATCAGCAGCGTCTTACGTCAGCAGCATCACTGGCCTCGTGAACGCGGATTGACAACAGAACCGGAAGAGAATACAATGCTGAATAAAGTCGTCGTTTTTGTTATTTTTGGAACAAAATGTAATTTCGATGCTTCAAAAAATTCTAACTAACCCACTGAGGTCACATGGACTACTTTGATGATGTCTTTATTGCCTTTCTGGACAAGGACAGTATACCGTACATAGATTTTCAATGGAGGGACAAAAAGCTCTCGGACTGAATGTAAAATATCTTAAACTGTGTTACGAAGATGAACGGAGGTCTTACGGGCTTGAAACGACATGAGGGTGAGTCGTTAATGACATAATTTTCATTTTTGGGTGAACTAACCCTTTAAGTTAACAGACCTGTGTGTGTGTGTGTGTGTGTGTGTGTGTGTGTGTGTGTGTGTGTGTGTGTGTGTGTGTGTGTGTGTGTTTTATATCACTAGTGCAGTGTCCGTTCTCGTACCATATAAGCTCTGCTCACGTGAGGCGCGTCGCTTCCGGCTTGCACTGTTCTGTAGTTTATTAATTTTATTAATTCTGAACGTGTCGCGTCTCGCCTGTCTATCTATATTGCACCAAATAGGACACTGCACTCCCTTGTGAAGTCGTTTGGATGAACGGTTCTCGAAATAATCAAAATGCAAACGGACAGACAGACATCAGACATCCCAACTTGCAACAAGACTGTTTGGTTTTGTTGACGGGGCGTGATTGTTCGGTTTCGTGTGTCTTACATGCGCTTCAAGAGGCACACACGCACATTTGCACACACACGCAAGGTCTCTCGCTCTCTCCCTCTGTCGTGCGCACGCTACACGGTTTGGAGCTCGCGAGCTCTAGATTCCAGGAGATTTGAACTAATTTGCGGGCATCAGGGAGCCGCTATTAATATGCGGGAGACTCCCGGAACTTCCTTAAATTTCTCTTGGAACATTTAGAGATTCCGAAGCTTCGAATATTCGATGTTCATTACTACCGAAGCTTCGAAGCTCAAAAAATGGTATTCGGACCAGCCCTAATAGATACACAGACATGCTGCTGTGAGCATGTAAGATATGCTGCTGCTGCACATGTAGACATACATAAATCCCACATCAGATCTAGGCAGGTGGAGCGTTTTAGAGGAGTCCGGATTAGCCAACCGCAAACACTGAACCAGTCTATTTAAATGTTGAGCAAGCAATCTCATTGGCTGCAGGATCAGCAGAAGCCAATCAGCTTGTGCCAGGCGGTAATGGTGTGATTGCTTGCAGATTGCATGCAAAGGACCAATCAACCCTCTAGAGTTCCATGACTGAACTAGATATATATAAAAATGGTTATTATTTTAAAAATAACATCTAGATTAGAACTAGATCCTTATTACTCATTGACACTGGGAAAAATAGGACTCACAGAAATTGTCCAGATTAGTTAACAGTAATGTGAAAAGGTGCTGAAATGACATTAAAATTCCGTCACCACTGTGAAAAAAACTCACTACAACAGCTAGGCCTATATTTTCTTTAAATGGATTTTTTTTTAATCAAATAATGTATTCGTATATTTTAAATTGTGGGGTAAAATGTGCCCTGGGCTGTTTTTCATAAGATTCACCCTCAAATATAAGGCTGCTTCACAGAATGAGCTAGACAATGATTAAAATTAGTCATAATTCCAGTAATGCGACTCCTTTAATGTGGCAAGAGATCAAATTCAAATACAGTATAAGCAGACATAAATCACATAAAGAAGTCTTCTGATTTCCTCTTACTCTCTCCGTCTTTGTGATGGAGAGGTGGCTTTAAGCAGACGACACCGAGCAGCTGGTCAAAGGCTCAGTGAACCCTGAGCCCGAATAATCACACCTAATCCACTGCCCTAAAACACACTCACACCCACAACAGCCAGACCAACACTCACACAACAAACCAGTCTGTTCACCTGATGGATCTGGGATGACTCATATAAACCCGACATCCTCAGCAGTTTAATCATGGTATATTATCCGTTACTCTTTATTTAGTCTTTTTTTACTCGCCCTCATTTTGTTCTAAAGGTGAATAAATGATGACAGTTTTTATTTTTGGGGTGAACTATTCAGCTGAACCAAGACTGATTGTTCTGAATAATAAAAGAAATCAGAGCAAAATCATTGCATAAGCTCCCATGAAAACTAACTAAGTACACAACCTCATGAAAAGCAAACAATCACACAGGAATGAGAGGTGGCAATAGTCTGGTCACTAGTCGAAGGGATTATCTCACAGCCGACTCGTGCCTGAGCTCCCGAGGAATAGCTCAAGTTACCCTACCACACACACACACACACACACACACACACGCACGCACACAAACACACCGTCGCCAACTCTCTGGGTAAACAACGGGTGAAAATTCCTCAAGCCGATCATTATATGTGATGTTATGGTACATTGGGAGTCTAACATTGTACTTAGGAGATAACTTAATACAAAAACACCAGTTAATTAGTGCAAAAAAGAAACAATAATTATTATTATTATTTACTATGTCATTATTAAATGAAAAAATACATGATATAGAATTATTTTTTTTATATATATTTGTATTAATATATACTGTCATTTATGCTGATTTAAAAAACTTAAAACTATATTATTTTATTATGTTTATACTATTTATATTACTAGGCATATATTAACAAAGGAATGTCAGAGTGAATTAGTACAAACAAATTCAGGTTAAAAAAAATGTGTCAACTGGGCACATTACCATAATGTGAGAAAATCTCAATCTCATTACTATAATGCATAATAAATAAAGATCATTTTTTTAAATAATGATACATCATGTTATACTATATTTCATTTATTTAAATAAAAAAAAACATTTTATTATTAATATTATTTTGCATAAATAAACAAAACTATGCCTGAGGGAGTTACAACTCATTACAAGCTGATCAAGGTTAGAGTGACTCTAAGAGTATAAATATGTGAGGTAAAGAATAGGGTTTTCCGGATAATGTGAACTATGATTACAACTTCTATACACACACACACACACACACACACACACACACACACACTCTTAAAGTGCTTCAAGGCATCACTGAAGTTGCATGGGGTAAAAATAGCTCTACTGCATGATTCCTGTAACTTAATGCAGTGAGGCCTGACAGACTGTCGCATGTGAAACATGATGCAAACAATTAAATACACGACAGGAACTCTTAAAACACTGATGGATCTCACAAACTGACTTAGGAAATGATTATATTGGCAAAATGCATCTGTAAACAACTTGAGTGGTCATAATTGAATAGAGTCGTATACAGTAATAATTTTAGCTGTCATCAGCTTACATGAACTGTAAGCCAGCTCAAGCGTAGGACAGTTGGGTCACATTCCTGAGAGGAGGAAGATGTGGAGATAAGATGGAAATGCAGAAACACAGAAGGAGGAGTGTAACAAGAGCATGTGTGTACTTGTTTGCTATACGTACAAGGGCAAACTTCAAATGTGTCATCACATATATTGAAACCTCTAAAAAGTCAATGTCATACTGTACACTGTGAGTGTCCATGATGAAGAAAGGGAAAAAGGTTTTAAAAATTCCGTTTAAAACACATGTGCCAGGTGCTTATTAATGTACTATTTGTATCCATGTTGGTTTTATATGGTTTTTCGAAAAACTTTTATACCTTTAAGAACAAATTAAATATCACTTGAAAAAATGTCATGTTGTGTAAAAAGGTTTTTTTTTTCTCTCCTTATATAATGAATATTGTAAGACTGGAAAAACTGGAAGAACTGTAAGAGAGGGCTACTCTCTGAGAAAACAAAGGAAATTATTATTTGAACTCACTCTTGTGCACCATTCGAGACACAAGTCTCACCCCAGAATCATTCTAATCTACAGTGGATAGTATAAGTGAATACACCCATGCTAAAGTTGACTAAAAAGAGGAATAAAAAAATCATCTTTTGGAAATTGATCTTATGCCTTAATTTAAAAAATGAGGAAAAAATTCATCCTTTAAGGACACCAATTTTCTTTGTGAATGAATAATGTATCGTAAATAAATAAATGTTCTTCCTTAAAATACAGGGTGCGTAAGACAGGACACCTTTTTCATTTATGGAGTCAGATGAAATAACGAGTTAATACATATGAGAAAATGTATAGAATTTAATCATAAATAATTTGCCGCGAGGAAAGACAGTAGGCCTAACATGTAAAGACCTTCCGTGCTGGTCGGATGTTGAACCTTTGGGCCGATCGAGCGCGAGTTTACAATATAGGCTATCATTATTTCCAAAGAGTTCAAATGTAATCAAATTTTGAGGAGTCTCAACATTTTACACCCAACCTGAACTAAATGTCATATAAAGGTCAAATTATATTTAACATTGCAAGTGATTTATTGGCCTTTACATAGTAACAAAGGTCAGAGGGCTCTATGATATATTTTCTGTTTTATGTAGTTTTTTTTTCTGCATGAAAATTTTTAATTCAGTTAATTTCAATATTAATGTAATTCATTTAATACATTATTTGATTAGGACGAAAAAGTCATGTCATTGACCCCTTATTTTAAGAACAACATTTGAATACAAAATTAGTCTAACAAGTTTCTACCCGTCTAACTGTGGCTGAAAAGTGAAGTGGAGCTGAATGTGGATCAGTCAGTTGTCTGTTCACACCTCTCTGAACTGAATCTAGATTGTGTGCTCGAGTGTGAACTGGAACTGGAACTAGATTGTCCTTCTCTTGACCTCTCTCTGACCCCTGCTCAACCTGGCCTCCTGTCCAAGTATCGCTGTCTGTGCTATTGTTTGGTCACATGGGTGTCGGTTTCCCATCCAAATGTCCTGTTGTTTCAGTTCAACTCAAGAAGAAGAAAAAAAAAACAGAAGAGACAAAAGGACAGAGAAGGGGGACTTCCTCCCCTGAGCCAAAATAAACTTAAAAATAAACAATTACTGTTTACAAGAAGGAGATTACGGAGAAACAGAGAAAAATATACATTTTTAATGACGTTTCCTCTTTTTTTCAAAGATAATTGGAGCCTTGAGGGTTTTAAAAGGACAAACATCTACTGACTTTCTCCTCTAAACAAAGTGGGAAAAAACATTTGTTTGCATTTCAAATATTCTGTGGGAGGACTCTAATTTCGTATCCTTCTCTCTCCCGCTTCCTTTCTTACTCATTCTACACGAAGGCAACCTGTTGTCTTAAGCGAATGTCAGAAATAAACACCCACACACACACACACATACACATTGTGCCTGGTAAGCTGTTCACTCTACACTACACACACACACACTCAGCAACTTTTATCACACAAACAATCTCACACATCCACTCCACGGGGAAAAACATGCCCTTTCAAGAAAATAACAGCATAAAAGACCTTTTCATAGATGTAACTGGCCATTGAGAAGGAGGCCATAACTTTGAGTGGTAAATGACTATAATTGCATGTTTAATGCTGCGCTGACTTTGAACTCAAAACCTTTTTAATATTAACCTGGCAAGGACACCAAGAACAACTAATCTCAAATATTATGTAAAATACTACTGGGTTAGACTTGAAATTCTGGTTCATTTTGCATTGTTTTAGATGACAAACGGACAGGAAGCTGACGTTTAAATGGCCAATAAAGCGACTAACCAGTTTGTTTAGCTTAGGTGACGTTTAGGGGCGTGTAAATCTGATCGATGCCTACTATAAGAGACTTGTGTACCATAAAGTGCTAGCTGGTCCTCCTCAGACTGAAGGAAACACAATTTTTGTACAGTTTATAATAAGTATTGGTATGTGAATGAATGTTTTGTTGGTGGTCCATCTAGAGCCAAGAGCATTACCGAATTGATCAATAAAGAAAAGAAGAAGAAATGGGCTCGCCCGCCACTGAGCCTGTACATGTCAAAAGTGTGAAGAACATACTGTGGTAGACATCTCTTCTTAAAGTGAATGTATGAATATTCATATGCAGGATGCTTGGAGACCTTGAGATTATGCGGTTCAGATGTTGTTCAGTCTTAAGAGTAGCAGACAGCTGGTGAATCATCTTATCTATAACGGATTAACTGTAAAGCTAAGACACATGGCGATGCTAAGGGAGAGCCAATTATAGAAACTAGTACAACGACAAAGCCAAGCAGGAAGGGTGAGACTGGGAAAATGCTTTCTCTGTGGGAAAGTGAAAGAATGAAAGTACAGCAAAAACAACAAGGCTGAAATAGCAGCATGATTGAATGGTGCTGTTTTCAAGGGAAAAATCGCTCTGAGAATCAGAAATAGAAAAAATAAATCAGTGAAAGAGAAAGATCTGACCATTACCAGAAAACTCTGAAACTCAAAGTCCAAGTCATTCAAGTTATAGGCTATGTTGTGTATTTCATCGATGATGAAACCTGTCCTAAACATCAGCTATATTAAAACTAAATAGCCTAGATGAAAAATTTCTCCTGGTAAAATTATCTGGGTCAATAGGTTTGTGCAGAGTCTTAAAAGCTGCATTTGTCATCAAGCATCTCAAAAACCTTTGAAAGAAATCTCTTTTGTTCACCAAAGCTGCATTTATTTGATTCAGCATCATTACTGCTCAAGAAACATTTCTTTTTATTATCGATGTTGCAAACAGTTGTGCTGCTTAATACTTTCATTGTATGGACATTAGCAAAACATTTGGGTGAACTATAACTTTAAGTGGGAAAAGGAGATTATTTGTCTATTCAGGCTATGAAAAAAAGAAAGAAACAGAAAATCCTAAAACATAAATGCAATCATGCTGAGCTGTTGCAGTGCCGTAATGGTTAAAATGTAACTACTTAAAAGAGAGCAGTTACTGACATTTTATTTTATGTGGTATGGCAACAATATTTTATGACTGAAATAAAAGCAGACAGCAGGTATCCACAGTGCAGCGTGAGTGTCTGGATTTTAATAACATGATTAAACATTCCATTATATGCTACACTGACCAATGGAGCACATGGCAAGTTATATAACCTAGAAAATCTGTTAGATTACATTTCTACAAACTTTTCAATTCATCTGAAAGCCACTACTCTGATACAGTGTGTTTTTATCAATGCTTAAAACACTAATAAAATACCAGGAAAAGTATATACCTTCTATGTCTGATGAATGTGCATTCATGGATCTTTATTCAAGTAAATGCATGTGTATTAAAGACATTCTGCTATATAGAAAGCAAGACGGCAAATGTGTTATAAACTGCAAACTATAAAATGATCAAGGCAAACCTTAAGTAAGACTAAAAGCTCAATATTCCTCATGCATTTAAGGACAATAAAAGCACAGTAGTTAATTTTATCGCTGCCAATACTGCTAAAGTGGAGATCACTGAATGTGGTTCTGCTATTGATCTTTTAAATATGTCTGGATTGAAGAGTGCATTACAAAGACGTCCGTCACATTAAACCTGTTTCTAATTCTGATCTGTTTGATAAAATCTGCTATTGGATTACACAACAAGGATGTGGTATAGTGGTAAAAAGCTCAGGGTTAGTGTCCAGGGGGAGTTTGGATCAAATCCCGTAAGGATTGAACACTTAACCCCAGGTTGCAGTGGGACTGTCACTTAATACTGCTGTAAATTGCTTTGGATAAAAGTGTGTCTTCTAAATTAATACTTACTGGAGAGTATTTTTAGATGAAAAGAAAAGCACAGAAAAGAAGAATCAATGGTGTGTTTTTTTTCCTGTCCACTGGGATCATTATTGGTACGGTCTGATAAAATAGAAGCATCGTCAATGCTTACTCTATCATTGGAAATAAGTATATTACTATATATGTGGAAAAATCACACATCCATAGAAATAATTGCGTCCATACAAAAATCTGTCCAATACATTGCATTTAATATTGCTATTAATAAGACTTGTGTGACTACTGCCTATGTGAGTGGGGGAAGAAGTCAATATATCCTCTTTTCTATCTTGTACATTCACTGTCTTTGTCACCTGAGAGAACAGAAGTGTGTTTGTATCCATCAGTCTATTTGTGTATATATCTCTGCATGCACATGGGGACTCGGATAGCTTTGGCAATTATATAAGAGTAAGAAATGCTTTTAGCCTCTCTAAAGTAAAGTAATACAAAGATAGAAGGAGGATAGATGACAAATACATTATTTAATAATTGATACGAGAGTCATTGGAAACATTGAATTGCATTATGGCAGACATTCTCCACCTCTATCACCAGAGACAGAAGATTTCTATGAATTGTATCTTAGTTATGGCATTTGTTTTAATTAGTGACACATTCTGGTTAATATTGATAAGATAATATTGATAATTATTTTCATATTATGACTGATAACTGATCAATGGCTGATATTTAAATTCTGGATCTTGTCTAAATGAAACACTAAAAAATAAAATCCATCATTTTAAATGCTATCTTCACAATATTATATGCATTGTTTGATAAAGATTGAATCAACTTATTAATTATTAGTGTTTTAAACCATTAACTTCAAGTGAGCTAAAATGTAAAAAAGGATAAATATTTAATAAAACAATAAGTAATAATACAAATTTAAGAAAACAGCAAAATATTAAATAAAGTAAAAATCAAAATGAAAGTCTTTCATTACATTATTTGGAGATTCACAAAGTCCATCGAATAAGTGAATTTCAACATGAATGAATATAGTAATATTTAGACAAAATGAAATTGAAATGCTTTTGTTGTGGCTCTGTTGACGAACTCGGCCGGTTCTTGAGTCAGCTTTTGTACAAAACACAAAAAAAACAGACCTTTATGTGTTTTATCTCACCCACTGATAAGCACAGCGAGGACGACAGAAATATAGCCGTTCTCACACAACCCACACACATCATGGCCATTGATTCAGTGGTAGCTCTGGTAACGTTTGCTAAACACTTGTGTATAATTCATGGATTGTCCACAAAAGTAGCTAGCGATAAGAGCTATCATGCTTGTCCCGTCAGCTCATCTCTGAGGTTAACAACATTTTACATCACAAAAGGCGTTTTAAATATAGTTTGTTGGGGGAGGCAGACAGGCCCGTATAGGACTGAGATTAATAGGCTTGTCAACAGGCCAAACAATCAGTCTTCAGCCAAAAACAGGCCAACAGAGAGCGAGAGAGAGAATGTGAGAGGTAAACAACTCCAGGACGCTAGTAAGATGCTAGCGACAAATGCTAACCAAAGTGTTATATACTATATACCTGTTATATACTGTTGCTGATGTATAAAGTACTATTCTGCTTTTCACTACTTATAATATTTTTGAATCATTTTTTACATCAAGATCCACTGATTATGTTAGTCAATGTTTCACTCAACTAAAACATTAGTTTTATATGACCATTTTCTCTGACCCTTAAAATTAAAGAGTTTAATACTGTAATATAATTTTAGCTGATTCATTAAAGAAAAGCTGACTAAAAAAAAACAACTAATTCCACTCACAAATCAAACATCATCCATAACTAAGAAAGTACAAACATTTTTTTTTTTAGGAAATATAAAAGACAGGCTGGCAAGCAGCCAGTATAAAACTCTGCAAAAGCAACAATACTGTCCATCTGTGGAGATCACGCCATGTTCGCTCGCTGACCGCGGTTCATGCTGTTGCTGGTGGAGGTGTATCTACTGTATGAATAAATGCACTCCATCTGTTACTGTAGCTACTTCCGCCCCCGGAAGAGAACAGAGAGGTCTGGAAGCTTCTAGATTTGAATGTCATGATGTTCTTCTCTCACCAAGCTTAATCTCAACGGCCTCTACAGAAACCCATTGCCATTTACATCGTAAGACTCTCTCACTAGTATGTGGTATCTCATGGGGAACGCCGAGCCAATGTGCTACATGTGCACATTAAATATTTAGGGGCCTGGAGTTAGTATCCATTAGCGTAAAGTGTACCTGTCCTTGTGCATCACCATATTAAGCAGTTAATGGAAAGGACAAAAAGACGTGAAAGGATAAGACACATAATACATGGAATGTAATATTATGCCATACATAATATCTTACCATCATAATAATTTTAGGTGGAAACTTTTGGCAGTTGTTTTAATTCCTTATAACATGAACACAGTATTGTTCAGATACAAAAAGGAAGGTAGGTAAATGAATAAAAAATTTTGTTGTTGTTATTATTATTTTTATTATTATTAATGAAAAAAAAATATATATATATTATTATTAATAATAATAATAAATTATACATTTTCCATAATTAAACATCCTTTCATCAATATTCCATACATATTAACTAGATACAAGCTGTTGTACCCCTAAAGGGACAATTTTAGCACATTATTTCTGAGAGTGTGTGTACGCATCAAACAGATGCTTAGAGGCCCTCACAGCGACCGGCTGATCAGTCCAGATGTGCAACACTCATGAGGAGTCAGCGATATAAGAGTCTGTGAAAGAATAAATCGCTAGTGCCTTCCATATTGATAGAAGAATCACTCTCCCCACACAATAATCAATCTGTGCCAGCATGTGACCAGCCTCAGGACTCAAACTCACTCCAATCTGTCATGTTTGGACAATGTGACCACGAGAGGTGTGGCTAAAACACACACACACACACACGTATATGCTCACATGATGGTTGCTGCTACTCTATAGCACGACTGATGTAATACTGGTATAGTCCAAAATAAATCAATATATTTCAACATATTGTCTGTCTGATCATTCCATACAAAATTATATGAAGCACAGAGCCATATATATCCTTGAAATCTCTAACTGAAAACAGACAAATATATATATATATATATATATATATATATATATATATTCTATTTATTTTCCACTTATCAACTTTTTGTTGAACCATTAAAATAGATATCGTACAGTATATTCATTCATATACTGTATATATTTTACAGTTTTCATGACCAGAAATAATTTTTACCTGTCATATTCATCTGTGTATGATTTCTCAGACAGGAGGGATCCTTTCTTGATCTGACTTGACATTTAATGTAAAGGATACAGTATCTTACAGTATGGTGCACTATCATTAACCTCATATTAAAACACATGTTTGCTCCTCTTTAGTGGGTCACTCTAATTAACCCACTTACCAAATGAGTCATATAGAAGCTCTGCTAGGCTTCACTTCTCTGTAGTGAAATGTCTTGACATGAACAAATTCACACTAGTGGTGTGTGATATAAACAAAAAAATTATATCTTGATATTTTGGGGCATTTTTTCGATAACGATAATTAGACAATGCTGAGGTTTTTTTTTTGTGCTGGTAACTTGGCTGGTCTAGGCCTGTCATGGATAAATATATGAAACTAAGGGTTTTATATACACGACACCATTTTCAACTATAAACAGAAAACTTTTAATGCATTTTGGCCATTCATTTGTACGACAATGGCATTTTGAGGGACTAAAAAAGCGAACTGGTTTTTCACCTCACATATCGTTAAAAAGACAATTACGATATTATCGTAGATGATAAATACCGCACAGCCCTAATTCATACATAAATGTGTGCATGACAGAGCCTTTAGGAGTGCAATCACAGTGTGTATTTTATGTATACTGTATATCAGGACTCTAATGGACTCTGTTGGAATAGTGAAGACTGGAAATGAACAGAATATTACTATTCATTTTATAAGTTAGCTTTATGAAGGACAGTCATTCACCTGTCATTTTCTCAAGTTTC